>CM045767.1:3007115-3540700 GCA_025200525.1 Camellia lanceoleosa | reverse complement strand
AACTTGTTTGATATCCCCTTCATTTCGCCAGTTCCTCTATCTATCCTCTACACCGAGGTCGCCTCATATTGTAATACTCATCTTCGCTTGCTTTTTTCGGCGCCCTCTTCACGACGTCCTTCTCTCCAGATTCGATCTCGCGGCTCCTTTATTACAGCTTTCTTCCTCGACAGCAGGACGGTATGTTAATTACTCCCACCTCGGGACGCTTCGCCCCGACTTTCTCCCCAGCCTGCTGTTGTTCAATATTATTCTTACCGACACATCTACCAAATTGTGGGTGTTGATTTCTAAATCACTAAAAACAAACGGGAACCTGCCACCGAGAGCAATCGCAATAGATTAAGCTCAATTCTGTACAAGAAGATGAGAATTGCCATGCTTCATTCACCCCGGGCACTACCATCACTAGTAATCAATATCTTCAAAGATAGCAAATTGTGCTTAAACTCCGACAAGAAGGAACTTACCTCGTAATTCCACGAGGGTGTTTTACTTATAAATCAACAGTGACTCTATCCCATTAAGCCTTATTTCAATGGACCTAAAGCTCCATGCTCATCTTGGACCTCATCTAGATAGAGATAAACTCTTTCTTGAGCCTTTATCTTTTATCCTTCGCATCGAGATTCTCCCTATTTTAGGACTCTTGTCCCCCATCCACTCATCTCGGATTTTGATATTCGGCAGATAACCTTTTGGCCTAGCCGAGATCACTCAAATCAAGATGACCGTTAAGCCACGGCACCTTTATGACACTGGCAGCTTTCACCTTAGCCAATGGTTGTCATTCATTCATAAATACGCCCTACTAATGACAATTTATAAGCATATATGGCAGAGTGAGAAATATTATAATGAGAAAGCATAAGGGCATAAAAATCCCCATGGATAATTATTTAGGCCAAATAAAGAATAGCTTCCGTTTGAGTAAAATCATTTAAATAATGTAAAACAAAATGCAAAAATTATAGCAAAATAATCATAACCACAAAGACAAAAACAAAACAGAACAAAAACATAAAGAGTCAATGGATCCAATGACAAATAGAGGGTTACAAAGTGACTAATTAGGGAGGCCAATTGTCACGCACTCCAAACCCGCCTCACTCTATAGGTTTAGAATCAGAATCGCCAAAGAATCTCGGGATTATCAAGGCCACTAAGACGGATTAACATAATATTAGCGCTAGTAGAAGCAAATAACAAATATATAATGTCTATTAAGTCAAGTGCACTTTATATAAGATGTAAATTTTAAACTTTATATATACATATTTACATATCACCCTTATGTCATCATATATATATATAGATTAGACAAAATGGACTTAGCCTATTTACAAAAATAAGCAAAAGACTTATTTAACCAAACAAGAAAACAAAAGTTGAACTTTTATGCACTTAGCTATAACTAGTAGACATATATCCCAATCTCCATGGGAGGCACATAGGTTGGCTAACAAAACAGAGTCCACGAGAAGCTCTAGGCCCGGTCACGGCTCGATCACCTACATAAATAATACAATGAGTCGGAGCCCAGTGAATAATAACAGAGTAAAGATTTTAATGACCGAGGTCCATAACAAATTCAAATCGATTTCAAATCTCTTATGAAATTAGAAACATAGTCATGTTCAGATTCAGACGTAAACAGAGTCATATTCAGATTCAAAAATGTGTGGTATATCCATTAGCATTAACATATCACGCTGTCACATATCAAGTTCCATAATGGAACCTTCAGACGGGCATCATATAACATACGAGGCTATGGTATTGTTTCTTCCGCAAGGGCCTCATGACCATAAGCTATAGTATTATGTCCCTAAGCGAGGGCCTCGCTATGATACCATAAACATCGATGATACAACGGGTTCCAGATGGAACGGGTCGGACTGATCCACGCTTTCCAAACCAATGCCCGAGGTACCAAGCCCAAAGGAACCTCGCGACAAGAGTTCAATCTACGAACGGGAGTCCCCTCAAATAACCCTCCGATTTGAGCAAGTTAGAAAGAGAGATGGAATGTAGAGATAAATTAGTGATAGAAAAGCTTAACCTTCTTCTTGTCTTCGACGTCACAGATATCCTTTGGTAATCATTTCATTGTCCCTTCCGACCTGTCGCCATGGCCGAAAGTCTATGCTCTAGCTTGCCTTGTTCATGGTGAGGCCGTTCTGTCTCGACAGGGAGGGGTTATCACAATAAATGCTGTAAGGGCCTTCATTAATGGTCGATGTGCGCAATAACTTTGCGTGATCTTTGTCCGCTTATGTGGCTTGTCTTTTCTTGCCATGTGTTTAGATGTCATTGGTTATTAATGCCATGTTGAGTTCCAACAACGCCGGCCTTAGTATCCAATTATGTATTGGGCCTTAAGTGGTGGACTATAACGCTATGGGCTTACCCATGTCAAATACATTTCAAAGATTTGGATCATCATTCATGGAATTTCAAAATAGCCTTTTGTACCATTCAGAAGCAGTTCATATCATATCATAATGTTCATAAAGGATTTCTTATTAAACATACATTTACAGAGTTATTACTCACGGATAATTGCGTATGCATTGCATCGCATGATAATAGCATGTGACCTACACAAATACATAACATATACACATTTGAAACACAATATTACTTCTTTGATCAAACTTGACTTCTCTTGTCTTCTGGCCTAAATAATCCAAAGGTCTATTACATTTATTCTTTATTTATTCAAATGAATCGGTTTTTATTTCACATATTCTTTTCATTACTAAATCATTCTTTATGAATAAACCAATTTCTTACTTGACTTCTTAATCAATTACTACAAAGTTAATGACTTAGTCTTTAATCAACTAATTAATGTTGATTGTTAGCTTATTAATCTTTATTGAGCAATAAATCATGTCTAGAATGCTTGGGAAAAGATGAGATTGAAAATATGAACTAAAATGCCATTTTTCAAAATATGTTGAAAATATTGTTCGCCGAGCGAGCCTTTAGTCGCCGAGCGTGTCCGTAAAGACCGCAAAAGTATCGAAGCCTTCAATGTGCGCCGAGTGGCAATTAGTCTCCGCCGAGTGGTCTCAGAAATTTTAGAATTCAATTTTCAACAATGGTTTCCAAATGCATTTTTCAATCTTTAAACCCACATATCTTGGATCAAAACCTTGAAAACACTTTACAAAAACATAAACACTTATTTATTTATAAATCATTTGCTCAAAATCTCATCAAGTTGTCAAAAACTTAAATCAAGCTCCATGCATTCAAATATTTTCAAACTTCTTTTTCCTTTGAAGAATAATCATGAAATTAAACACGAGACTCATGAATTTATGAAATAATATTCAATACAAAAGCATCATACAACAACACTTTTAAAAATCCAAACTCAAAATCGTGAAATATAAATATTAAATAATTTATTTGAATCAAAATCCATGAACTCATGATTTCTAAAATTCTTTTTCAAAATGAAATGCACAATAAAATTGCATGTAATTTATGGAGTTTAATTTAACTATAACTTTCTAAATCAAATTTAAAATAATTAATTTCTAAATTAGATGTCATAAACTTAAGCTTAGCTCTAATTCTTTATTTTCTTGTCAATTTCTTCTAATCACATAAAATTGATTTCTAACTCTTTTCTATGTCCTTTAAATTATTAAATTGAAGTTATAAAACTCTTAGAAAAGTATTCGATTGTGTGAAACTAAGATCAAAATCAAACCATTTACATCAAAATGCCTTTAATTCAAAACTAAGCTCAAAATGTTCATGAATTTATAATTTAGCAAAACGTATTCTTCTTATACCCAAATATGAAATTAATTCTTCAAGTCTCTTAAAAATTCATTGATGCATGTAAAGATGAAGTCCAAATTCATGAGAAACAACACAAATTAAACTCACTTCATAAATTTGCCAAACTAATTTCTTAGTTCTTGACTTTAATTCTTTTCATTTCGTTATATGTAAAATTACATACAATTGGATTCTATTTCTTCTTGATTTTCAAAACATGAAATTAAACATGTAAGCCATGAATTTTTCTTAAAACATGCAAGATATATACTCTTTTGTATGCAAGACCTTCAAAACCAAGTTCAAAAATGATGAAACATGAGACATGCAACCTTAGATATGAACTTAGTTTACTATTCATCATCTTCTTGACATTTCCTAACAAATTTCATGTAATTAATCCTAATTACTTCATGAATTCAACCTTTAGATGATTCCTTTACAAGAATTAAAGATAAAAATCTTACCTAAAGTCTTTAGCTTGAAACGTTCTAGCCCAATCTTTAGCTTCTCCTACAATTCTTCATCTCTTCAAATTTTGGAACTGTCACAACCCAAACCTACCCTTAAAAGTTTAGGACATGACCGGCCTGTACTTAGGCCTCAAATCAAAATCAAAGAATATAATTTATTCAACAAAAGAGCATAAAAATGAAAGCAATTAAATAATACAATGTCCATCGAGCCGTGCATATATGCCAGATCATTACACAACTTTCCTTAACCAGAGAAGTTCACATACGCAGTTCAGATATAAATACAGTTCGAGGCAGGTATATATACAAATAGTTAATAACCCAAAAGTTACATGACCATAAAATATTCAACAAAGCCACCAAAAACAATTACAAAAATGTGGCACTAAACTCCATATGAACAAAAAGACTCCAATTTTTCCACAAAAGGCGCCTGGTTAACTTAGGGTCAGTTTTCAAGTTGACTACGTACAAAACATATATGAATACAGAATGAGCCGAGCTTAGTGAATAATAATAATGTAATAAAGCATATAAACGAGCATGTGTCTTGCAAAACGTAAAACGTGTACGTAACACATGTATGTCCTTTTTATCAATACATTTCAAAACGGCCTTGGGCCCCTTCATAATAATAGAACGGCCTTAGGCCTAGTAATAATAGAATGGCCTTGGGCCTAGTAATAAAAGAACGGTCTTGGGCCCAGTAATAAAAGATGGTCTTGGGCCCAGTAATAACAGAACGACCTCGAGCCTAGTAATAACAGAACGGCCTCGAGCCCAATAATGACAGAATGGCCTCGGGCCCAATATATTATACCATAAATAAGTCTCATCTCATGTCCACATTCCATATTCCAATTCTTGTAGTTCATTCATTTGAATAACATAACTTCAGAGAATCCCGCATTAACATAACAAAATAAATATAATAAGTATGTCTTTACACTATTATTACTCATAGTGATTTGGTCGTGCAGTAGTCCCTTTTGGCGAATGACCTACACATCCCACACATAAACTAATAAGTAATGCATTCATTTCTTAGCTTTTTTTTTTTTTTTTCTCGCTTGCTCACTTTCTATTCATTTTACATATTTCAGGTCTAACATATACAAATTAACACGCTCAAGGTCAAAAGGAGGTCAAAAGCAATAGAATTTTCCATTTTTCTCAAGACGTAGGAGGTCTCTCATTGCATGTACAAAGAGACGCCCAAGACGCGCATTTATTTCAAGCCCACACTTGCCTCCCCTATTTTCCGGTGACATGCTACTGCATCTTGCACGTAGCCATGAGCCCCGCATGTACTCCTGGGCTCTATTTGAGTAGTCCGAATTCAACAATTTCAAATTTTCCAAAAGTATTTCAAGGCTCCAACTCAAGCAAGTTCCATTTCAAAAACATAATATATAATCATAATAAACATGAACCTCAACCTTGATTAGATCATAGCTCATTTTAATTGTACATACACAACACAAATTGCTACCTTTCTTCCAGTTTTTCATCTTTTCATGGTTAATCAAAACAACCATAGCTATACATATACAAACATATGCATAAATGAGCTCAAAGCACGTGAAACTAAAGATTAGAAGGTAGTTTCTCTCAATCTTACTCAAAACAACTCAAAACCCAAGGATCAACCTTTTATTTAACCAAATCCAAAGATTACATGTTCAATTTCATGAAATAAATTCAACCATGGTAGTAACTCATAAACCCTAACTTCTATGGGTTTAAAAACTTCATTCTAAGGCTCAATTCTAATCAACAGAGGAGAGGTTTATAGTATTTGAGTTTACCTTAAGCCAATCCTTGACTTATTCTTCAATTTCCTTCAATCCTCCCACTTGGGGTTAAGTTTTCTCCTCTTTCTTTCCTTTCTTCTCTTTCTCTAGGAGATATGTCTGAGTGCTAACCTAAGCTCATATATGTATCTCTTATATCTACAAGACTTGAGTTTAGGGGTCCAAATAGTTTAATTGAGACTTATGAGCAAATTAAATCAATTTAATTCATTACGAATCAAATTTTTACACAACTTTATATTATATTCTAAAATCACGCTTAATCATAACTATAAAGTCAATTTCGTTTATCACGCCTAAGGCTTTCAATTTACAAATTCAAAGGTCGTAATTTCAATGACTTTCTCATAATCGATGATATAATTTCATAATCATATAATTCACACATTAAAACATGGAATTTTATGTCAAACATATAAACACGCATATAATCACACATCTAATGAGAGATTTAAGCATATGAGAGGGTCGGGCTATTACACTCTTTCCCTCTTAAAGAAGTTTGGTCCCTCAAACTTATTTTACCTCAAGTTAAGAATAACTCCGGATACCGTTATTTCATTTCCACTTCGCTCTCCTAAGCGGCTTCCTTCCCGTAGTGTTCTTGTCATGACCCGAACCCGACCCTGTAGGTTAAAGTCATAACCGGCTAATAATCATAAGATGACCTACAAATTTCAAACAATAAAAATGTATATTATGATAGTAATGGGGCCAAAATGGAAGCAGACTTCAAAATTTTGTCCAAAGAGTTGTGCTTACATGGCATATCAAAGCATCTCACATATATCCATTAATAACTCACAAAAAACAAACTTAGAATCTTGTACATACAGATCATTTAAACTTATAGTTAGCCAAACCAAAAGTTTATATGCATAAGAGATCCAACTAACCACCAAGGTAATAAGGTGCAAAATGTATGACAAGTACAAGAAACAAAGTCTCGTGTGTGAGACGCTCAGTTGACTCCACAAAACTTAACTTCCTCTCACACCCTTCACTCGAGGTGGTTTGACATCTCTTTGCTCACCTACATACATATAAATGAGAGTTAGCTTAAAGCCCATTGAATAATATCAAAATAAGGAAGTTACATGAATGAAATTTTAACAAACATATCGCATTTTTAGGCCCATTCATATTTCTTTCCAATACATCAAACGGCCTTAGGCCCAAACATATCAAACAACCTCTGACCCACCATATCAAACAAAATCTGCCCAATTCATTTATGTCGACGACTCTAGCCCAATTTATTCAATCATCGCATAATCTAATACTGCTCACAATTCAAATTAATAATATCCATGAAACTTATACGTATAAGCATTTGGAAAGTAGCATACTTGAAATATCTTTACTAAGATATTACTCATAGTGTTTTGTCGATGGATTTGCCCTTGTGCTTGACCCTACACATTTCATAACATATTGGTCATAAGCAAGTCAATCCGTTCTTAATTTGTTTATTTCTCTTAGGTCTCTTTCTTCTCTTTTTGTTTATTTACAATGTTCAATGCATGCCTAAGAGTACTTAGAAATAAAATGTAATGAAAAACTAAACATAAACAACTTTTCAAAATTTCTAAACAAGGTTTCTCTTTCGCCGAAAGTGGCTTGCAAAACTCTGCAAAAATACTAGTTGCATGATTTTATGCTCAAGCGAGATTTCTAATGGTTGAGCGAGGAGTCTTGCAAAACAGGGTTCGCTTGAGCGCGAGTTTAGCCGCTCGAGCCACCATGCAAATCTTTGCAAAACTTTTGGGAGCTAAATTTTCATGCTTGAGCAAGACTTTTGTCGCTGAGTGAACAGTCAAATTTCGAATTTCGAGAATTTCGCTTTGAAGTTCAAAACACACTCCCAAAGGTCCAAAGTTTGCAATTGACACCAAAACATGGAAAAACATTGTTTATCATGTGAACAAAGGTAATTTGAAACTAAATGGGCTAAAATCATGGTCCATTTCCCCAAACCATTTCAAGTTCTTCTTGCCAATTTCAAAATTCATGCAATCGAAGTTTCATACCTTCATGACTCATGCATGCATGTAAATTATTGACTCTAATTCCTTTTCAAATGGTACACATGATGCTCAAAATCATGAAGCTTGACAAAATTATGCATGCATGTGTGATTTGGTACTCAATTCTTCATGACTATCTCATGGTAATCCCTCACATACATGGAGATATAGACTTCAAATTCATCACACACCATTCAAATCTTGTTCTTGATTACCAATTCTCTTTGAATTCACATAATTGTAGGCTTAAACTCATGGATTAAGGGTTTGTTACTTACCTAGAAGCTCTAATCCTTCCAATTATAGCTAAGTCTTGAGTTAATCCACCTAATTCTTGAACTCCTTTGCAAAAATCTTCAAGGATGAGCCCTCTTTCTCTAAATTTGGCTCACTCTCTCTCTCTCTAGAGGTGTATTTCTGATTTTGAGCTTAAAGGAATAAACTCAAGTGTATAAAGGCCACTTATATATGCTTGCCTAATCAAATTTGATTAAGGCTAAGTAATTATGCTTAATTTAATCAACTCAATCTAATTATTTTGATCCGAATCAATTTTTAATTCAAGTTCATCATAAGCTCTAAAAATCACGCCAATCACAATGGTATAGACAATTTCACTTTCTAACGCCTCTACAACCTTCAATTTAAATTTTATAACAGAAAAATGAATAGACTTTCCTATGGTGAATAGATATAAATTGAGAAACACATATAATCATATAATTAGCACTCAGAATCATATCAAGCATATAATTATAAGCACATTTAAGATTAATTTGAGAAACACATATAATCATATAATTAGCACTCAGAATCATATCAAGCATATAATTATAAGCACATTTTAGATTAATTAGCATAACACAGAGTAGGGTTGTCACAGTTCTTCCCATTTGACTTTTAGCATCTAATTGTTTTGTTTTGCAATTGTTTCACTTGGACGATCCGTAATTTGAATTGGTTTCTCCTCATAGATCAAATTGTCATCCAACATAAGATCATCGTAATCAGAATATAGATGGATCTTGAAGGTAACCCAGAATATGGATACATGAAAGATGTTATGTACTTGTCCCATACTCGGTGGAAGAGCACACGATAAGCCATCGACCCACTTTTTTAGAATTTGAAAAGGACCTACATACTGGGGTGCTAATTTACCCTTCTTGCCAAATCTTGTGTGTCCTTTCATTGGAGTGACTTTTACAAAAACAAAATTGCCCTCCTCAAATTCCAATTCCCTTCCACGATGATCTGTGTAACTCTTTTGCCTACTTTCACGGGTTTTCAATCTTTCCCAAATGACTTTGATTTTCTTCATCCTCATTTGCACAATTTTAGGCCCAAACAATGATCTATCACCAACTTTAGCCCAATACACTGGGGAGTGGCATTTTCTTCCATACAAAGCTTCATATGGTGCCATCTCTATGCTTGAGTGAAAACTATTGTTGTATGCAAACTTTGCCAATGGAAGGTACGTTTCCCAAACTCCTTGGAAATCCAAGGCATACATCCAAAGCATATCCTCCAACGTTTGTATTGTTCTCTCGACACATCTTTTGAGAGTGGAATGTCAGATCAATTTCAACTCGCTCCCATGGCATTCTATAAACTTTGCCAAAATCTGGATACAAATTTTGAATCTCTATTGGATACAATTGAAATCGAGACACCATGTAGCCAGATAATTTCATTCATATACACAACAACAAGTTTATCCGCATTATATTGAGTTTTCACAGATAGAAAATGGGCAGATTTAGTTAATCTATCAATAATAACCCATACGGAATTCATACCTTGGGGCGTTCGGGGCAAACCCACAATAAATCATCAGATGTTCCCACTTCCACTAAATTGGGAGAGGTTGAAGTAGGCCCGGTTTTTGGTGCTCCGATTTTACTTGTTGACATTGCAAACGTTTCAAAACAAATTATGCAATTTCTTTCTTCATGCTTGGCCACAAAAATTTTGCTTCAAATCTTGGTACATTTTTGTATTACTAGGATGTAGGGAAAATCGAGACATATGTGCTTCTTTCATAATTCTTCTCTTGATTTCTGAAATATTTGGGACACATAATCTGTCTTTAAACTTTAACACTGAATTTTCAAGAATGAACCCGGGCCTTGGCTTTGTTTCCATCTCGACACAAATTTTCTTCATAACCTCATCTCCTACTTGCTATTGCTTGATTTCTTCATTAAGAGCTTGTATTGACATTGTCGCTAATAGCGCCTTTGACCATGTAACACAAGTTCTATATCCATTCTTTCCAAATCAAGTAACAACTCTTGTTGTCCAAAGGAGCAAATTTGCCAAAGTCCCCATACCTTTTTGTCTAAGAGCATCCAGAATCGTATTAGCTTTGTCGGGTGGTAATGGATTTGCAAGTCGTAATTTTTGATAAGCTCTAACCACCATCTTTGTCTCATATTTAACTCCTTTTGGGTAAAGAAATACTTTAAGCTCTTTTGGTTCGTGTAAACCTCACATGTCGCACCATACAAATAGTGACACCATATTTTTAGAGCAAAGACCACGCAACTAGCTCTAAGTCGTGTAGAATAATTCTTTTCATACGCTTGAGTTGGCAAGAAGCATATACGATGACCCTTCTATGCTGCATGAGTACATAACCCAACCCTTTGTAAGAAGCGTCACTGTAAATCATAAACCCCTCAGTACCGGATGGTAAGGCAAGAACTGGTGATGTAGTTAACCTTGTCTTCAACTCCTAAAAACAACTTCCTTTTGTTCTCATTAACTTAAAAGTAACCCCTTTTTGGGTCAATTGGGTAAGTGGTGTTGCAATCTTGGAGAAGTCTTGTACAAATCTTCGGTAGTACCCTACTAAGCCCAAGAAACTAAGCACCTCTGTTACATTCGTAGGGGTTAGCCAATTCACAATGGCTTCTATCTTGTGTGGGTCAACATAAACACCTTCTTTATTAATGACGTGCCCTAAAAACACGCCTTCATGAAGCCAAAACTTACACTTCTTCAATTTGGCATATAGCCTCTATCTCAAGTACCTGCAAAATTATCCGTAAATGGTTCTCATGTGCTTTCGTGTTTGTCGAATAAATGAGAATGTCATCAATAAATACAACTACAAAGTCATCCAGGTACGGCTTAAAAACACGGTTCATTAAATCCATAAAGGCCGCCGGTGCATTAGTAACCCCAAACGGCATAACCAGAAATTCATAATGCCTATATTCGTGGAAAGCAGTCTTCTCAATGTCTTCTGCTTTCACTTTTAACTAATGGTATCTAGATCACAAATCTATTTTTGAAAAGACTTATGCACCTTAAAGTTGATCGAATAGATCATCGATCCTAGGAAAGGGATACTTGTTCTTTACAGTTACCTTATTGAACTCCCAGTAGTCAATACATAACTGGAGTGTCCTATCTTTCTTCTTAACAAAAAGAACCGATGCACCCTAAGAAGAAATGCTTGGATGAATGAATCCTTTATGAAGTAGGTTTTGCACATATCTTCAACTCTTTCATTTCCGCCGTGACATTCTATAAGGGGCTTTTGAAATTAGTTGGGTTCCCGATCCTATATCAATCACAAATTCAATCTCATGATCCACTAACTCTCCTGGCAACTCCTCTGGAAAAATGTCCGGAAATTCAAGTACCACCAGAATGTTATCAACACACACCTCTGTTGGTTGTCCATTCAAAATGCTACATAAATACCCTCAAGAACCCTTTTGTAATAGCTTACATGCTTTCATGGTAGAGATTAAGTACAGCGGTGGAATCACTCGATGTCCCATAATCATAAATTCAGATTGCCCTGAGGGTCGAAATATGACTTGTTTAGACATACACTCAATAGTCACATGATATTTACTTAGCCAATCCATCCTAAAATTATATTAAAATAAGCTATGTTAAGCAGAACAAATCGCCAGATAACCTAACATCCCCAATAACAATCTAACAAGGTGATAAATGAATGTACACAACGTGGAGCCCTCGATGATAATGTAACAATTCCTTAGATCTATTCAATTTACTAGCAAAGGTTTTCGACACAAAAGAATGGGTAGAACCCTAATCAAATAATACATGAGCAAAGTGACCATCGATAGGAAATGTACCGACACCACAAATTTCAATATTTTGCATATCACTAGGAATAAGAGCAAATACTCTACCCCGCCTAGCATTGTCTCCGGTATTGGTGGATTTTGCGTTAGCTTTTGTAGTTGAGCTCGAGTTGAGCCGATCAACTTGTAGTAGTTCTGCTCCCATTTTGTCGGCCCCTCTCGAGGGCAATCTCTTGCTAAATGTCCCGCTCTTTCCACACTTGAAGCAAGCCCCGCTTCGATAACAAGTCCGGTGCCTCTTCCCACAACTGGACAAGTTGGTGCCGATTCACGAAAGTGAAGGCTAAGTACTAAAGTACCCAAGTTCGCTTGTTCGTGGACGCCATCGATCCCCTTGGTGCTTATGATTCGCCTCTTCCCCCTTCACTTAGAAACCCGATTTTGAGTGGCCATATTACCTTCAGCCACTATCAGCCATTCCAACACATCGACATAGGTAGGCAATTTTAACACATTAATCTTATCCAAGATCGAGTTCCGGAGTCCTCCTTCAAACTTTCTTGCTTTTTTGTAGTCCGTATCTACTATGTGTGGTGCATAACGGTCTAACTTCGAAAATTGTGCTTCATACTCTGCCACTGTCTTGTTTTCTTGCCTCAACGTCTCAAATTCTATCACCTTCTTATCCCGCATACACTGTGGAAATACTTATCATAAAAGAGCTCCAAAAATCGAGCCCAAGTCAACCTTTGATGTTCATTTCGAGTGAGCATCCACCACCTCCGTGCTTCGTCTTCAAGGGTAAAAGCTACAAGCTGTACCTTCTGTGCTTCTGTGCACGGAAAGATCTCAAATAACTTCTCTATACCTAGTATTGGTTCAATGCCCCCCTTGAACAACGGTGACTTCATCTTCTTAAATTCTTTTGTCAGTGCAATGGTTCAGTCCTCAGCTTGATGGTCTTATACTACTGGTGGTGGTATAGGCACTGGTGGCGGTAGTTGTTGCTGCTGTTATAGTTTCTGCCATGTCCGTAATCATCCTTTCCAATCGATTCAGCCGTGCGGAGGTGGAGTCTTCCATATCATCCATTCTTGTTCTCACCATGATCTACATATCAAAGGATTATAATACACACAAGAAGAGACATAAGTGTATATAGGCAATGATCATTAGTCATCTTTCATACGATATTCACAATGTAGAAAACATTATGCATGCAACCTAAGTCTTTTCTAGACTCCTTATAGCCCAATGTACACGTATGTAAGATATTTACTCGTGCTCTAATACCAACTATCACGACCCAAACCTGCCTCTAAAAGTTTAGGACATGACCGGCTTGTACTTAGGCTTCAAATCAAAATCAAAGAATATAATTTATTCAACAAAGGAGCATAAAGCGAAAGCAATTAAATAACACAACGTCCATCGAGCTGTACATATATGCCAGATCATTACACAACTTCCCTTAACCAAAGAAGTTCACATACGCTATTCAGATATAAATACAGTTCGAGGCAGGTATATGTACAAATAGTTAATAACCCAAAAGTTACATGACCATAAAATATTCAACAAAGCCACCAAAAACAATTACAAAAATGTGGCACTAAACTCCATAAGGAACAAAAAGACTCCACTTGGGCTTAACCAAAATTTCAACAAAAAGGCTACTGTCGACCTAGGGCTAGCCTCCAAGCTGACCACCTACAAAACATATATGAATACAGAATGAGCCAAGCTTAGTGAATAATAATAATGTAATAAAGCATATAAACGAGCATGTGTCTTGCAAAACGTAAAATGTGTACGTAACACATGTATGTCCTTTTTATCAATACATTTCAAAATGGCCTCGGGCCCCATCACAATAATAGAACGACCTCGGGCCCAATAATAATAGAATGGTCTCGGACCCAGTAATAAAAGAATGGCCTTGTGCCTAGTAATAACACAACGGCCTTGATCCAAGAATAACAAACGGGCCTGGGGCCCAATAATGACAGAACGGCCTTGGGCCCAATATATTTTACCATAAATAAGTCTCATCTCATGTCCACATTCTATATTCAATTTCTTGTAGCTTATTCATTCGAATAACATAACTTCAGAGAATCGCGCATTAATGTATCAAAATAAATATAAGTAAATATATCTTTACACTACTGTTACTCATAGTGATCCGGTCATGTAGTAGTCCCTTCTGGCGAATGACCTACACATCTCACATATAAACTAATAAGTAATGCATTCATTTCTTAGCTTCTTGCCTTTCTTTTTCTTTTTTCCGTTTTGTTCACTTTCTATTCATTTTTACATATTTTAGGGGTCTAACATATACAGATTCACAAGTTCAGAAGGTCAAAAGGAGTGTTAGAAAGCAACAGAATTTTCCCTTTCTTTCCACACGCAAGGAGGTCCTCACCACATGTGAAGAGGCGGTCGCACGTGCATTTATTTTAGAAGCCTACACTTGTCTCCCTTATTTTCCACACGGCAGCCAGGAGCTCCATACGCCATTGTCGTATCCTCGTGACGCAGGCCATGAGCCCCAGACATGTGCCCTGGGCTCTATTTGAGTAGTCCAAAATTCAACAAATTGAGCTTTCCAAAGGGATTTCAAGGCTCTAACTCAAGCAAAATCCATTACAAAAACATAATATATAATCATAATAAACATGAACCTCAACCTTGATTAGATCATAGCTCATTTTAATTGTACATACACAACACAAATTATTACTTTTCTTCCAGTTTTTCATCTTTTCATGGTTAATCAAAACAACCATAGCTATACATATACAAACATATGCATAAATGAGCTCAAACCACGTGAAACTAAAGATTAGAAGGTAGTTTCTCTCAATCTTACTCAAAACAACTCAAAACCCAAGGATCAACCTTTTATTTAACCAAATCCAAAGATTACATGTTCAATTTCATGAAATAAATTCAACCCTGGTAGTAACTCATAAACCCTAACTTCTATGGGTTTAAAAACTTCATTCTAAGGCTCGATTCTAATCAACAGAGGAGAGGTTTATAGTATTTGAGTTTACCTTGAGCCAATCCTTGACTTATTCTTCAATTTCCTTCAATCCTCCCACTTGGGGTTAAGTTTTCTCCTCTTTCTTTCCTTTCTCATCTTCTCTCTCTTTCTCTAGGAGATATGTCTAAGTGCTAACCTAAGCTCATATATGAATCTCTTATATCTACAAGACTTGAGTTTTGGGGTCTAAATAGTTTAATTAAGACTTATGACCAAATTAAATCAATTTAATTCATTACGAATCAAATTTTTACACAACTTCATATTATGTTCTAAAAATCACGCTAACCATAACTGTAAAGTCAATTTCGGTTTATCACGCCTCTAAGGCTTTCAATTTACAGTCCAAATGTCATAATTTCAACAGATTTTCTTATAACCAACAGATATAATTTCATAATCATATAATTCACACATTAAAACATGGAATTTCATGTCAAACATATAAACACGCATATAATCACACATCTAATGAGAGATTTAAGCATATGAGAGGGTCGGGTTATTACAGGAACTCACACAATCTCTCTAGAGTTGATTTCTTAACATAAGACAAAATGAGCTCAAAGCTCAACACACCTTGACTTAGGAGCTCTCAGCACAACACACTTCACAATACACTTCCCTTCTTTACATTACACCACATGTGCGCGCACACACACTCTTGAGCCTCCAACACAACACTCACATACACACACCCATAGATTTCTAAGCACACCCACATCCACACTCGCAAACACTATTAAATTCTAGACCATTCTACAATTGATTTAGGATTGTGATTAATTTAATTAAGCAACACTTTAGTCTTAATAAATCTCAATTAGCACATAATTAAATTAATTATAACTAATCATAAATCTCACGTAATTTAATTCGTCTAATTTGACTTCCAATAGAGCCCAATTAATTATATTTATATTTATCATTTTGAATTAGATTTTTAATCAAACTCCCAAAAGGCTCCAAATATTAATTTAAACTTATTTCCACCCTCAATTTTAGTTTCTTAAATCATTAAGGGCTTCAATTTCAGATTAAACTTCAAAATCTTTGCTAATAAATTACATACTCAATTGAATACCTCATAAATAAATTTAATTAATAATAACCTCAATTCCCAATTCTCATAACTTAATTAACTCTAATTCGTATCCAATTAATCAAATCTCAATTTTACAAATCTGAATCGAATATTTAATTAAACTCCCATAAGGTACGATACTCAAAATTAAAATAACTCAATTCACCAATTATACTCTCTTGAGCCATTTAGGCTTTTAATTTTGAATTCGAAAATAAATCCTTAATAGAATCATATACGAATCAGTTTCCATAATTTTCATAAATCCAGATTAAATTAGAATAATGGGCAATTAAAATTCAAATCTTCTTAATTAATTAAATGCTAATTATTATACGCGGTGGAGTCATCACACCAATGGTTATTTAAGTCCCCCAAGGTTTAGAACTGTCAGAGGGTTACTAAAGTGACAATTCAGAGAGCTAATGGTTATTTAAGTCTCTCAAGGCATGAGACTTCCATGATAGTACTTATAAAATAATTATTTAAAAACACATTTAATAAATAGTTATATCCATGGATTTTCATTTTTTTAAACAAATAGGATTCATAAATAAATAACATAGTTAAAATGTTAATATAATTTATAAAGTATGATTCGCATAAAATAATTCATAAAATAATAAAATAATTTATAATTATTCAAGATAAAATATAACTCATCTTAATATTAATCTCTTACTTTTACTTCACCGTTCATCGGAATTCCTTTCCTTTACTCACTTGACTACACTTACCTTTGTTGTTTTTCTTTTCCTTGCTTCCATGCACCGTTTTATAAGTGTTTCTTCAACACATGATTCCATTCATCTAGCAAACACTGCTGGAAAATTTACTTTTAGTGGCGTTTAAAAAACGCCGCTATAGGTACTGAAACGTCACTAATTCTTTTGTGGCATTTAGTACCAAACGTTGAGAATGCGTCGTCGCCTAACTTTATGACATTTGAAAACGCCACTATATTAGTATTACGCATTTTTAAAACGTCAAAATGGCCTACCCTACCTGGTACTATGACGCCACTATATGTTTTATGCACGCTTTAGCCATATCTTCTTTTAAAAATCTAAAAGGTTTAGGTGGCGTTTTAAAAAATGCCGTGATATCTTTCTTTTTCTTTTTTTTTTTGAAATTGTGCTAATTTTATGTGAATGAAATAAAAAAATACCTGTAATGAAATTAAATAGCACTAAAAATGATTTTGGCTTCATTTTTGTCAACAATTTGCGCCAGCATTGCAATGGAACTCATTTGGGCAAAGTTCAAGGCCCCTATTGACTTTCACAGAAGCAACCAAATGAGGTAAGGGGCATTATCTCAACCCTCCACTATAGCTATCATACCAATCCTCAAAGTTCTAATACAAATAAAATTCAAAATGTATAAAAAAACTTCAAAATAAAGTTTTTACAAAATGTTTTCCCAAACAAATGTTCTTACATCAAGCTCCAAATCTTCCCACAACTATCAATCTTTTTCATAGTACAAACATGTGTTAACAGAGATATCAAAAGGAAAGAAGCAACCTCCATATATTACATGCCATAATATCCAAAAAGTTGAATGGTCCAAGCATTCACCTCCATATTCCATCATACAATCCATTCTATCCAAGAAAGATACTCAAATGACCTGTTTCCATCAAAAACATAATCCATGTTAAAGTCAACTAAACAAAAAATAAAAAGAATGTCCAAACACAAATGCATCTCCTTATGCGATCTAGTCTAGGCCTCAGTTTCCTCTCTAAACTCAGAGAGGTGTGAGGAAAATGTGCCCAGTAGAATAATTCTAGCAAAAGTAAACATCAGTATGGTGACATGTCTAAGTGTACCAAATATGGGAAAAACATATTGGCTTGTTTGGTTTGCTTTTGAGAGAGTAATTTTGGAGCAAAATTTTCAAAATTTTGTGTGATTTAGTGATTTTGGAATTTTTTTTCCAAAATCACTCTCTCCTACACATCAATCAATCACTTTTTCTCTTTCCTCTCTCCTTTTCAATCATTTTTTCTTTCACAGACATATACTTAACTACAACAAAATATCAAATCAACTCAAACTCTCATACTCCAGAACTATTTCCAAAATATACAACCAAACAAATCAAAAAAATTTCTAAACTCACTCCCCAAATTTTTTTTGAAAATTTATCTCCCAAAACCAAACCGAACACACCCATTAAATCTTTATATCTCACCGTGTATGTCAACATTCCATTTTAATACCATCATAAGCATTTCCTTGCCATTTCATTACAGCAATGATCCCACCCAATTCCAATACATCATTTCAGGTTCCAATTTCCATATCCAACTCACACATTTACACACACCCATACTCATACCCACACATACACCAGAGACAGATACTCTACAGTCTTTTTTTCTCCCCCTATCATACAGGCTTCATGATAGCTAAAAAAAAAAGAAAAAGAATAAAGGTCAATCCATTTCCCAAAACCCTTTTAACTATTATGCAAATTTTCATGTGGGCACATTATTAATGTTTATCAAAGGATGACCAGGAATCCAATGAACCGTTGTTTTGTGCTGATTTTTCAGAATTTGGCATCTCCAATTGACAAAGAGTTGATATGATGTTCTAATTCTCTCCTAGTGACTAAATAACACTAAATTGGAGTATGATAGTAATTATTCTACTATTCTCTCTCCTCTAGCTATTGTTTTTAAGGTATATTTAGCAACTACATTTTTAGTAATTATAATGGAGGTATAAATTTTTTGTGATTTTAGGGATGTCCAAAAGTATACAATATCAATTCTACTTAGAGCAATTAGGAAGTTGCACAGTTATGTCCAAAAGTTTACAACGCATAGACATGATTGACTAGAAATGAAACTAAAGTAGTCAGGATAGAACTAATAGAGTACTAGAAAAAAGGAACATTTTGATTAGAAGTAACCAACTCTAGAGTTCAAGGGCTTAAAACATCAATTCATAATCTCCAGGTATTATGGTCGGCTCATTACAAGCAACAACCAAAGAAACTCACAGATTTATGCAAAGTAGTCAAGGTTTAGAATGTTCTATCACTACAATTCACCGCCATCATAATGAGAAAAGCTACAAAACAAATGCATTAATGAAAAAACTTGGTGAAATATCGAGTACATTTCAGGATAATGAAAGGATTGGCTATCTAATTGTATAACTTCCAACAGAGAGCTTTCAGAGTTTGTAATCAATAAAAATCAAATAAAAGTTCCTAGATATGTTTACTCCCAACATTCAAAATCTGATAGTCGTTTCCATAATTACTATTCCAATGCTAAGTATTATACTTTTAGTCTTAGTCCATGAGGAAAACATGACAGCAAAACAAAATGGAAAATAATGAAACATGACAGCAGTAGGGAGTGGGACACTTGTCTGTGGCACCTACATGTCAGGCAGCATAACAATTTCATGCATCTCACATGAAAATCTCAAATAAGTTTTTGAAAGTGAAAAGGGAGCAAGCACTAAAGCCATGTACTAGGAAAACAACAGGCCAAAGAAAAAATAATACATTCAAAAAGCATGGACCTGCTATTCAACCTTATTTATGCTACCATGATTCAATATAAACATTTCTACATTTTCTAGAGGCTAAGCTCCCATATAACAAGCCAGGTTTGGCAACAAACATTATAATATGAGTCATATGACTAAGATTAATTATCCCAATTAAAGACCAACTCGTGGAGAATTTCATTCCAATATTTTATCAAGTTCCACACAGAACAAGCATTACTTTATGATTAATCTAAATAACCATTCTAGTTGACTAAACAGAACCAAACAAAAAAACAAAGTACACCCAGTTTAATCCCCTTAGATGGGGGTCTAGGAGGGGTAAATTGAGTGCAAACCTAACTTTTGGCATTATTATATATAAAGTGGCTACCCTCATGTTTGAACCCACAACATAAGAACTTGAAACCTAACTCCAGCCATTCCTTTCAAACACAAATTGAGCATTTTTGAGGTAAAACAAACATAATATACCATATCTGAACAGTGGTACACGGATCTCAACTTGTACATAAACTACAAGCTAAAAAAAATAAAAACTAAGACAGAAACAGGGGAAAAGAAACAATAACAAATATTGCTCCAAACCTCTGGTTGCAACTTCTAAACATCCCGACGAAAAATAAAGACTATCACTTGAACTGTCATATTGTAAACAATCCACACTTAATACAAAGGTAGTAACCAAGAGGAATAAATAAATAACTTCATAGCATGAATTAAAGAAGGGATTCAAAATACACACCCCCATGATGTGATCAAGGTTTCGGAGATTTAGAAGTATTTGGACATCACATCAGTTAAGACCTACATTATCAACAATTAAAGCTATTAGAGAGAAGTGGAAGAGAGAGAGAAAAAGAGAGCCTAACCAGGTAGCCCTCGGGAAAGGCAAGCTAGGCCACCAGCCTGGGTAATACTGGAAGCACCATTGAAGCAGGTGCACTCTACCCTATTGAAATCCTTTATTACTGGATACCGGTTCGAGTATAACAGCTCCTTAGGTACCACAGTCCAACCAAGTCGGACCCCCGTGAACCCGGCAAACTCGGAGAAAGATGAAATTTCAATTGCAACTTATAGTACATGAATCAAATTCATTGTTTGGTTCTTCAGACTCCATTATTAAAAATAAAATAAAAACACTTGTTCAACCAACTGCTTAGACAATTTCTAAAATACCCTTTTTAGAAAACAAGGGCAATACTAGGTACTAGCATATAAGCATATATGGTCACCTAAGGCATTAATTGAAAAGAAAAAAAAAAGTTACAAAAGATTCTGTGTTCAAATTGAGTTATTTATTTATCATTTGAACTCAATTTAATCTTTTTTTTTCACTACTTGGGAGTCAATATAAGAAACAAACAAAATAACAAATTACGGTTTAGTTTTGTGAAATTAGAATTAAGGCCTCGCTTGGCAACAGTCGGTTTAGCCAAAAGTCAAAAAGTTACTAAAAAAGCTAAAAAACTAACAACACATACCAAAAAGTCAAAAATTCTCTTTTTTCTTTACTTTTTGCACATCTTTTCGTAAAAAGTCAAAAAGTCATCCCAAACATACTAGTTTTTTTTAGTTCATATTTAGCCAAATAGTCAAAAAGTTATTAAATTAGCCTATTCCCAAATAAGGCCTAAGTTGAAATTAAACATTTTCATGAATAATTTCATTCAATAGATTTGAATGACCCTTCTAAAAACTATGAATGTTTCCAAACTTGTACTTGTTTTTAATTTTCAAAAACATAAAAATCAAAAATAATTTTTTATTATAACAACAACATATTCCTGTCTGGCACTAGGAATTTCAAAGATTGATTTGGGGATATCATCGGATATAAGCAAAGATAAGCAGAATCATAAATAATAATTGACCCATTAGCCCTTGGAAACTCCACCAGTTGCTCCAGTTGCTGTTTCGATGCTACATTACCAGTTGTGCTCCTACCAAATAACCCATAGAAGTGAAAAGAAGACACCGTTCCAAAAAACCCATAGAACCTAAAATGTTGTATTTAATTGCATGTAAGATATGTTTCTGAAGGTAGGTATAGGTCGAAATTTGTAGCAGTCTATTCGCCAGCTTCTTTACTTATCTTAAATCTGCCAATTGGCTTTCCCGCCATAAAGCACCTTTCAGAAGCAAAGATCCATGAGACTGACCACCGTCCATGAAGTACAGCTCAAGAGAATCCAACATGAACAATTGTACTAGAGCTTCCCAATTTACATGCTGGTGATGTTAGTTTGAGATTTATGAAGGTGAGGTGGGTGCTTTCAAATTTTCTCTGATCTACCCATATCAATATTGAGAGAACATGTAAAAAAAGAAAAAAAAAAGAAAAAAAGAGAAATTCTTTATCATATTGGAAGTCGGGCACTCAAGAAAGTACACGTTCATAAAGTGATGCAAGCATTACAACTTGTCATAGGAATCATTCAGATCAGTATGGCAACCCTTGGAATCACAGCACAAAGCCTTGAAACATAAAGCACAATCATCACATGATGCTATACAACCATTTGGGAGCAAGAGCACCTGCACTGTATCCACATTTGCATCCCTCAATGAGATGAGGAACATATATTGGCTTCATTGCTCGTTTTGAATACAATCAATAGCATAGCTCAAAACAAAAACAAAAATTTCTATATAGGAACAAAAAGTCCAGGATTCAGAAGCAGAAATGGATACCAATTTTAGCTTTCTAGATCCCACTAGTTTTCAGAACAGGTCCATCTTGAGGGAAGAAAAGCATTAGCAGGAACTTTGCGCGACTTAAAATAGTCTTCACATTGAGCCCATTGGATCTTTTCACTGACACAGTTTCAAAACAACATTGGTATTTACATGGCCCAAAGAGATGTAGACACAATAACAAGTCCATTTAAAAGTTGTAACAAGACCTTGAGATATGGTATAGCATTAAGAAATATAAATGAAATTCAGTTTCAAGACAAAAGAATGAAAGAACTAATGTTACATTCCTAAAATGGAGACCAAATATGGATGAAATGAAACCTGCAGATACTTGCAGGATGCAACATTTAATGAAACTCAGGATACCATTGCTCAACATTCAATGCAATTGAAATAGTTTAACTCCATAAAATTCATACAAAAATTAGAAAACAAAAGAAAAATATAGAATCCAAAGACCAAAGATTATGCAAATAATTTTCGCTGTATAATCTTTCAAGTAGTTTATACAATCCGACTAATACAATATTAATTTGATTGTTCATTAAAAGGGGAAACATTATCTTGGGTGAGGTCGCTTCAGGCAAAGAAACACTTCTCAGCAGATAAAAACCCCACAACTAGCGAAAGAAAATAAAATCAAACTGGAAGAATTTGAATACAAGTCTGAGCATTTAAGTTATTTACCTCTTATGATTTGTTGCAAAAATCGTGGGCCTTCCAATAATTGGTGCATCCTGCTAGAGTGAACCAAGTCAGAGAACCTGTTACCTTTGAAAACAAAGCACTATGGTAGTTGATCATCATTTAATAAAAGCATGTATTTTCGAATGAAAATCTCATATCTAAAAGGATATTGTTTCGAATGAAAATTTTTAATGAGGAAAGACTAAATATTTTCGAATGAGAAATTTCAAATCCTAAACAAATATTTTTGAATGAGAAATTTCAAATCATAAACATATTTTTTGAATGAGAAATCTCAGATCTAAAACATGTGTTTTTGAATAAGAAATTTCAAATCTCAAACATATTTTTGAATGAGAAATCTTAGATCTCAAACATATATTTTTTAATGAGAAAACTCAGATCTGAAATCTTAAACATATGTAAACCCTAGGAGAAGAATCGACGAAACGAAGAGAGAGAGAGAGAGAGAGAATACGAAACTGAGATTGTAGACGGTGTGCTCACCTTAGTCAACGATGTAGATGGTGGCGGCGGTGGAGCTTCGAAATCGAGAGAGAGAGAGAGAGAGAGAGAGAGAGAGAGAGAGAGAGAGAGAACTTCGAAGTCGAAATCACTCTAAGACTAGATCTAAGATGAAACCGAACTGAAGAAGGTTGAATCGTAATCTCTGCGACTGAAGGGTTTAGAGAGAGAGAGAGAGCAAGCGATCGAGTGAGTGAGTGAGAGATTTGAGGGATTGGTTCTCTAAGACTCTGAATGTTTCCCAGATTCAAAATGAGGGCGCAGAGAGAGAGAGAAGGGTTCTGATTCTCACAGAGCTAAAGAGAGAGGGAGAGGAATATTATTGTAACACATGAAGGTGTTTTAAAAACGACTTATATTCCTTAAACAATACCGTTTTAATCAAAATAAAATGCCGTGTTTATAAAGCGTTGTTAAAGGTTAGAAACAGTGGTGTGTAAAAAAACGTCGCTAAATAAACGCCACTAAATTCTATGTTTCTTGTAGTGAAAGTTACCACGTTGGCATAACCAGGTGGCATTCACTAATTGACTCCCCAAAACAAGCTTACCCCTTATCCTCTTTATCCTATTATCATTTACGCTCTTATCCTAAAATAATTATATATTTGTTTTATTTTATTTTATTTTATTTTTTGGTTAAACACAATGACTGTTAACTTAAATTAAATTACATTTTTGCATATATATCTATTAAATAATATATATATATATATATATATTTATATTGTTGATATTAATGCGGTATTACAAATAATTAAATATTTGGGGTGTCACACATACCATGCATACATGAATACATCATGCATAAATATAATACCATGCATGCTAGTACAGAATGGAGTAGAATATTCCTATTACATAGTTCATGCCTCAAAATAAATATTGCTTCAAAATAATCAACTGCTATGTCATATTTTGTGCTTAATTTTTAATATTTATGTTTGAAAGAATGTGATTTTGTCATTGCTTTGATTATCTTTTTTGAATCACATTTGATTTTGATGATGTAGTACATTGATTAAATGTAATATTTTTCATGTCACTTTATATGTGGTACATTTTGAAATAAAGATATTGCATAAACTTATCTTTTAAATATTATGGTGCAATTTATATATTTGAAAATGTTCCAAGGGAGAAATATTTTTTTTTAAAAAAAGCATCATCTTAGGAGGAGTTTTATGAAAAATTATATTTTGATTTTACGCAGAATCTTATGGGAAGTTTTTTTTCTAAACATATATTCTAAAATTACTCTAAATTTTTTTTCTCTCCTTATTTGAACTAAAAATTCTTTTTGTTAAAAAAAAATGACAAAAAGAAAAGCTTGCAATTTTATTTTAGAAGGAGAAAATATTTCGAAAATTACATGTTATTTTTGTGTAGGCTTCATAGATTTGTTTCGCTTAACTTCTCTCAATAGCTTTTCATGAGCCTCTCAAACTTGAACCTTGTTATTTTTGACCTATGTGAGACTTGGCATTATAACGATTGCGTAATATTTTACCACGTTCTCCAACTATGAATTTTTACTCTCAATAATTCTCTTCGTCTGACGAGTTTCAGCAAGTTGTTGTTTTAAAATGTTCACTTCTTCTTTTAATCACTGATTCTCTTGGCTTCTTGCTTTTAGTCGTTGAGCCATATTAGAAACCGTAGTCATCATCTATGTACTAAGAGCCATAGTGTTATTGATAGCCTTTGTATCATTACGATTACCAAATACACTACGACTCTTAGCTATTGGAATATCGTGCGAATACACTGTAGGTAGCATTTCATTTGCATGTATCTCAGGCACCTCATTCAAGTCAAAACCATTGATGGCCAATGTAAAGAATGACATGATTACACAGACAGAACAAATTTTTTCTAAGAACAAATGAAGGTTTCGTATCTTTGCGCACCATCTATGTCATTTTATACATACCATTGATACTATAATTGATGCATATCTACTCAAATCTTTTGATAGTCAATGTGGGTTTTGATTTTTAACCACACAACCAAACAGGGAACTCAGTTGGAGAGTATCGACAGAATAGATTAAGCCCAACAACTTGCACAAGAAGATGAGAATCTGGCAGTGGTTCGTCCACCCGGGGGCACTTCAACGATCAAGTCAGTAATCAATATCTCTCACAGATAGCAAATAGTGTTTAAACTCCCAAGAAAGAACTTACCTTCGACCCGTGAGGGTGCCTTACTTTTATAACCAGCAGTGACCTGACCTCTTTAGAAGTCTCACTTCAGTGGACTCAGGCTCAATGTTCCTCATGGACACTCATCTAGATAGAGATAAACTCCCTAAAAGTTTTGTCATTATCCAAACTAGAACCCTCTTTCGTCTAAGATTCTTGTCTCTTATCCGCTTATCTTAGATTCTGACATCTCCGCAGATAATCTCGGTCTAGCTGAGATCATCTTGGCTAGCATGACCAGGCCACGTGGCTCCTCAGCTGATACTTTGATGTCACCTTAGCCACGTGTTGTCATTCATAAAATACTGCTCTATAACTGCCCCCCTCCAGGTTCATTACGTCGGCAACTTGAGGTGATAGAATCTATACCATTTGTCAATATAGTAGGTCGGCTAAAACTCACTCTTCTCTCCGACCGAGATCATGACTCGTCGGCTTCACGCAACTTAGAATTAGTTGCCTATTCTATCAAGAACCAAGAATCAAGAATCAATTTCTTTAAGCATCTCAGCCGAGATCATTCCTCTAGCGGAGGTTATTACCTCATTATTTCAAGAATTTCAAGAGTTCTAATTACACATGAGCTGTCACACACAATCTTTTCAACTGTTTCCTCCACGTATCCCTTTCTCATTGGTTCATACTTGGTACGCGCCATGAAATCATGTCGACTCAGTCCACGCTTCCTAAGGTACCTTCATTACAATATTGCCACCTTTTAGTGTTTTTGATAAAACTCTTTCTCTCTCTGCCTTCTCACTTTTCATTCTTGTATTTCCTCTTTGTGCTCAAACTTTCTCTAAATTCTCAAACCTCCATTCTTATGCTCACAAGCTCTTTGTACCCATTCCGTGCACTACTTTCGATGAGGCATTCCCTGTTTTGATCCACTTATTGTCGTCATCAGACTCTAACGATCATTGCTTCGACGTCGTTTCCCTGAATTTACTCAGTAAGTTCTCTAATTTCTTTATTTCTTCTTTCAATTTTTCACTGCTCTTGAACGTAATACTGTTACGAATCTATGTGTATGCCTCTTGCTACTTAAATTCTTTATTCCTTTCCTGATTCCGATTTGTTGTTTTGTTGTTCTTCATCATATTGGCTTTATACCCTGTTTATTAGATATTCGTGTGTTGCCGTTTGAATCTGTACTCCTATGTTTGCATACTGTTTTCCTTTTCTGAATATTGCCTTGTGTTTACTTGTTAAATGCCATGAATTGTTGTTTACCAATTTGTCATTGTTCTTGATTGCACATCTGCACACATCTACTTCATGTTTTAAAATTAGTAACGTTTCATATTCTTGATTCTCTATTGCTCTCTTGCTTGTTTTCAGATTTCGGCCTCTAATTCTCGCTTATCTCTATAGTTTTTAGGTTTGGGATTTGCTAGAAGTCATATATATTTAGGAAAAACTGAAACAAATTTTCCCTTAGATCTCCAAAATCCTTGCCCTAGCACCTGTTTAGGGTCTGGCCAAGGTTCTCAAACCTCTACTAGTGTCTTTTCTCTGTAATCCATCATAAAACACTTTAAGTCGAGATCATGGGTATGTTTAGGTGGAGGGAAGACACCTCGACCAAATTAAAGTATTTTCGACTAGAGTTCTCTATTCCAGCTAACGTTCGAATCAGGTTAGTTGGGGAGGAGGACTCTATATGCTTGATAGGGACTTCATGCCTTTCCCTATTATTGCATTAATAGAGTGTGGACTTCGATTCCCTCTAGACATCCTATTTAGGGAAGTTTTTCACTATTACAAACGTAACCTCATGTAACTACCCATCAAATCATATAGAGTTATCAACGGTATAATCAAACTAGCATGCTGAGAAAAGCTAGGATCACACTAGCCGACATTCAATTCTGTTATACCATGTGTGGCCTTAAGTTTGACAAAGGCTACACATATTACCTCAAGCCCAAATCTACCACCTACAAACTCATAGCCAACCTTCCTAACTCCAACAAAGATGCTGAGATGACTACTTGATCGTTTCGGGCAACTGCAAGTTTGCGCCTGATAAATCCTCTACGCTGAGCAGTGTTTAGAGAGGATGATGGCAAGAACTGAGTCATCTTATAACTCCATCTCTATTAAGACTTGTTAATTTATCTATCTGTATTAATGTTTACTTGGTGCTTTTTGCAGTTCTTCCCCAATCATCAAAGGACTTCCACCAGAGCACCTCTTGGGTTTGTTAATTGAGAAGCGCAAAGCCCTACTTTTACTAAACTATATCCCGATCTACAAGTCTGCTGTCTGATGTTCCGCGAAACCAAGACTCCTCCATCTGCCACAACCCCACCACCCACTTCGTCACCAAGGCCAAACCAGACCTCTTTTTCAAATCCAGTAGAACAGTTATCTACCTCTGCCCCCTAGTTGATTCCACCTTCCCAGCACCGTCGCCAACACCGAGCTCCCGCAAACGCTCTTGCCGGCAGAACTCGCAGCCACATACGCCGAGAATTTGAGGCGTCAACCTACAATCCAAAGAAACCCTCCAACTACCCCTTCTTTCGTCGACAACATAGGCCACAAGAAGGTCATTGTTGAAGACCTCCGCCGACTTGCCAGAGTAGTCACATTTCAATTATCTTCACCATCTCAATCCCAACCCCAGCTTAAACCAAAAAGGGTAAAGAGGGCTAAGGCAAAAGCCTCTGTCACCTAAATTGACTCTGAAGATACCGTATTGATCTCCAAGCTGGCCGAGATTGAGAAAAACACAATTGTCACCTAGAAGAGGCCTGCCGAGGCTGAGCCATCCAACTAACAGCAACCTAAAAGGCTGAGGTTCGAAGGTGTAAAGGGCCCAGGCTTCTTCAAAGCCGACGCTCCCTAGGCTCCAGCGATTTTGGTTAGCAATCGGTTGGTAAGAGCTGGCGACAGTGCTATTGATAGCATTGAGGTTGGTGCCGCTCCCTCCACTATAGTTCTTTTGCCTACCGATCTAAATCGTATAGCCGAGATCACCGAATATGAAAACTTCGCTTTGATGATGCAACATTCTGTCCTGGTAAGTCTTTAACACTTGTACTTTTTTGACTTTTCACTTTAAGTTCTTCATACTTAGAAATCTTACTAACATTGTTCATTCATTTTCTTCTAGGCCATCCAACATGCTCACTCCTTTGCAATAAAAATCGAGGATTTTAAGAAAGAGTTGGTCCACAAGACCAAAGAGGCTATTGGCTTTTTTGCCTCCCTCAACAATGTTGAGGCCAAGATGAAGGTTTTGCTGGATCAGGCCAAAGTTGCCAAACGAGCACAAGACCAAGCCGAGAAAAAGGCCGAGGCAGTTGAGGCTGTGGCCGAGGTTCTCAGGGCTCTTCAAAAATTAAGATACGTCAAGTTTGGGAACAAACTTCTATTTAAGAGGGGAGAATTGTGATACCCTGAACGTTTAATTAAATATCACATAAATATTTATAGTTATATATAATTATGATTGTATGTGATGATACATTATTAAATAAATAAATAAATATATAAATCTAATTTGGCATTGGGTTATCAAATATGAGATTAATTAGTGATTATTATTTAAATAAATTAACACAAATATAGAATTATAATACTAGTTAGGCCAAAATAGAGTTAAAGATAGTAAATAAATAAATGTGAAAGGTAGAGTAAATAAATATTAATATTAATAAGCCTACTAATGAGATAAGTCTAATCAGTTACTTTCCATTAATTAGTAGATTATAATCGAGATTATAATCTCTCAGAGAGATGGTTAGATGCCATCTGTACCACTAATTGCTTTTAGAGAGAATGAGACTCCTTGTGTAGGCATCATGAGTTTGAATATATATAACAAGTTGAGAGGAGGGGGGGAGGGGGAATTGCGACAGAGGTAAAGGAATGAGGGAAAATAAGAGAGTGAAATAAAAAGAGACTGAAAGGAGGAAGAACAGTTTCGAAAAGATAGGAAAAATTGAAAAGAAATAGTAAGACTTAATCTTAAGGTGAGTTATATTATACCTTGAGTTACCATAATATATTTTACGTATGTTTTGACTTACCATAATTTATACAAGTTGTACTTCATTAGTTATAATACAAGTTATATTTTATAAATATTTCAATTACGTGGATTAATTTCTGCACTACATCATAGGCCCTCTACTCCCAGATTTTGTGGCCAAAAGGGGGAATGTGTACCCTGAGGACTATATTTTCACCACTGTCCCTAACCCGCTAGAGATAATTAATATTCAAAATGTTAACTTTAATAATGACTTGTCATATGTCGAGACACCCGGCTGGATTGTCGATCGAGCATTTTTGGGATACATACAGTCCGTCCCCATTTTCATAGTCCAGGCAGCGTGGATGTATTTTGGTGTAGTCCAGTTAGGATGGAAATTTGAGCTTTTTATGCAACACTATTTCCCATGGTTGTTTGGCCCATTTGACCCACCACTCTAGATTTGGTAGAAGAAAACCTTTTTTGTATGCTGACCATGATGTGTTCTAATCCCTTTTTGTTGTCTTTTTTGTTTTTGTTTATCACAGGGATGAGACACTAACATATTCTGACTTTTGAAACAAAGATGTAATATTTGTAAAAATAGTAAAGTTATCATTTTATATAGATATAAATTACGCTGCATATCCTTACATATATGCTACGTTGTAAATGTAATGCCTTGTTTATTACTTTGTAGAACAGCTAATAATGGTAACGGAAGTGAGTCATCAGTCAGTAGCACTGAATCGATGGAAAGAATAATGGAAAGAGCGGTTACTACCTTTTTGCAAGCCTTGCAAACTAACATCAACAATGGGATGCCTGAGCGGCGAGAAGAGCCGGTTACCATAAAAGAGTTCCAGGATCTGAAACCCACCATATTTACCGGCGGCCCATACCCAATGATAGCAGACGCTTGGGTTAAAGACATAGAAAAGATTTTTCACGCCCTACCTTGCACTGAAAGACAGAAGGTAATTTTCGCCACTTTCACTTTCAAAGGCAATGCACAGGAATGGTGGCTTCTCACTCTGGAAAAAGAAGAAATTATGACTTGGGCAAGATTCTTGGAAGTATTTTACAAAAAATACTTCCCAAATTCATTGCAGGAACAGAAGGCATCAGAATTCATACATCTAAAGTAAGGAACCATGACGGTGGCTGAATATGAGAGCAAGTTCACACAACTCACTCAGTTTGCGATATACGTCATCCCCATCGAAACTCGAAAAGCAAGAAAATTCAAAGCAGGATTGGATGCTGAAATTAAAGATAGGCTTGAGGTCTTGAAACTGCCAACCTATGTAGAAGTGGTAGACTGGGCATATATTACAAAGAAGGGGATTAAAGCCTCGTGTTCCAGGGAACCAAGCCACAAGAAGCGATTCTGGGAAAGAGACAACAGAAGACCCGGTGTTACGCCTCCCAAAAAGGTGAATATGGGAACAACCAGTTCAGGCCATCAAGGTCCTACTAACCCCCAATGTGGCACTATTCCAGTTTGTCCCACTTGTGGGAAGGCTCATTGGGGACAATGCCATCGAGACACGGAAGCATGCTTTAAATACGGTTAAGTTGGCCACTTCGAGGATTGTCCAAAGTCGACCAATTCTCGCAGCCGCCTCTAGCCCAATCAGAAAACCCGTAGGACCTGGAGGAAAGAGAAAAGACCAAAAACGCTAAAGACAGGCTTTCGCCTTGGTATCTGAAAAACTAGAAGTTACCGAAAACGTTGTGTCAGGTACACTTTCTGTCTATGGTCATTTAGCTCATGTCCTCATTGACTCTGGGTCAACTCATTTTTTTGTGGCACCACACTTTGCTGCCAAGTTGGCATCAACACCCGAACCATTAGGATATATATTGTCTATGTCTTTTCCTTTTGGTAAGTCTGCCTATAGTACTAATGTGTACAAATCTTGTGCTATATTTTTAAAAGGCAAAACCTTATATATAGACTTGATTCCCCTCCGCATTGGGAACTTTGATATGATCTTAGGTATGGATTGGCTGGCTGCCAACCACGCCTCTATTGATTGTAAAGCCAAAAAGGTCTTCTTCAGGTTACCAAACCAACCCGAGCTTGTCTTTGATGGGACTGGAGTTTCTAACCTTTCCTATATTATATCTCCCATGACAGCCCAACGACTTCTAAGAAAGGGTTGTGGTGGTTATATTTGTTATGTGATTGATACACAAAAAGAGGCCCCCACCGTTGATGCGATCCCCGTAGTACGAGAATTCTCAGATGTTTTTCTTGAAGATCTACCCGGTATCCTAGTTGATCGGGAAATCGAGTTCACCATTGAAACCCAACCTGGCACACAACCAATATCAAAGCTCCTTATCACATGTTGATGACAGAATTGAAAGAGCTAAAGACTCAACTCCAGAAACTCCTGGAGAAAGGTTTCATTCAACCTAGTACCTCACCCTGGAGAGCTCCAATATTGTTCATGAAGGAAAAAGATGGCACAATGAGATTATGTATCGATTATCGGGAGCTAAACAAGGTCACCATCAAGAATCAGTACCCTCTGCCATGAATCGATGACCTGTTCGATCAACTTCAAGGCGCCAGTATTCTTCAAAATCGACTTGCTCGCTATCATCAACTAAAAGTCAAAACGGAAAACATCGAAAAGATCGCCAGAACCCGCTACATGCACTATGCTTCTTGTCATGCCTTTTGGCATCACAAATGCTCCAAAGAAATTTCATGGACCTCATGAATCGAGTGTTCAAACCCTATCTTGATGAGTTCGTCATCGTCTTCATTGACGACATCCTCATATACTCCAAGTCACTAGAGGCCCATGACCAGCACTTGTGAACGGTTTTACAAACACTACGTGATCACAAGCTTTATGCCAAGTTGAAGAAATGCGAATTATGGATCAGTAGTGTACACTTTCTCTGTCATGTCATTAACAAAGATGGCATCTCTATTGACCCCTAAAAAGTTACAGCAATTGTGGACTGGCCACGACCTACTAATGTGTCAAAAATCCAAAGTTTCTTGGGTCTAGCTAGCTATTATCGATGCTTCGTGCAAGATTTCTCAAAGATAACATCACCATTGACCCAGCTAACTTAGAAGAACACACCCATTGGATGGACTGACAAACAGAAGCGTTGCTTTCAAGAATTAAAAAGTCAACTTGTGTCAGCTCCTATATTAACACTCCCTACAGGAAGAGATAGATGCCTCATACAATGGTTTCGGTTGCATTCTCAAGCAAAACGAAAAAGTCATTGCTTATGCGTCGCGACAATTAAAGACTTACGAGAAGAACTACTCGACTCATGATTTGGAGTTGGTCATGTAATCTTTGCCCTTAAAATCAAGGCCATTATCTCTATGGTGCAACCTATGAGATTTACACTGATCACAAGAGTCTTAAATATCTATTCACACAGAAGGAACTGAATATGAGGCAACAACGGTGGCTAGAATTTATGAAAGACTATGATGTAGAGATCCATCATCATCCAGGGAAAGCTAACGTGGTGGCAGACGTACGGAGCCGAAAGACGACTAGAGGTTTGGCATGAACTCTCATTTCCCGCAAGATCAATGGACTACTCGCCAACATAACCGTGGAACCTGCATTAATTGAAGAAATTAAAGCGTCAATGGAAAGATAAACTTTTGAAGAAAAAGTACGAGGAACAAAGGAATACGCCTGATCTTGATTTCACTATAAGCAATGGGATACTGAAATTTTGAAATCGAATTTACATACTCGACATCCCGGAACTCAAGAAGAAGATATTGGTGGAAGCTCATAACTCGAGATTTGCAATCTACCCTAACAACACAAAGATGTATTATGATTTGAAGGAACACTACTGGTGGACAGGAATAAAAAGAGACATAGCAAGCCATGTCTTCAAATGTTTGCATTGTCAGCGTATTAAAGCAGAACATCAGAGACCTGCAAGAATGCTGCAATCACTCCCTATTCCTAAATGGAAATAGGAGCACATCACTATGGACTTCGTGGTCGGGCTACCACAGTCATTTTCGAAGAATGATGTAATATGGGTGATAGTAGACTGATTGATGAAGTCAGTGCATTTTCTACCAATCAAAATCATGTACTCCCTTAATAAGTTTGTCACTTTATACATCAAGGAAATAATTCGTTTGCATGGTATCCTAGTTTCAATCGTGTCTGACCGAGACCCTCACTTCGTGTCTCATTTTTTGAACAAATTACAAGAAGCTTTGGGAACCACACTGAAGTTTAGCACTGCTTATCACCCACAAATGGATGGACAATCTGAAAGAACAATCCAGACGTTGGAGGACATATTATGTGTATGCGTGTTGGACTTCAAAGGTAACTGGGATGAGCACCTACCTCTAGTGGAATTCGCTTATAACCACAACTATCAAGTAAGTATTGGAATGGCACCGTACGAAGCTCTGTATGGAAGGAGATGTCGACACTTATGCCGGACTAAGTCGGGCACAGGAAATTGTTAGGCCCCGAGATCGTGCAAGTCACGAGTGAGAAAATCCAACTCATCCAACAGTGAATTAGCACCGCCGAGTCGCTGTAAAAGTTATGTAGATACACGGAGACGGGACTTGGAATTTCAAATAAGGGATCATGTGTTCCTCAAGATCTTATCAATAAGAGGAGTTATCCGATTTGGAAAGCGAGGAAAGCTAAACCCATGTTACATCGAGCCATTCGAGATACTGTAAAGGATTGGTCCTGTAGCCTATCACCTTGCACTACCACATGAACCATCCAATGTCCACAATGTGTTTCACGTTTCAATGCTTCGGTGGTACCTTCGAGATCCAGAGCACGTTATTGATTATGAGGACCTGGAAGTTTAGGAAGATCTCTCTTATAAAGAGCAACCAGTGCAGATTCTCGATCGTTGTGATCAAATTCTCCGAAACAAGACCATACTGCTGGTAAAGGTCTTATGGCGAAATCATCGTATCGAAGAAGCTACGTGGGAAACGGAAAGTCAAATGTAAGCCAAATACCCACACCTCTTCGAAAATTAAGGTACGTCAAGTATGGGAACAAACTTCTATTTAGAAAGGGAGAATTGTGATACCCTGAACGTTTAATTAAATATCACATAAATATTTATAATTATATATAATTATGATTGTATGTGATGATATATTATTAAATAAATATATATATAAATCTAATTTGGCTTGGGTTATCAAATATAGGATTAATTAGGAATTATTATTTAGGGCCAGATTAACACAAATATAGAATTATAATACTAGTTGGGCCAAATTAAAGTTAAAGATAGTAAATAAATAAATGTAAAAGATAGAGTAAATAAATAATAATATTAATAAGCCTACTAATGAGATAAGCCCAATCAGTTACTTGCCATTAATTAGTAGATTACAATCTTAGATTATAATCTCTCAAGAGAGATGGTTAGATGCCATATGTACCACCTAGCTTTAGGGAGAATGAGTCACCCTATGTAGGCATCATGAGTTTTTATGTATATAAGAATTTTTTTTTTTTTTTTTGGGGGGGGGGGGAAGGGGAACTGCGACAGAGGTAAAGGAATGAGGGAAAATAAGAGAGTGAAATAAAGAGAGACCGAAAGGAAGAAGAACAGTTTTGAGAAGATAGGAAAATAGAAAAGAAATAGCAAGACTCAATCTTAAGGTGAGTTATATTATACCTTGAGTTACCATAATATATTTTACGTATGTTTTGACTTACCATAATTTATACAAGTTGTATTTTATTAGTTATAATACAAGTTACGTTTTATAAATATTTCAATTACGTGGATTAATTTCTGAACTCTATTTGTTTAAAATGAAACCCATGGATATGTTTGTTTAAATTTTAAAGAATATTTGACTATGACCTTATAAACAATTATGTTTTGTAAGTACCACAACGGGAGTCTCATGCCTTGGGGGAATTAAATAACCATTGGCATCTGTTTGGCCACTTTGTGGTCCTCTGTTTGTCATGGATCCATTGACCTCTGTTCTGATTGTCACTTCTGTAACCTCTGTTTTGTTATGTTCTGTACCGTGGTTATGGTTATTTATTTACATAATTTCTGTATTTCAGTTTCTGCCACTTAAATGATTTATTTACCAAGTTGAGTTATGTAAATGTTTTGGCCTAACTAACTATCCATAGTTATTTTGTATTCGCTATACTCTTGGCATAATATTTCTCACTCTGCTATGTGCTTATAGCTATTACCCTTTGATGTGACAAGATGTAGGGGGAACCCATAACCTCACGTAATGGAACCCGCATGAGGATTAATGTTGAACCACTATTTTGTCTTTCTTTTTTTTTTTCTTTTTTTTTTATATTATATTTTTGCTCCCTTTTGTTCCTACTCGGGGCCAGTCACTGAATAATAAAATAATAAAAGCCCTATAGATGTATTTTCTCTTATTAAAAAAGTAAAATGGAGTAATTTCTGCTTAATTATTTTTATTTCCGCTTGCGCTTTAATTTGCTACTTAATAGAATAAGTTAGTAAGTTGTGATTCCAACCCTAAGCCCTCGATTGGGTTAGACAAATGGGGCCCAGTCCCCAACTTTGAATGATCAAGTCCTTGACTTGACTCAAGATGAGGAGGACGAGGCCTCCAAGAGTACCTTCCCTAGGAAGACTACTTTTGAAGCCGAAGTCTAGACAGCCGAGAAGAGTCTTGACCAGACCCTTCTCGAGATTGATGCCGAGATCTAGGTTAAGAAGACTGCCAATAAGCTTTCCCATCTGTCTGCCGAGGCCGAAACACCGTCAATCGCCGAAGCAGAACAATCTACTTAGAATTTTTCCTTACTTGTACTTTTCTTCTTTTAGTTGTAACTTTTGGTTTGTTTGAACAATTTTAAGCTTCAATTTGGCTGATGTGCCCTCTTTTGTATCTGAACAAGTTACCTCTTATGCCAGGCCGAAGTGTCTTTTTCTTTGTATTTGAGCAAGTTTTCTCTTTTGAATGCATGTTTCACTTTTCCTTCTAAGTGTTGAATTCTTGTTTCTTTAAGCTTTATCTGTCTTCATTGCCTTGTATGCTTCTATGCTTGGAATATTTTTTCACTTCTCTTAAGTACAATTTTCTTGTGTGATCACTTCGGGTTAGAACACCTCGGACCAGTATCACCTTCGGTCCGGCCTTAGTTAGTCACCTCGGACCAACTTATCTCGAATGTATCTATGGCTGTGATCTCGGCCACTTGGCGCTTCATAAAATTCTTCAAATAACTTTCAACAAGTGTTATTTCTTAACTTGTACTTGTTGTCTTTTATCAAGACTTCACCCTTCCAACCCTTCTAGGTTTGACAGCCTGGTTAGTGATCTCGGGTAACAAATAGTTCGAGTGTCCTTTATTTGGATAACTCGTCTGACTTCAAAAATTCCAACAAGTGTCAAGCCTATTCCTTATTCCTGCTTCCTACCCCCCTAATGTGAACCTAAGTACCACTTATGCTCACATTAAGCATGCATCTCCACTTTTTGCTGAAGTCTGATTCAAACAAATTTTAGCCAAGGTATTCTATCTCGGTGTCTCTGTTATTTCAACTAGATCAAACTTAGTTCAACTCTACCATATGGCAAGTCTAAGTTATTTGTCATGTTTCATTCGAAAACATTGCAAACTTAGTTCAACTCTACCATATGGCAAGTCTAAGTTATTCGTTATGTTTCATTCGGAAACATCGCAAACTTAGTTCAATTCTACCATAGGAAAGTTGAACTCAACTCTACCATATGGCAAGTCTAATTTATTCGTCATGTTTCATTCGAAAATATCGTCATAAGATTGCTCAATCTTATCGTACAAATTTCAACAAGAATTAAAACAAAATCCAACTGGTGTTGTACTAAAACGTTGGCTAAGAAAATAATTACATAAATCTCAAAAAACAAAAGCTAGTGATAGAAAATTTTCAAATTGCAAGTGTTCCAGGGCCTTGGCAAATCCTTGCCATCACTGTCTTCTAGGCAATATGCTTTATTGTCGGCAACTGAGATGATTCTGCAAGGCCCTTCCCAGTTTGGGCCAAGCTTGCCCTCCTTGGGATCCTTCTTATTGCTGGCGACTTTTCTAAGGACGAGGTCTCCAACCTTGAACTCCCTTGGGTTGACCTTTTTGTTCTAAGCCCTAGCAAACTGCTGCTGGTATGCCCCCAGCCGAATAGCTGCTCTCTCCCTTCTTTCTTCCAATAGATTCAGATCTCAGGCTAAGAATGTCTCATTGGTTCTATTCTCCACTCCCTGGGTTCTGATTCCAAGGATGCCGACCTCAAGTGAGAAGACTGCTTCAATGCCATATGCCATGGCAAAAGGAGACTCCCCAGTTGATCTTCTCGGCATAGTCCAATATACCCATAGCATATTGGGCAATTCTTTCACCTATTTTCCTTGGTCGCTTTAGCCTCTTCTTAATCCCATCCAAAATGGTCTTGTTTGATTCTTCACCGACCATTACTCATGAAACTAGGAATAGAGTAATAGTTCTTAATCTTGTACTTTTCACAAAAGCTCTTAATCAACTTATTGTCAAGTCGAAAGTGCCATTGTTCACTATAATGGCCCTTGGAATCCGAACTCGTTATTATGCACTTCCAAATGAAGTTTTTCACATCAATATCTCGAATCTTCGCAAGAGGTTCAACATCCACCACTTTGTAAAGTAGCCTATGGCTACTATCAAGAACTTTCTTTGTCCAGCCATTTGGGGTTGTGGTCCCATTAGGTCCATGCCCTCTCGTAATAACCAAGGATTAAATATTGGGTTCAAATCATTGTTGATGTATCAAAGGTGCAAACCTTTGACACTTTTCGCACTTCCGTACATAAGCTTCAGTATCCTTCTACATGTAAGGCCACCAGTACCCCTGAGTAATGGCCCTATGGGCAAGTGATCTGCCCCTGACATAGCTTCCGCATATACCTTCATGGATCTCGTATGGAAAGTCCTCAACCTGGGATGGATGCACACATCTCAAGAGGGGCCCAGTGAAGGATCTTCTGTTCTGTTGATAAGCAGAACCTTGCCAACTTTAATCTTATTTTATGTGCTTTTTTTTTTTTTGTCTGCTGGTAGCCTGCCATCTCTAAGAAACACAACTATGGCATCCATCCAACTTGGACCCATGTCTAAACACATTGCTTCATATTCTGTGATGAGGGGTTCTATACTTGTTCCTATCAAATAATCAACAATGATTGTCTTTGGTTCCCCTAACTTTATTGCACTAGCCGGGTTAGCCAAAGCATCAACATGACTGTTATCATCTCAGCTAACCTGCTGTTGTTGGCAATCCTAGAACAGTGCTAGCAGCCTGACAACCTTTTTGACATAGGCTATCATCCTTTCATCTCGGGTTGCATACTCGCCTGTGGCTTGATTCACAATAAATTAGGAGTCACAGAAGACCACCACCTTATCGGCTTCCATTGCTGCTGCTAGCCTTAGTTCAACAATTAGTACCTTGTACTCTGCTTCGTTGTTTGAGGCCTTAAATCCCAAACAGATTGATTGCTCTATCATTCACCCCTCTGGCAATACTAGAACCACTCTTGCCTTTGCTCCTTGACGGTTTGAACTTCCATCAACAAATAGGCGGCAAGAATCGTCGATGTAGATATCGCAGGGTTTTGGTTTCTCTTCCTTCTTTTGCGTTGCTGGTGTAGGGTTCTTTGGCCTCAATTGAGTTGCTTCATACTCTCTCGGACATCCCAAGTCATGGCTCACCGAAGCTCACCTTGGAATTGAGCCAAGAGTAAACTCGACCACAAAGTCAGCCAGAACCTAGCCCTTGATTGCTATTCTAGGCCTGAATTCCAAGTCATATTGGCCCAGTACCACTCCCCATCTAGCTATTCTGCCTGTTAGATCTCTATGCTGCAATAGAGACTTCAAGGGATGCTTAGTTAGTAGCACAATCTTGTGGGCTTGGAAGTAGTGATTCAACTTTTTAGAAGCCATCACCAGGGCTAGTGTTAACTTCTCCAAGGGTAGGTACTTTGTTTCTATACTTGCTAGGGTTTTACTCACATAGTATACCGTCTTTTTCTCTCCATCTTCTTCTTAGATTACCACTGCACTCACTGCGTGGTCTGAAACTACCAAGTATACTTTTTTTAAGTCAGCCAAGGCGACTTCGCACTCTTTTGTACACAAGAAATCTATGGCCTTCTTTAACAATTGAAAAAATGGTTTACATTTATCGTAACTACTAATAAATCTATTCAGTATCGCCTTTACCACCAAGATTTGAACCTGCTTGGCCGATATTGGACTCTTTAAATCAAGGATGGCCTTGATTTGATTTGGGCTTGCCTCAATGCCCCTTTTGGTGACCAGGTATCCTAGGAACTTACCGGACCCGACTCCAAAATGCACATTTCCAAGCATTGAGTCGAAGCCGATATGTTCTTAGGATATCAAAAACTATCTTCAAATCGGCCAGATGATTCTCAGGTTTCTTGATCTTCATGACCATGTCATCAATGTAGACTTCCACTATCTTTCCAATCAAATGCTTAAACATTTTGGTCACTAATTGATGGTAGGTTGCTCCTGCATTCTTCAACCCGAGAGGCATCACTCTGTAACAATAGAGTCTTTTCAAGGTGATGAATGTCGTATTCTCTTCATCTAGGGCATATATTGTTATCTAGTGGCTGTCTCTGTATGCATCCAAGAAACTCATCCTTCCATGTATTGAAGTGGCATCTACTAATTGGTCAATTTTAGGCAGTGGGAAACTGTCCTCCAAGCAAGCCTTATTCAAGCTGGTGAAGTCCACATAAACCCTCCACTTGCCATTCTTTTTTTTTACTACCATTGTATTGGACAACCAAGTAGGGTAGTTCACCTCTTGAATGGCCTGGGCTTCTTTCTCCTCAATTGCCTCCACATGTATTAATGTCGGTCTCTTGGCCTGCTGGATAACAGGTTTAGCCGATCTGTCTACATTAAGTCTATAGCAAGTGACCTCGGGGTCAATGCTTGGCATCTCTTACGCCCAAGCAAACACTTCTATGTTTGCTCACAAGAAAGCCTCTAACTCCTTTTCCTCCTCCTCAACTAAGTCTAAGCCGAGAAGGAAGAAGCGCTCTTTGTCATCTTCTTTTACTAGAATCTTCTTCAAAGCTTCCTCACTCTTGTCGACTGGTTCTTTGCTAACATCATCTAGGATTTCCATGTCCTCGTCATCAATTTCTACTGTCTCTGCCTCTCGCACGTTGTAGGTGGACTTCATTTCTATCATGGAGCAATTTTTTGCCTGCACCTGATCTCTTCTAATCTCCTTAATTCCATGCTCAGTTAGGAACTGCAATAGCTGGTGCAGTGTTGAGGGGACATCCCTCATTGTGTGCAACCACGGTCTTCTTAAAATAATATTGGAAGGGGAGGGGGTGTCAATTACTATAAATTTCATGCTTACTTAATGCCTGCCTGCACTTTCAAGTTCGTGGCTCTTAGAGGCCACGTCGGCGTTCCGATTGTTCCAGGTCATCTGGGTAAAGGCCAAGCTCCTTGGAACATCTAACATACATGATGTCACAAGAACTGCCTTAATCAACCAGTATGTGCCTCACCTGGCACTCTCCAATCTTCAATGTTATCACCAGGGCATCGTTGTGTGGATGTTGCACCATGTCTAGGTCTACCTCAGTAAAAGAAACCACTAGCCTCTGGTACTCATTTGTCCTAGGCTTCTTTTGTCGACTCGCACACATGTCAGAGGTGCCTTACTCTCTAAGTTTCCCCACGCATCATTCTCATAGATCTTCAAGTGAATCACATTGATCACCTGAGGTCCATTTGCTTGCTGTGGTGGCAGTGGTGAAGGTGGTGCTGCTAGTGCCTAAGGTAGCCTTACTTGTTCTTTCCTTGTTCTGGCTTCATCTACTAGGTTTCTTAGGTGACCTTGTCTGACCAGATCCTCTAACTATGACTTCAAAGCCCTACATCCTTAAGTTGAGTGCCCATTTTCATTATGGTAAGCACAATGTTTCCCCAAGGCTTCTTCCTATAAATTCACCAGGGATCTTCTTTGGCGTTTTGTAGTATGGTTGGTTCCTGATCCTTTCCAGAACTTTGTAGACCGGGATTCTGAATATAGCGGTGACTGCCTGTGTAGCCCTCAACCTTGTTTCCTGTCTATTAAAACCTATATTACCTTGGACTCGCTTCGGTGAGCCGTTTCTCTTCTACTATTTTGGTGCCTTCGTTTCTGGCGTGTCCTCTTTTACTCTGGCATACTTTTCAATCCGTGCCATGAGCTTTTCCATACTTTTTGGTAAAGTTCTTGTAAGTGATTTTTGAAGTGGGCATTCATCCTCTAGGCTATTTTTGAAAGATACAACCGCTAGCTCCTGGTTACATGCTGGTATTCGGTTAAACGCCTCATAATACCTTTTGGCATAAGCTCTGAGTATTTCACCCTCGCTAATGTTCAGAACCAGTAGGGAGTCTACCCTCAATGGTTACAACTTGTTTGTAACAAACCTGGCTACAAACATCTCGGCTAGGCCTTTCCAACTTTTCACAGTTCCTTTCGGCAACTTATAAAACCAATCCGACGTGATCTCCCCAAAGGACGAGGGGAACACCTTGCACAGTAACTTCTCATTCCTGCTGCACAAAGCCATTGAATTTAAATATAAGTCGACATGAAAATTCGGATCAAACTTACTGTCATAAATCTGGAACCTCGATATGTGGAATCTCTTTGGGGCCTTAAATCTATCAAACACCACTAAGAACGGCGATCTTGGCTTGACCGGGGATGTGACCTCATCATTAAGTCGCTTCGTCTGGAGGTAGTCTCTCAGATTCTCTTTTGTTCGGCTGGGAGCTCGGCTATCAACAGATTTCACCTTTTTGGCGTGCTCTTCCCAGCATCATTGTGTGTTCTCTTCAACTTCTCTTTATTCGCTATATCAAAACACAGGTCCTTTCCTTGGACATGCCGAGGCTCTCTAACATAAGTTCCCTTGGTCTGAGGCATTTTTTACGACTCATCTGTCACTGACTCTACTCGTCCCGACATCCCGTGAAGGTCGATACGAGCGCTCCTTTTCCTTGCCATGCTGCGGGATTACTAAGATTGTTCTCTACCCTCCTTTCTAGGCGCCAGTCTTTACCACTAGTACCGGTGTGTCCTACAACAGGAACGGCGGTTGCATCACGTTGTTTTACATCATGAAGTTGACAACCGACTGTAGGTTTGCCAACTTGTTCATCGCCGTCCCTCCTCAGGCATCTCTCCTTCCATACATGGAGGTCGCTTTTATTGTCGTACTATCCCAAATTTCTTCAGCATTCCCTATTTACCGACGTCCTTCTCCCTAAGATTTGGATCTTTCTTCATTATGATTTTCTTTCTCGATGTTAGGATCTCTTCACAACTCTCACTGTTAATGTCTTCCCTAATCTGTTCTTCATTTCTGTCATTGGCCATTTATTCTTCTTAAGTTCCCACAGATGGCGCCAAATTGTGGGTGTTGATTTTTGACCACACAACCAAACGGGAAACTCAGTTGAAGAGCACTGGCAGAATAGATTAAGCCCAACAACCTGCATAAGAAAATGAGAATCCGACAGTGGTTCATCCACCAGGGGCCACTCTGACAATCAAGTCAGTAATCAATATCTCTCACATATAGCAAATAGTGCTAAAACTCCCAAGAAATAAGTTACCTTCGATCCACCAAGGTGTCTTACTTTTATAACCAGCAGTGACCTGACCCCTTTAGAAGTCTCACTTCAGTGGATTCAGGCCCAATGCTCATCCTAGGCTCTTATCTAGGTAGAGATAAACTCCCTAAGAGTTTTATCCTTATCTAAACTAGAACCCTCTTTAGTCTAAGATTCTTATCCCTTATCCGCTTATCTTGGATTTTGGCATCTCCACAGATCACCTCAGCCTAGCATGACCAGACCACGTGGCTCCTTGGCTGATACTTCGATGTCACCTTAGCCACATATTGTCATTCACAAAATACTTCCCTATAGTCAATATCTTCAAATACCACTACATTATTTTTTTTCGGCTAGCGATAACAAATCTCGATAATGATCACGGGAAAGAAATAAAAAAATTATTACATTTTTTTTTGTCAAATCAAACTATTTGCTCAAATGTGTTTATATGATTTTCATTTTAGGAAATTGAAAATTTTCATTCTTTATCCAAATTCGTATATCAAGCTTTTATTTTGATGATGTCAAAGGGGGAGAAAAATTATGATTTATATATAAATTATTTGACAAAGAATTTGTTAATAAATAGAAAGAAAATACAATACAAATAAATGCATGTATTATGATTGTTAAATATTTTCATGATGTATTATTCATGTGAAATTTTGTATTAAATTCATGCATTTATTGTCATCATTAAAAAGGGAGAGATTGTTAATCATGTGACTTAATTTTGATGATGTTTAAAATATTATGGGATAAATTTTGATTTTTTAATATACATATTCTACATTCTTTGACACAAAATATTATATATCTAAAATATATGTTGTTTGATGTATTTATTATAAATATTATTTAAATCGAAATTACTGAGCAATATCTGTTTCTACCAAAATATTTTATAAAATTTACTATTTATGTTTTGAAAAGTACTATTGATCACTATTCATCTTTTGACAAATTTGATATTAATTGATTGTATTGTTTTGATAAATTTGATATTTGAGAGGGTAATTTATCAGTAAATTGGGCCAAGCTAAGGAAGGGCCTTCTTTGTAAATTGGGCCGCAGAATGGGCCGAAGTAAAAGTTGATATAACCTGGTCTTAGAGCTAACGAGCTTGGCCTAGGTGAGGTTCGAACCGAGCTATGGACTGAGGAGCTTGGGCCTTGCACGTCCGACTTCGTTCTGGTTAGCACGATGAGGGACTACTGTAATTAGCTCGATTTGAATAGCCAGAACCGAGATGTAGGTCGACAAGAATCGAGCTAAGCATTGCGCATGGAATCACCGAATTGAGTATGTCAAAGGGCTAGTGTTAGCTCGGTCATACTGTTATCCAACCGTGGTAAAACCATCTCACTTGGTTTGAGCAGTGAAGAGGGTGTTGAAGGATAAGCGTTATCTTTCAGGAGTGTGATTCCTAGGACGACTCTACATTGAGAAATAAGAGTCATACTAGGATTGTGCCAGGTAAAAACTATAAAAGCTCTCAACAGAACCTATGTACAGGTAACACAACTTTGATTTTCGGAATACACAGAGCTTTTGTCTATTTGTCTATTTTGCTGACTTAGGTATCGGAGAGGTATCCGGCACACACCCGCCAGCTAGCTCACGTTTTTGTTTTCAGGGAATAAAGCGACAACGTTTGGAAGAGCGTAGACTTGATCAACAGGATTATACGAGAACATTATTTCGTGCTCGTACAATATTAATTGGTTGTATTGTTTTGACAAATATGATATTAGTGGGTAGTTATCTTTTTACAAATTTGGTATTGGTGAGTTATCTTGTTTTGATAAATTTGATATATTCATGTCGAGTAGTAGGTTATTTTTTATTAGAGTGTATTTAAAATTTGTATAACAACTACAAAAATTTTAAAAGATATATATTTTCATATCTATTATAAATTTTATTTTAAAGAAATTCTACTATGCATATAAATATTTTAATAGATATTTTACTATATATTTGAATATTTTAATAGAAAAGTTACTATGTAATCACTGTACACTCATTGAATTTACTTTTAAAAATTTTACAATCACTATCTATGGGGATATATTTTCTGAGTATCAGCACGTGGCCAAGGTGGCGTCGACGTGTCAGCCGAGGTGCCACGTGTCCTGGACATAACGCCGAGATGATCTCGGATAGGCCGAGGTTATCTTCGAAGATATCAGAATCCGGGATAAACGGATAAGGGACAAGAGTTCTAGAATAAGGAGGGGACTCAGCCTGGATAAGGATAAAACTCTTAGGGAGTTTATCTCTATCTATTGAAGAGTCCTAGATAAGCACTGAGTTAGAGTCCATTAAAGTTAGGCTTCTGTTGGGACAATGATTGAGTTAATTATAAAAGAGAGGCACCCTCTTGGATCTAAGGTACGCAATTTATATTCTGAATAGTAAGTTAAGCACTATTGATTATCTTTGAGATAACTGACTTGATTGTCGAAGTGGCTCCGGGTGGATGAACCACCGCTGGAATCTTCTCTTTCTATTGCAGGTCATTCAGGCACCATCTATTCTGCCAAGGTTTCTAGTCAATCTCGAAGTTGGCAGTGTGATTGGAAATTCACCCACACAATTTGGCGCCGTCTGTGGGACTAGATAGAAGGATAGATGGCTAGCGACGGACAAAAGGAAAAGGTTGGGGACGAAATCCCTGCTAGGAGCGGCAAACACGTTGACCTTAATATAGAGAAAGATGGTTGCAACGAGGAGACTCAGGGTCAGAGTCATGGCAAGAAAGACGTCGGCCAAGAGGGCGACATACCAAAGAAATCGGATCGAAGCTGGTATTACAATGAGGACAACCTCCAGGTATGGAAGGATAGATGCCTGCGGAGGGATGGAGAGGTGAAAGAGATGGAAAACAAATTGGCCGACCTGCAATCGGTCGTCAATTTCATGATGCAAAACAACGTCATGCAACCACTATTCCCATTGCAGGACACGCCGATTCCAAATGCCAATGCCTGTAAGGGAGGCGTAAAACAATCCTCAGAGCCCTCAAAGACACTAGGAGTGAAAAACATTCACACCGGCCTTCAAGGGAGGTCGGGCGAGGAGAGTCGAGAAGGGAAGAATCTCGAAAGACACATCGCACCAAGGAAGCAGACCCCAGAGAACATCGGCATGTTCAAAGGTAGGAGCTATGCTTCGACATAACTCATGGAGAAAGGTCGAAAAGGGCTCACAATGAAGCTGAGAGCAGTGTGCCGAAAAGACTGAAGTCAGGAGATAGTCGAGCTCCTGGCCGGACCAAAGAGGACTTGAGAGATTACCTCAAGAGGAAGCAAGATCATGCCGAGGTAACATCCCCTGTTAAACCGAGAACACCATTCTCGGTAGAGTTAGGCAGAATGGAGCGGCCGGAGAGGTTCAGTATGGCAAGGTTCTTGATATATGATGGGAAGTCGGACCCCGACTTTCACGTCAGATTATACCTGAACTCGATGGCATTGTACACTGGAAACGAGCCGTTGCTCTGCAAAGTGTTTCCCTCATCATTCGGGGAGATTGCATCGGATTGGTTTCACAAATTGCGAAAGGAAGTGTGAAAACCTGGGAAGGCCTGGCCGAGATGTTTGTGGCCAGGTTCATAACAAACAAAATATAACCCTTGAGGGTAGACGCCCTAATGGCTCTGAAGATTGGCGAGGACGAAAGCCTGAGGGCTTATGCCAAGAGATATTATGAGGTGTTCAACCAAATACCAGAATGCAACCAAGAAGTGGCTGTCGTGTCATTTAAAAATGGCCTGCCTACTCCGAAAATCACTGGCAAAGACATTGCCAAAAAGCATGGAGGAGCTCATGGCCAGAATTGAGAAATATGCCAGAGTTGAGAAGGACACACCAGGAACCACGGCGATAAAGCAAGAAAAAGGAAACGGCTCGCCGAAGCGAGGCCGAGGTAACAATGGATCCAACAAGCAGGAGATAGGACTAAGGGCTGCACAGGCAGTCACAACTGTGTTCCGAATCCCCATTCACAAAGTCCTAGATAAAATCCAAACCCAACCCTATTTTAGAGCACCAGCAAGGGTACCAGCGAAGTTTATGGGACAAAACCTTGGTAAGCATTACCATAACGAAGATGGGCATATAACCTAGGGATGCAGAGCCCTGAAGGCGCACCTGGAAGACCTGGTAAGGCAAGGCCATTTGAGGGACCTTGTAGATGAGGCCAGGACAAAGGAAGAGTAGGCGAGACTGCCACAGCACTGCAGAACTCCACCTTCTCCAAAGACAAAGAAGCAGGTAGGCAGACCTCGGGTAATTAATGTAATTCACTTGAAGGTCAACAAAAACGAAATACGAGGGGAGACCTAGAAGGTAAAGCACTTGCAGCATGTGTACCAAGTAAGGGAGAAAAGACCTCGGGCCGAGGAGTACCAGGGACCAGTAGTGTCCTTTACTGAAGCCGACCTGGAGATGGTCCAACATCCGCACAACGATGCCTTGGTAGTATCCTTCCAGGTTGGGGAGTGCCAAGTAAAGCGCATCCTCATCGACCAAGGCAGCTCTTGTGACATCATGTATGTCAGATGTTACAAGGAGCTTGGCCTTCACCCAGACGATATGGAACAATCTAATGGCCCAATGGAACGCCGACATGGCCACTAGGAGCAGTAAGCTTAGATGTGCAGGCTGGCACGAAGAAGATAAAGACAGAGTTCACCGTAATCGACACACCCTCCCCTTACAATATTATCTTGGGAAGGCCATGGTTACATGCAATGGGGGCTGTTCCCTCAACATTACATCAACTATTGCGGTTTTCAACAAAGTATGGGATAGAGGAGGTTAGAGGAGATCAGCTGCAGGCAAAGAATTGCTCCATGCCAGCAATGAAAACCACCTGCAGCATACGAGAACCAGAGAAAGCAGAGATCGAAGACAAGGACGTAGAAGTCCTAGAGGATGTCGGCAAGAAGCCAGCCAAGAAGAGTGAAGAAGCATTGAAAAAAATCCTAGTCCAGGAGGGGGATGAAGAATGCTACTTTTTTCTCGGCTCAGGCTTAGCCAAAGAAGAGGAAAAAGAGTTAGAAGCTTTCTTGAGAACAAATATTGAGGTGTTTGCTTGGATGCCTTACGAAATGCCTGGCATTGACCCCGAGATCACTTGTCATAAATCAACGCTGAGTCGGCTAAACTCAGAATCCAACGAGCAAAAAGACGTATATTAATGCACGCGTCGAAGCAAAGGAAGAGGAAGTAGATAGACTGGAGGCTAGGGCCATTCGAGAGGTAAATTACGACATGGCTATCAAATACAAAGGTGGTGAAGAAAAAGAATGGTAAATGGAGGGTCTGCATGGACTTTACCAACCTGAACAAGGCTTGTCCCAAAGACAGTTTTCCCCTACCCAAGATTGACCAATTGGTAGAAGCCACTTCAAGGCATAGAAGGATGAGCTTCCTGGATGCCTACAGGGGGTACCATCAGATAGCCATGTACCCCCCAGATGAAGAGAAGACTACGTTTATCACCCCAAAATGGCTGTATTGCTACAAAGTAATGCCTTTTGGGTTGAAAAACGCAGGAGCAACTTACCAAAGATTGGTAACCAAGATGTTCAAACACCTGATTGACGGCACGGTGGAAGTTTACATCGATGACATAGTCATGAAGACCAAGGAACCTGAAGGTCATTTGGCCGATCTGAAAGCAGTCTTTGATATCCTTAAAACATATCGGCTTCAACTCAATATATCGAAGTGTGCATTTGGAGTTGGATCTGGTAAGTTCTTGGGATACCTGGTGACCAGAAAAGGTATTGAGGCCAGCCCAGATCAAATTAAGGCCATCCTAAAGTTGAAGAGCCCGACATCGACAAAACAGGTGCAAATGCTAACTGGAAGGGCTGCAGCCCTGAACAGGTTCATAAGCAGAAGTTTTGACAATGCAAACCCTTCTTCGGCTTAGTGAAGAAGGCCACAGACTTCTTGTGGATAGAAGAGTGCGAAGTCGCCCTAACCGACTTAAAGAAGTATTTGACCACGGCTCCAGTTCTCTCAAACCCAAAACTTGGAGAGGAGCTATTTTTGTACTTAGCAGTTTCAGAGCACGCAGTAAGCGCAGTGGTAATTCGAGAAGAAGAAGGGGAGCAAAGGGTTGTTTACTATGTAAGCAAAACCCTGGCTGATGCAGAAACCAGGTATCTACCCCTAGAGAAATTGACGTTGGCTTTAGTAATGGCTTCAAAAAAGTTGAACCAGTACTTTCAAGCCCACAAAATTGTTGTGCTAACAGAACACCCTTTGAAGTCCCTGTTGTAGCAAGGAGATCTCGACAGTGTAATAGCAGATAGGCAGTGGCCTTGGGGCAGTATGACTTGGAATACAGACCCAGAACAGCGATCAAAGGCCAAGTCTTGGCCGACTTCGTGGCCGAGTTCACTCTAGGAGCCATCACACATCGGGCTCCGTTGAGCCGAGATGAACGATGTCCAAGCAAGCAAGGATAAGCCCAACTGAGGGCAACAGAACAAAGGAAGGAAGAAAAACTCAGACCCTGCAGCATTTACATCGGCGACTCCTTTCGACTATTTGTTGATGGGAGTTCAAACCGACAAGGAGCGGGGGCAGGAATAATACTAGTATCTCCAGATGGGTAGATACTAGAACAATCGATTCGTTTGGGGTTCAAGGCCTTAAACAATGAAGTAGAGTATGAAGCACTCATTGCAGGGCTGAAACTAGCAGTGGCAGTAGAAGCAGATGAGGTAATAGTCTTTTGTGACTCCCAGCTTATAGCCAACCAGACGACGGGCGAGTTTGCAGCACGAGATAAAAGGATGTCGGCCTACGCAAAGGAGGTCAACAGGTTGGTGGCCTTGTTTTAGAATTGAAGACTACATCAGGTTAACCGAGATGACAATAGTCACGCTGATGCACTGGCCAACCTGGCTAGTGCAGTACAACCTATAAAAGCAAGGACGATAATGATTGACTACTTGTCGGGCCCGAGCATCGAACCATTGACCACAGAGCGTAAAGCAATGTGTGTGGACATGGGACCAAGCTGGATGGATGCAATAGTAGCATTCCTGAAAGAAGGAAAACTGCCAGATGATCACAAAGAGGCACACAAGATCAAATTGAAGTCAGCAAGATTCAGTCTGACAATAGAGGGACATCTCTACAGAAGATTCTTCACTGGACCCCTTTTGAGGTGTGTACATCTTTCACAAATAAAAGATTTCTTATACGAAATACATGAAGGAATATGTGGAAGCCACGCTGGGGGCAGATCACTTGCCCATAGGGCCATTACGTAGGGATATTGGTGGCCCTACATGCAGAAAGATACAGAATCCTATGTGAAGAAGTGTGAAAAGTGTCGAAGGTTTGCACCTCTGATACACCAACCAGCAGCAGACTTAAACCCAGTATCCAGTCATTGGCCATTTGTCCAATGGGGCATGGATCTCGTTGGACAACTCTCCTAAGCAACTGGACAAAGGAAGTACCTGCTGGTAGCAACAGATTACTTCACCAAATGGATAGAAGCTGAGTCCCTAGCCAAGATCCGAGATGTGGATGTAAAAAGCTTCACATGGAAGAACATAATCACAAGATTTGGGATCCCAAGAGCAATAGTTGCCGACAATGGAACACAATTTAACAGTAAGCTAATCAAGAGCTTCTGTGCAAAATTCAAGATCAAGAATTATTTTTCAACCCCAAGCTTTCCTCAAAGCAATGGACAAGCAGAAGCATCCAACAAAGTAATCTTGGATGGGATTAAGAAGAGGCTGCAAGCAGCAAAGGGGAAGTGGGTAGATGAACTACCAAGTGTACTTTGGGCATATCGGACTACGCCGAGAAAATCAACTGGAGAATCACCATTTGCCATGGCTTATGGCACAGAAGCAGTCATTCCTCTAGAAGTCGGCATCCCAGGGATCAGAACCCAAGGAGTAGAGAATGAGACCAATGATGTATTATTAGCCCGAGATCTGGATTTACTAGAAGAAAGAAGGGAGAGAGCTGCAATTCAGCTGGTGGCGTACCAGCAGCAGCTTGCCAGGGCTTATAATAAGAAGGTCAACCCAATGGAGTTTCAAGTCGGGGACCTCGTCTTGAGAAAGGTTGTCGGCAACATGAAGGATCCCAGAGAGGGCATGCTTGGCCCAAATTGGGAGGGACCCTATAGAATTATCTCGGTATTGGGCAATGGGGCATATCGGCTCGAAGATAATGAAGACAAAGAGTTGCCAAAACTCTAGAACACTTGCAATTTGAAATTTTTCTATCATTAGATCTTTTTTGTTCTTTGTTATTTGCCGAAATAAATAAATAAAGTTTTAGCTTGATTTCTTACACTTATGACTAATATGTACTTGCTGATGTTTTTGGAATACATGCATAATGAGAACCCAAGTGAAACTTAAGTTCACATTAGGGGGCAAAGAGTTGGAAAATGGCTCCTGGAAAGATAGGATCACGTTTAACACTTGTTGAAACTTGAGAAAAGTTTACAAGTTGAAGTTAAACCGAGACCACGTTTAACACTTGTTGAAACTTGAGAAAAGTTTACAAGTTGAAGTTAAACCGAGATCATGTTTAACACTTGTTGAAACTTAAGAAAAGTGTACAAGTTGAAGTTAAATCGAGATCATGTTTAACACTTGTTGAAACTTGAGAAAAGTTTACAAGTTGAAGTTAAACCGAGATCATGTTTAACACTTGTTGAAATTTGTGAAAAATTTACAAGTTAAAGCCAAGGTTGTATTGAACTGAGTACTTATGTACTTGCCGATGTAAACTGCTGGTGGGTATAGTCGAGGTATTTCACCCCGAGAAAATTAGACAGTTAAAGTATGCAAAACATTCTAAGTATGGAAACATACAAGAGCAGTAAAGAGTAGACAAAGATACAAGCATTCAGGAAAGGAAATTGTATTAACATGTCGGCCAAAGATTATAATTGTTCCAAAAAGAAGAAAAATAAAAGCACGAAATACAAAGGAAAAAGACATCACAATTAAGACTCCTCAGCAACAGCAGAAGGTTGGGTTTCAAGTTCAGAAGACTGCTGGGAAGACATCTCGGCAGCCTTCTCAGCCGCGAGCTCAGCATCTATTTCTTGAAGAGTTTGATCGAGGCTCTTGTCAACGAGAGGCACGTCGGATGATGCCTTCTCAGGAGTAGCATCCTTGGGAACCTCCTCACCCTCCTCATCTTGAGTCAAGTCCAGGACTTGCTTATGTTGAGTAGGGGACTTGGCTCCAATAGCCTCCTTTGACTTCCTCACCAAAGCCTCCTCCTCAGACTTAGAATCGTCGTCGGATTAGCTTGGAGCTTGAGGGAATGGAATAGGAAGGACGTCAGCGTTCCTAAGGGGGGAGTCCTCGGGGACTTCAAGCTTTTTCAGCAAAGTCATCCAACCAAGCGTGAAACCCTTGTTGCATGCCTGCTTCACCTACTTTTCGTAGTCCGAAGTGACATCGGCCACCCCTTCATTGTATCCCTTCTGATCAGCAGCCTTGAGCTCGGCGTCCTTCATGGCCAAGGTGTCTTGTAATTCTTTCTGGACCTGGGCCATCTTTTCCTTGGCCTCTTTCTTTTGGGCCTCAAGGACCTTGTTTATGGCTTGTATAGAATCTGCCTTCTCCTCGGCATCATCTTTGGCTTTAACAGCAGCCTCGGCTTGGTCTTCTAAAGTCTTCATTTTTTATTGTAAGCTTTTATTGGTCTTCGCAGGAGACCTCCCTCTTCTTGTCGGCCAGCTCCTTCCGGTTCTCAAAGGCTTGCATTGTGAAGGAATGAGCATGATGGATGGCCTAAAAGTGAAAAGAGCAAAAGTTATTAGAGAATTTTCTAAGTACAAAAAAGAAAGAAAGATACCAAGTGTGGAGATTTACTTGAACAGAACGCTGGAGCATCAAGGCGAAGTTCTCATGCTCATTCATCTCCGTGTTTTAATCAAGATCGCCAGGGAGAAGCAAAGCGGTACTAAGAGCGACGCCAACATGAATGTCGTTGGCACTATCCTCAGCAAAGACTGGTCTGTCCTTCAAAGTAATAGGTGGAGCCCAGGGAGCACCAGCCTTCATGGAGCCCGACACTGTGGCAGACTCAGACCTCGGCCTCTTTGACCGAGTTGATTGTGAAGTTCGACCTCGGCAGGTCTCTTCTCGGGGGCAGAGGTAGTCTTCTCGCTCGAAGCCAATTTTGAAATTGGCAAGGTATCCGCAATGCCAATCTAAGTTACCATTGCCTTTGGCTGAGCCTTCTTTATCCTTTTTTTGGGCTTCGGCTGAGATGGCGCAAGTTGGGCGTCTACGGTAGAGGGTATGTTGGCCAAGAGATCTTTAGCAATCGTCTGCAAACATCTCGGCAAATTTCATCTCGGGCGTTGACGGATATTGGGATCAAATATGGAGCCGGTTGACGGTCGCTTTCTTTGGATCGAGTCGATCCTTGATCTGGCTGAGATGTGGAGGCAGCTTGAGGAGTCATGGCAGAAGGAGGAGATAGACTCTTCTTCTTCTTCTTCTTCTTTGGAACGTCGGGAAGAACCGACTTATAAGTAGGAATGAAATTGAGTACCAAAGGGGCTCTTCGCTTGAGGACTGGCAGATCCGATAGTTTCCTCAAGTCTTTGCTAGGAAAGAAAGACTGGCGGAAGCCCTTTGGTGGTTGAGGATGAGCTGCAAGAAAAACAGACATTAGAAACAAATGAAGTATTGAAAACTTTAAAAACGAGCAAGTACAAACACTGGGCTCTTACCATTGTCCTCTACAAAAATTGTTAGAAAAAGAGGGTAGAGGTGGAGGTCCTCGTCTGGAGCGAACTCCCAGTTCCCCGAGGTAATGAAATAATCATCCCCAGCTCCCTTGTTGGAATCAGAGAGGTCGGCAACAATTTTGTACTCTGTGGACCTCGACTTGAGGTAGTAAACGTAGCCCGTATCTTTTTTAAGGCCACATATGGTGCAGCAGTATTGGATATCGGCTAAGGTAATCCTAGCGTTTTCTTGTTTGGCTAAGGCTATTATGCCATTAATGACTCGGTAGGAGTTGATGGCAAGCTGCATCGAGTTCAACTTATAATAATGAAGTATCTCACGGAAAAGGATATTGAGTGCGAGCCGAAGTCCACACTCGATAAAGGCTACAACAGGGAAGGGCATAGCATCAGTTGTGGGCATGATAGAGTCATCCTCCCCAGCCAACCTCAGATGAACGTCAGTAGGGATGTCAAATTCTCGCCTAAAGTGCTCTAACTTGGTCGGGGTGTCTACCCTATGCTTCCACATACCCATGATATCGGCTTAACTGAAGAAGTTGGATTTCAAATGGAAGTGTTTTGTAGGGTTTTAGGGACCTCAGCTAAAACCTAAAAATACACAGAGTCTGTGGGGAATCATTTCATCTTTTCCTAAAAATTTGAGGATTCTACAAACAAATCCCAAACCTAAATCTATGGAAACAAAGATTGAAGGCACGAATCTGGAAAAGACAAGGAAAATAGAAAACAAGAACGGGTTTCAGAATCAAGAACAGTGATGAGCTATCAAGAACATTGTAACAGAGTAAGGCCAAGAACAATGGCAAAAAATCAACAAAGGTGTGAACAGTGTGAATTCAGGAAACAAATAGGGCAAAAACATAATCACGCAGCAACCATACTCAAATATATTAACAGATTAAACTAATCAAAGACATAAAAGAGTTCGAAGAAAAATCAAGAACTGAAATCGGGAAGAAACAGTAACTCACCGAAGAAAAGAAGCCGGTGTTGAGTTTGTCGAAGTTATACGAACGGCAGTAGCGGAAAAGACTAGCAAGAGCCTCGCCGGAGGAGGTGAACGGTGGTGATAGCAGAGCTTGAGAGCTTGGAACTATAGAGGATTTGAGAAAGTAAGAGAGAAAGAGAGAGAGTTTGAACAAAGACGATGTAAAGTGAAAAGACGAAAGGAGAAAGAAGTTTTGTCAAAAACATGAAAGACGGCAGAATGGAATTGATGAGCCTAGAATGACGGCTTTGTCAGACGGCGTATACAGGCGCGAGATGACTTATAAACGCGTACGGGGTACGATCCAGTAAGGGGAAGACACGTGGCTAAAACGGTTGAGTTATTATATATGACAGCTCATACGCGTAAAGGAGCTCTTGGAATCCTTGTTCTTTAAGAAGACATGTTGGCCTTAATGATGATCTCGGCTAAGAAATTTTTAAGCCGACGTACTAGAAAGAAGTACTGATATAGGTTCCATCACCTCAGAATGCCGAGGTAATAAAACCTAGGGGACAGTTGTGGGGATATACTTTCTGAGTATCAACACGTGGCCAAGGTGACGCCGAGGTGTCAGCCGAGGTGTCATGTGTCCTGGACATAACGTCGAGATGATCTCGGCTAGGCCGAGGTTATCTCCGAAGATATCGGAATCTGGGATAAACGGATAAGGGACAAGAGTCCTAGAATGAGGTAGGGTTACAACTCGGGCGGGTTCGGTCGGGTTGGGGGTTTGCCCAAGCCTAGCCTGAATTGTATTTGGCAGTGCCCAAGCTCGACCATGAACCCGAGCATTGCTGCCCAAGCCCGGACCAAGCTTTTGTATTTTGAACTCGGGTTAGCCCGAATTGCCCGAAAGAACACAACATTTGTAATGCTTACTTTGATATAGTTTTAGTTGACGAAACAAGAAAATGATGTACAGTAACAAAACCATGAATGAATGTAGAGTAAATCGAAGTCAACTTTCTATTCTAGTTGTCCCTTTCCTTGTCCACATCATTGAAGTGCCACCACAATATTAGGATAGCTAGAAAACCCCTTATCTCACAGCTCCCTTTAAGTAAATGAGAATATGACACCAGAAATATAGTAAGTGTTGGGAAACTATGGATCAAAACTAAGAAAAGAAGATCAAAACTAAGAAAAGAAGATCAAAACTACTGCCCAGATTATATATATATATATATATATAAGTTACATATTCCTGATGCCAGAACAAAGAAGGAGGAAGCTTACCCAGGGCGGATCTACCAGGGCTGAAGAAGGAGGAAGTGAATGAAGGTAGAGATCGGGGACGATAGGGTTTCGCCTCCGCCGTTCTTCAAAGTTCTTCAAAGTTGAACAAAAAAAATCAAATGAGTCTGTGAGAGAGAGATGAGGTAGATAGGGTTTCTTTAGATTTAATCTAAGGGTATATATAAAAGATGCTAATCTAACGGTGGAAGACTAACCAAAAAATAAAAATAAAAATTAAGACTAACTCTTTTACTTAATTTATATATATTATATATTATATAATTTATATAATTTATTAAATTCAATTCGGGTTGCTCGGGTTGGCCATTGGTTCTGCCTCAGCCCGGCCCGAATTACAATTCGGGCATCAAAAATCTGCCCAGGCCCGTCCAAATTACAAGATATAGTTGCCCGAACCCTTAAAAAACTCGAGCTAAACTCGGGTTGCTCGGGTTGAGCCCGCCCGAGTTGCACCCCTAGAATGAGGAGGGGACTCAGCCTGGATAAAGATAAAACTCTTGAGGAGTTTATCTCTATCTATTGAAGAGTCCTGGATAAGCACTGAGCTAGAGTCCATTAAAGTTAGGCTTTTGTTGGGACAAGGATTGAGTTAATTATAAAGGAGAGGCAACCCCATGGGTCTAAAGTACGCAATTTATATTTTGAATAGTAAGTTAAGCACTATTGATTATCTTTGAGATAACTGACTTGATCGTCGGAATGCCCCCGAGTGGACGAACCACCGCCGGAATCTTCTTTCTCACAGTGTCATTCAGCGCCATCTATTCTCGCCAAAGGTTTCTAGTCAATCTCGAGTTAGTAGTGTGATCGGAAATTCACCCACACACTATCGAAAGTGACGTTTGTGCCAATTTTTTCAAACTTCTAGTGGACTTGTGAATTTGGACGTGTAAATCTGAGTTGCAATTTTTTAAAATGGAGAAGTCACTTGCGCCGTGTGATAATAAATCAAAAAGAGTAGCACTTCATTGCTTTGTGATCCGAGAGGAGCTTATCTCTTCAACGGATATAATTTTATGATATATAAGGAGTATTTTGGTTGAAGAAAAACAAGTGTTGAAGAAGGGAAGAAAAGAAAAAATCTGTGATATTTATTTGTTCTCAAACTATTATTGTACTTCATTGAGTTGTATTTTTTGTGAGAAAATTTGTTGAGAATTTGAGCAAAATTGTAAAAGAGTTTTCCATCCCTTATTCTTATTATTCTAGTAAAAAAAGAGAATTTTTGTGAATGATTTTTCGGGATAAAATCACTTGGGTTAGGTGAGATTAGGCACCAGATTCAAAACTAGTCAGGTTATTTTTATGAGTGATTTTTGGGATATAATTACTTGGTTAGGTGTGACTAAGCACCAGATTCTAAACTAGGCTGTAAAGGTTCACTAGCATCCGTGAAACTAAAGGTGTAATTATTATTTGAAGAATAGTGGAGAAATTCTCGAAGAGGATACTTGGAGAGTGGACGTAGATTCGGTGTGCCGAACCATTATAAATCGTTGAGTTTGCTTTCTTTTTCTTTTGCTCATTTTATTTCGTTATTCTATTTTATATTGTTAAACAATTTTATTTATTTTTTATCTGGGTTTATTTTTAATTTAATAGTTTTTTAATAATTCAATTCAACGTCCTCTTGAATTGCTCGTACATCACACGAGTCCCCTACTAATTAATGTATAACCAAATTCTAATATATAATTTTAGTCATTATATTTAACAAACTTTGTATGGGTAGTGGCAATAAATAAATTGTGAGTACAAGTAAAATGTAGTATAAAAATATAATTAGTGTAGCATCATTATTAAGAATATGTAGACATTCACAGCTCCTTGGGGTCCTTCGATTGGGTCCATTCTAGAACCATTTTAACTATTCAAATAATTCATTTTGTGGAATTTATTGAGTAAATCATTTACGTTAAAAATTAAATTGGTTGAATATTGATAAAAACATGATCATATTATTTTATCTTAAAAATAACAGACAATTCATTCAGTGAATCATTTATGTGAAAAATAAACTTGATCAATCATTAGAATCAAAATGATCATATCATATTTGTTTTAAAAAATAAATAATAATGATAATTTTAAAAATAAATCATTCAATTTTTAAAACAAATCCGATCATGTGACTATTCTTATTGGAATAATCAATTTTTTTTACTTCTTCATAAAGAGCCTTTAAAAAATACGAAAAAGATTCGGACCCCCTTTTCCCTCCACCCTCTTGACCCACTCTCTCTCTTATAGTTTAGATTTTTCTTTTTATTCTTTTTTGTTTTTCAAAAACCACCCACCACGTGTGTGTGGAGTGGTAATTGGAGAGGGTCTCTATCAAAGCCCTAAAAAATAAAGGGTAAATTACAAATACACTCCCTAAGGTTTACTTAAAGTATAGATTGTCCCCTATAGTTTGAAAAATTACAAATACTCCATTGTTAGAATTTTTTATTTTACAAAATTAACTAAAAAAAATGAAATTCATAATTGTTCTTCTATACAATAATAAAATTACCTAAATTATTAATTAAAACATATTTCTAATATCGTTAAAAACTGTTAATTGACTTGATAATTTATTAATAAAATGAGTGATTTGTTATGAAATTAAAAATCTAAGGGGGTGAAATGTAATTTCTGGAACCACGAGGGCGATTTGTATTTTAATCAAATATTATAAATGTATTTATAATTTATCAAAAATAAAAGATTTGAATATTGTCAATTAAAAAATAAATAAAAAAGTACACAATCAGCTTCAACAGGGACTTGGGGGCACAGCAGCCTGCTGAGTTCGTCCCGAATATTGTTCGATAATCTGAATCGTTTATATTGTAGGATTTGTTAAGAATATTATTTTTAAAAAAATCAAGTTAATCGGATATTTATAACCCTATGATTAGGTCTTAATTGTTTTTAAAAATTTGTGAAAGTTATGTCAACTGTTAATTTTTATAAAAACAAATGTGCTTTACTTATAGGGCTGCAGATATTCAATCAACATAATTTTTAGCATGGATGATTTACTCGATAAACCCTACAATATGAACAGTAGAGATTATCAAAAGAGGCTCGAGACAACACCCCAAAATGGAGCACAGCAGCCTGCTTTGAGCATAGCAGGATCCCCAGATCCCTTCGACAGTGGATAGACAGTGCGACTAATCCAATACAACACCAACTGAAATCCAAAAGATATTGCAAATTTGCAAGAACTCCTGATGTCATGGATGATGCCATGCAGCATAGAAGAAACAAACAACTATCAATCACTGCAAAATAGAGACAAATTAGAAATCCTCACACTCAGCCTCTACTTAAAGAATAAGACAAAGCCCTCTTTCCAACATCTCAAATAAGTTGGTTAGGGGAGGGTTAAGAGGTCAACTACAGCTACACACATATGACTGCAATGGTTGTAAATAAGAATATGAGAAGTGTTGAGCGATATATATTTAATATCGAGTAAATCGGGTAACGTGACTGATTTTTTTTTAATAAAAATTATTAGCTGTAAAGAAAGTGTCTTGTATTAGTGGAATTGTTTATATTGGCATGAAATAGTTATATGATATGTATTGGGAATCAATATGCATATAATTTTTATTCCCAACATAATATTGGAATATATTAATATCAGAAAGACAAAATCTCAATATGTGTCAACTGATTAAAGCCATAAAAAAATTAGAAACTTGATGTGCAATGAAAACACTTATATCAGCTACATAAACACCACAAAACAAGTTCATTTAACCACAAAAAAAAAAAAAAACAAAAACAAAAACAGAGTAGGCTTGTAAAAACTTCCATTTGAGCAAAGTCTTGGCTATATGTATTAAGGGTTATTTTGGAAAGATGGTTAAAAAGCTAATTTTTTGGATTTTTTTGAATTTTTTTATAAAAACATGTAAAAAATATGAGAAATGATATGACTCAAAATCAATTAAAAGGTAAAAGATGATTTTTAACCATCTTTTCAAACTAATCCTATCTCTTCATTACGCCTTATCTATGCTAGCTTGAATTCTTTCGTGAGTTGACGCCACCATATATGTTTCTTGTTAACAAGGTCAATGGTTTATAATAATTTTCAGCAGATTTGTCACCATGAATTAAGGACTGATCATTCCTCTCTAAAAAAAACAAAGGACTGATCATGACTTAGCAGCTAGCTAGTAAACTGTCAGACATGCCGCTCAACCCCATCCGAAATTACTCTCCGCTATGGTCCAGCCCAACATCCCTTGGGTTCCAATTTAAAAGGCTTGGAATTACTCTCCTTTATGTCCAGCCCAACACCCCTTGGGTTATGGCGCCTCTAAAATGGAGTTGTTCTGTGTCGTCTTATAAATTCATTCTTGTTATCATCCGCAACCAATATCAATATTCCCACATCGGCATAGGCACAACCTTAGCTCTAATTTTATGTTAGACGCGTGACTCAACCTCACTTGGAAGTTTTGGCCATTATAGTTCAGGTCAAACCCTTTAAACTCAAATTAAAATTATACTTTCACGATGGAGGTGTTTTACGCCATCTTATAAACATTATAAGACTAGAAATTTTATATATATATATATAAGGATAAATTATACTCATCTCTTTTAAGATTTAGAATACAATTAAAAAAGATATTTCTACACTGAATTGTGGCTTATGCATCTAGTAATATTCAAATTAATTTAACTTCAAGTTGTGACTACTTGAATACTATTTATATATATATATATATAAAATTTAAATGTTGTGTGTGCTGACATCAGCCCGCATGAAGCCATTGTGATATATATTACAATTATTCAAGTCAATGAATAAAATAACAAAATTGATCCCGGAAAAAACAATGACATTAATTCTTAGCTGGTTTAGCTAATTAGTTCGCATTCCCACTTCTCCAAATTTTTAACAAAAATAATAGTACTACAAGTAAAACATATTATAAGTTGCATGATTGGTTTAAACACATGGTCAACTAGATCAACCACCCCATCCAAATTTCCAACAATAAAAAAAAAGGCAAAAAAATAAAAATAAATTTAAGGGATGATATACAATAGTCAAACTCAAAAACTTGGATGTATGCTAAGAAAAATAAATAAATAAATAATGCCAAATTAATACACATTAATGTGTGCTTGGGAATCAACAAACGAGATGCATCCTAACAAGAAATTTAAATATATACTTTAAATTGAAATTTTGAGTAATTTTCTGTTCATTTTTCTAGATGCATAAACTTTTCTGATAACTTGTGTAAAGATAGCCTGGATACAATCCAGCCAGCTTATGTTTATTCTTCTCTACATGATATTACTCAAATTTCATAAACCATGCCCATAAAGCCATCATAACAAGTCCTTACAAAGAAAAAAAACTGTACACAGACCGATTTTACACATTCAATATCGATACATCAATCATATTGTTCAATATAAGTTGATATATGATTATATGATCGATATTAATATGGACTCTCGTACTATTATTTAAAACCATCACGACTATAACTTATTCATAACAACCAATCGAGATGGACACTAATATATATCAGTAAATACTGTTTAACATCTACTGATATATAGCAGTATTGCTGATATCGTTGTATAAAACTATAACGATTATATAACTTAGTCACCGCAACCAATTGAGATGAAAATTGATACTATATGGACAAATACAATCCGATATCAGCTGATATATGAGTGTACTATAACTTATTCATGGCAACCAAACGAGATGGACTGAGAAGGCGGTATGAGCCGAAGCGGGTGCAACCGCCACGATTCTCGTAGGAGTCCTCCATCTCCACCAACACCTTGTAGAACCGATCAACGTTGCATGGAAGAGCAAGAGGGCCATCACTGTTGAACCCATATTCCAACTCAGCTTCTTCAAGTAACATCTTGAACAGTGGATGATTTGCATACTCAGTCTTGACCACAAACCTCTGTTTTTGAGGTCCTACATACACCGAGAAGCAGCCTTCCGGCGCAACCCGGTGTTTTCTAGGCCGCTTTTCCTCATCTTCCACGGCTGCACCACCACCACCACTGCCGGAGCGAGGCCATGATCGGCTTTTCATCATCAGAGCACCACTGCCACCACCACCTCCGCCACCAATCGATCTGCATCGCTCCCATGTCTTTGTGATCAGCCCTTTCTTGGCTTTAGGGTTAATCACATCCATTGATTTCTTGATGAATAAAAACTATGGAAAAACAATAACTAGACAAAGACGGTAAAAAAAGAGAGATTGAAATGGAAAAAGATAAGTAGATGTTGAGCTTTAAAATCACACACAACACCTTTTTTTCATTATTAATTATACAGTTCTTCTACGTGCACAAAACCGGATCAGAGAAATTAACAAGGAGATTGGGATTTGCTTAACCTCTGTCATAAGCCAAATGAAAAGTTACTTTCATTATTGGCCTTGCGGTGTTGCTCATGTTGTACTATGGATTGGAAACAGAGCTGAAAATATTCAAAACAAGAAAACCAAGAGAGGGAAACAAGAAAGAAAAAATTTAATACAAAGAGAGGGTTTAGGTAGAAGATAAGAGAGTCATGAGTGAGAGTACTAATCTCAGAAGCTGAAGGACCAGATGTGGAGGATAGTGAGGGAAAAGAAACAAGAAAACCGGATGGGTGCAGAGATGGGGTAGCTCTCATATATAAAGGCCCATAAAGTTATTAATTTATTTTTTATCTATTCAATTATATTAGTTTTGACCTTTTTTTTTTATATATTAGATCTATTTAGTTCAATTGATAATAATGATTAAGAAATTTGGATAGAAATTCAAAGAAAAATAGTTCATTCAAAATGAAATGGATTGTTTTAAATTAGATGCCAACTTCTTAATCATTTTGTAAAGAATGAGTTGATTGTTCTGTTTGTTGATTTCAATCTAATTTCTAAAGAAAGATTATCAATTAGGCTAAATTGACACAATATAAAACATTTAAGAATAAAATTGATACAGTTAGAACTATAATGATCAAATTAAAACTACAAAGACTTTGGTATTAATTTTATCCATATTTTTAAGTTGCTTTGAATCATAGATTTGTGGAATGACAACAAAAAACAAAAAAAAAAAAAGGAAAAATGTAATTAAATAGAAGCTAATTTTCCTTCTTTCTTTCTTTTTTAATTTTTTTACTTTTCACAAATCCCTTAAAAAATTTAAACATAGTCTTTAAAATTAAGGATACACTCCTTGTCAGCTAACAAGATAAGCAGTTTTGTTATTTATTTTATTTTTTCAATTGAATTTGTGAGTTTCATCATAGGTCTTATTTATGTGGGTTTTTCAAATAATCATAGTTATATCATTGATGAAATTTATTGACTAATTTATTTTTTTTGTCATTTATTTTTATAATAATAAATATAACAAAATCATAAAATAAAAATTATCTAATTAATTTAATTTTTTTTAAAATAATCTATCCAGAGTGAATGAATTAATGCACGAGCCCAAATGAACATGTACTTGTCAACGGTACAATGGCCACTTTATTTTCATTAAGCAGTATTATTTTAATTTTCTTGTTTATTAGTACTAACAATGACATAAAGAGACTAGTTTCCGTGAATTGCCAAGCAAGTGGACAAACAAATTCAAGTGGGTAGGAAAGAATTGCAGAATCCTCATCAGTCACCATCCTAGATTTTCCTTTCCTATGTACTACTACTTTCTTTTCCAACCACAGGATGGTTGGTTTAGTGGATGAAGATTGGATTTTGGAGGTTTGCTCTTTTTCAGATCTTAATTTCAAATTTCTTAGCAAATAAATTCATGTTTAGGAGTCACAGATCGCAGGACGCAAGTCTTATTTTAAAAAATTTGTTTGAATTATATAGACTTAGTTTGGTGCGCATAAGTTAACTCAGAATACCTTACCTAACAATAAATAATAATAATAATAATAATAACTTTCATTTCCCTCTTCTTATGTTATTGTCTACTTTTGGCTATTGTCCAAACAGAAATCCCATTATCCAAAATCATTCATGAAAAAGTATACTTGTCTCCAACCCAACCTATGTTTGCCAAATTTCCTCACGTTAAATAAAAATTTAGTGCAATAATAATCTTATTTTATATATTTTTATTGATTAATAAAAAACTATAAATAAGAATATATAGTCAATCTTGGTCCGCCACTCATTCAATCATGTCTCTCATGTTGTATTATGAAAATTCTTGCCATGTTTTATCTCTATTCTATTCTGGATGCAAGGTTATGTTTATTTAATTCCATATATGATGGGATTGGATTAGTAATTTGGTGAATTTCACATATAACAATGATAGGAACCAAGAATATTTAATTAGAAAAATATTCAAAAAGAGGATTCAATGGTTGAGATGCATTTAAAAAATGAGTTTCTTTATACAAAATTGAATCTACATCATTCACTGCCATTTTGAGTTAATTTCTTGTATTGTTTTTCTTTTTTTTTTTTCTTTTTTGAATAATAAAAAGTATCATTAAAGAAGGCCAAACGGCAAGAGTCTATTTAAACCAAAATTTACACCAAAACAAATTAAAAAAATTTCAAAAAGCACAAAGGAGTGAAACTAAGAAAATATTTAAACGCATATTTTGTACTCATGCACATACTGTCACTACTAAAGAAATGGCCTTTTAAGTCGGTTTTTTGAGTCGGCAAATTTTACCATCACAAAAGTTAGTCTTTTTGAAACGGCACAGTGTTACTGACGCAAATACCAACACTTTAGCGTTGGCACCGTTGGCCGACACAAAAAATTAATATTTGATAGCATTACTTGAGTCGGTTGAATTTACCAATGCAAAAGATAGACCTTTTGCGTTGGCAAATTTGTGCCGACGCAAAAAATTAGACCTTTTTGTGTCGGCAACTGATGCCGTAGCAAAAAAATATATATATATTTATAGCCAAGATATATATATATTTACTTGATTATATTTAATAAATATATTTATTTATACATATACTTTTATATTAATATTGAGTGTATATATATATCTCATTTAAAATCTGAAAGAGGTATAGTGGTGAAGTAGACGTAGTGTGGTGACTTCGGGTCAAATTTTTTTATGGAGTGGGTTCAAAACTTAGAAGCCTCAATGAAAAAATTATGGGTTAAATTTTTTAAAACATTTAACAATTTTTTTGAGTCAGTAATCTACCGTCTCAAAAAATTTAAACTTTTATGTCGTGATTTGCCGATTTAAAACCTTTTAACCTTTGCGACCCCACCATTTTTCGCCCCTTGAGTTGTCATTTAAATGTCGTCATAAAAAGTTTTTAAACGGCAAATATACTATTTGCGACGGCACACTGCAGACTCAAAAACCTTATTTTCTATTTTACATGTAAAACAGAACTGATTATAGAATTAGAAATAATAATGTTTAAAATAAATCATAAATCCCAACTACAAAATGGGTAAACGTAACTTTCACGCACTGATGGACTCCACACAACCAACCAAACAAACATCAAAGCACAAAGGAAATAGAGGATTGTTTTTCTAAAACCATGACTTTTCTGTTTCACATAAACTACCTTTGGTTGATAGACCATGGAATTAAGAATATCATAATCATATGAATCTACTTACTTTAGAAAAGACTATGAGTCCACCCACTAGGAATCCCAATTCCATAAGATTTTATTGTCCGTAGTTTAAATAACCAATAAAATTGCATTTTATATAATGAATTTTTTTATATAATTTTATAAATTTAATTGTAACAAACAAATACTATCAAACTAGTGCATGAACAAATACATCTTTTAATCCATTCATTATGTGTAGAAACTTTATTTTTTTACAATAATTAATTGTCGACTAATTTAAAAAAATAATAATTTGATCACATGATTACAGTTGTCTAATTAATTCAATTTTTTTCAATAATGATATTTTTAAAGGGACTTATAAGATAAATTGTTCAAATTATTGAAGTGTATGGTAGGTCTATCAAAGACCAACAACACAATCCTCGAGAGAATCCCATATTCTTTTTTTTAATATAATATTTTCATCCAAATTAAATAATAAAAAAATCATAATAGAATTTTTATTTTTCACAACTCAACTTACATCATCAAAAACTTGTTATATATTTTTTATTAGTATATTATTAACCTCCTTTTTTTTTTTTTTTGGGTATGCACGTCATATATGATTTTTGTAGAAGCACTTGACTAATTTGGATATATGATTTTTGTAGAAGCACTTGACTAATTTGGATAGTGGGCGATGGCTACTCCGTAGGCCCACTCACTCTCTCTCTCTCTCTAAAAAGGAAAGAATACGTCCAATTCATTTCACGAAGGAAACAAAAGTTAACACGGCAGCATGCAACAAATTACTAGCAAGTTAATGCAAAATCACCTTTTCAAGTCCTCTCTCTCTCTCTGGTGATCCAATCTTGACTTTAATTCTCATTCTGCATTTGTTTGTTTGTTTTTGTTTTGTTTTAGTATCGAAATTTTTTATTTCAATTGGGTGGTTAACGAAAATTGTCGTGAAAAACTTCTTCTATTTCCTTCTTATCATTATTTTTTTAGTGTATTTTCTATTCTACTATATTCTATAGACTCATTATCACCACCACTCTCATGTGATGTTCTGAAATTATTAAATATTTTTTCTTCTTTCGTTATTCTTGTATTTTTTTTTCTCTCTCTATCTTTTACCGCCCTCAATCCTAGTGGGTAAAAAAAGATGCGGAGGTTTTAGGTGGTATGAATGGATACGATTGACCAACAAGGGGTAAGGGGTGGTGATGGGAGGATTGGACGTGATGGAAAGTGTTGGATTAGGAAAAAGGTGGGGGAGTGACAAGGGAGGGATAGTCAATCATGGTGAGTTTAAAAATATACTTAAAAACATAATGAGGATGAAGAAGAAAAAAAAAATTATATTTAATTTTAAGAGATTTGGCTTAGTAGAAAGAGTAGGCGAGCAAATGGTTTATCACCCAAGAAGTTGGAGGAGGTTCGACAAACATTTCAAACCTTGGGACCACTAAAGATTTGTTCAGTCGTTAACAGAGTCTCGGAATTAGTCAAAGTGCACGTAAGTTGAGCTGGACACTCGGTTATAAAAAATAAAATAAAATAAAAAATAATATTTGCCTAAGAAATGTCTCATGTAACACTTACTATGTGATAATTTTTGTTAGTAAATTAAACATCAGGCTAACATAAGGTCAATATTTCAATTTAATCAAAAGTACAATAAATTAACTGTTATAATTTAAAAATAAATAATTAAAATAAAATTTGGTGCAATATATTTAACCTTGGACAAAACAACAGGCATTTGACTGCTTGTAAATTGTAACATTGTAAAATGATGTGATTCTCAAAACAATCAATTAGCCAAGTCATCATGTAATGTAACCCACTTTCATAACATGAAGAACATCAGAATTGACTTATTATGCTCCATAGTGGAAGCAACTAAAGTATGCTCTGCTTTCCTTAAAATAAATAAATAAATAAATTAAGTACACAAATGGTCTTGACTTTAAAGATGGAGACTTATCTTCCTCACAAGAAGGCACTGGAAAGCCTGCTGGTAATACACAAAATATTTTTAAAATCATATTAATTCAGGTAAATTATATTAGTAGTTTTTATATTTTATTATTTGTGTTATTTCAGTCTTTATATTTTTAATTAGTTCAGTTTGATCATTAATTTTAAATTTTGTGTCAATTTAGTCTAATTAATAATATTTTTAGTATTTTTTAAGAAAAAGTAATACTAAATTGGTTGAAATTAACTTCTGAGTTAGGTAAATTTATAATTTTATCCTTAAAAATCTGGTACATAATACTTGTGTGCATATTTTTTATAAAAAAAATATTAAGAGTTGTAATAAATTGGATCAAATTGAGACAATATCATAAATTTAATGTCAAAATTGAGCTAATTAAAATTACAAGAACTAAAATGATACAAGGCCCAAAGTAGAAGAAATACTGTCGTAATTTGCCTAAAATATTAAGAGTTGTAATAAATTGAATTAAATTGAAACAAAATCATAAATTCAAAATTAAAATTAAACCAATTGAAATTATAAAAACTAAAATACAAAAACTACCATCGTAATTTGCCATATTAATTCTAGACCCCTTTGAACCTATGAACAATACATTTTCAATTTCTAACTTTTGATCATATGGCAGCTACTGGCATTACTTTCATGAATATATAGATACATTCTACATAAATCCGTTAAAAGTATTTTAAAATTGTAAAATGAAGTTATTCTTTGAAGTGGACACGTGTTCGATTTATAAAAATTCGTTTGGTATTAATTTATTATATAAACAAATTAAATTTAAATACATTTTAAAACCCATTAAAATTTTAAATTAAATTTAAACAACTTGCGTACTAATCAGCTTGATTTAATTGTATATATTTTTAAAAAAAAACTAAGGTACTTAGATTTCATTTTGGAGTGGGTTGACTTTTTAATTTTTTAATTTTTTGACTATTTTAACCTAAAGTTAAAACAACCGTGCTATGTCCTCCGAAAATCACCCCCCCTAATTTCCCGAATTTTCAATCCAAGGCCAAAAAAAAAAAAAAAATTCCAAAACGACGTCGTTTTGGGGATTAGAGGGGTTTTTTTAGGGCTCCAAATCATTTTCCAGGTTAAAAAGCCTTTTTTAGGTTGGAATTTTTGACTTTTTAGACTTTTGTTTAACAAAAAATGAAATGATTATAATTTGGATATGATATTTTATCTTATTAATTTTTTAATTTATAATATCTTTTTGTGAGTATTTTAGTTTGATAACTCTATACCAAATGAGAGCTTAGCTTAATTTGTGATTGGCTTGTCTAAAACTTATTCAAAACTTAAAAGATCAGTAAAACATTTCAAATAACTCACTACACTTTACTTGTTTATAATTTTATTGGCTTATTTTGATAAGTAGGTTAAAAATTAATTTTTTGACTTTTTTTTAAAAAGTATAAAAGAGTAAAGAGGTGATATGGCTTAAAAAAATAAGGGTAAATTATCCACAAGTCTTTTTTGAAAAGTGTATGTTCTATTTAATCTCAAAACCTTTTAGATAGACCTAAAAATCTTGTGCCCATTTGTCTTCTCACTTTCTGTGTACTTTGCTTCTTCTCTTTATTTCTCTTTTTCTCATATCCGACGACAACCATGACCACACATTCTTTCTTTTCTTTCTCTATCTAATCTACAATTACCGATGACCAACATTGATTGAGGTTTACCGGCAACCAGCGAGCACCAACTTTTTGTTTTGTAGTCACTGACGGTGAATGAGATGAGTTTTCAACGAAGAAGATGAATAGATTTACTCAAATCTAATGTAGATCTATTCGGATTTACATTAGATCTGAGTAGATCTACATTAGATCCGTTTAGATGTAAACCAAAAATAGTTGCCGGAGTAAAAGTCTCTCTCTATATCTGTTTTTTTTTTTTTTTTCTTCGTTCTCTCAATTTTTTTTACTTTTTTCTATACTACATACTTCTATTTTTCTATTTTAATGGGAAAAAAAAATTCAAATTCTGAAAAAGTTATTTTCAAATTTTAGTTACATGCGATGACAACTGTAAAACTTTGCAATTTTAATTTTTTTAGTGCTGAAATAAATAATTCTTTAGAATTAGAAAATTTTGCAGTGTCATAACATGTTTTTCATTTTGATAATGCTTAATACAATCATGCTTGTTATAGTTTCTGACATAGGTGGGCCGATAGAGGCTTTTGGTCCACCACTTAGAGTCCAATACATGGTTCAAACACTAAAGTCCAATGTTATTGGAACTCAACATTGCACCAAGAACCAATAACATCTAAACACTTGTCAAAATAAGAACCAGCCACGTGAGCAGACAAAGATCCTGCAGAGTTATTGCACCACACATCAGCCATTAATGAGGTCCCTTGTAGCATTTAATGCGATAACCCCTTTACATCGGAACAGAACAGTCTCACCATGAACAAGGTAAGCTAGAGCATAGACTTTCGGCCAACATGACAGGTTAGAGTGGACAAGGAAATGATGAACAAAGGATATAAGAAGGTTTCTAAGACGAAAAGAAGGTTAAGTTCCCTATCATTACTTTATCTTCTACACACCATTAATCTCTTTCTTCTAACTTGCTCGTCGGAGGATTCGCTGGGGGACTCCCGTTCCTCGTTGGACTTTTGTGCAGGTATCTCAGTGAGCCCAGCGATCGGACAACGGTGTTGGGGGCATAGATCAACCTGACCCATCCATCAGGGACAAACAATATTATCAGTTGGTGCCGTCTGTGGAAAACTTTCACTCCGCGTGACAATTGTGCTCATTGTTGCCAGAGACCCGTTCTCGATAATTCCTCCTCGCCACCCACCAAGGTGGATGATCACAATGAGATCCATGGCTTCTCAACACAACGTTGCCGACCCCCAAGCCGACCCTCCTAACCCAAACAACCCACCTCAGTATTTCACAGAACTTACCAACAATATCAACCGCTTAGCCGAACAAAACTAAGCCTTGATCAATGGTGTGTTTCAGCGAGACCTCCCTGTGCCTCCTCTACCACCACAAGATATCCCACCTAATCGAGAACGAACACCGAGTCATCCCCTCCAACAAGCCCACCTCTCCAACCTGGAGGGTTTGCGACCTCCACCCTAAGACATGAACCCGCTACCTTGGGGCCTACATCCATCACTTCAAGCACCTGCTCCCGAAGGAGAGGCCAGTAATGTCCAGCCTCCGTTGCATTCTAGTGGTAACAATGTACCTATCTAGGATGCGGAACTCCGAGCCATGAAACTCTAGCTTCAAGGAGTCACGCAGAACGTGCAAAATAAACTCTCCACAACAGCCAATTCACCGTTTGTCGCCTACATCAGGGATAAACCCCTACCTCCCAAGTTCAAAATGCCCTCGATCGACTCTTTCGACGGCACAACGGACACAATTGACCACTTGGAGACTTACAGGACCCTAATGATCCTCCATGCTCTTTCTGATGAGATCATGTGTAAGGCTTTCCCCGTAACGTTTAAGGGGTCAGCTCGACTGTGGTTTAGTCAGCTGCCGACAGACTCCGTCTCTGCTTTCCAACACCTAAGTGATTCTTTTCTTATCCATTTCATTGGTGCTCAGCGCTAGCAGCGCCCAGCAACTCAGCTCCACAACATCCGTCAGACGGAGGGGGAGTCGCTACGTGCTTCGTCACTCGTTTCAACACTAAAGCCTTACAGGTGGCGAAAAACGACGACAAGGTCATTCTCACGGTTTTTATGGCTAGTTTACGATCATCCGACTTCCTTTTCTCTCTCTCCAAAAACCCTCCAACCTCCATGGTCTCCCTCCTTTCCAAAGCCCAAAAATATATGAACGCCGAAGATTCTCTAGTAGCCTCCAAGACACTACAACTAATAACCCAAACCCCAGAGAAAAGAGAAAGGAATCTGAAACCAGAACCACCCAATACACACAGCAAACACCTCAGTATACCAACCAAACTGCTCGAACCAACCGATCGGCACCTACCCGACCGCCCAGTCGGTTCGAACGGTACACTTCCCTCAATATTCCCATGGAACAAGTCTTGAAACAGATCCAGCGAGATTACAACTTGAAATGGCCACAACTCTCACGGTCTCCTTCCAATCGGCGAGATCAATCCAAATATTATCGTTTCCACCAGGACCACGACCATAACACTGAGGAATGTGTTAACCTTAAACACCAGGTAGAGAGCTTGATACGCCAGAGGCGCCTCAGTCGGTTCACGGCAGTCCATCCCTAGCAACGGCCAAGGACCGAACCTACCGGGGGCAACCGCCGACACACCCCTGCCCGACAACTCGCACAACCTAACCTAGGCAATGATCGGCCCCCACCACAACCCCAAGCACAAGGCAACACTACACCCTCGGTTAGAGAGATCAGAGTCATCGTTGGCGGGCTTACATATGGAGGACCATCCCGTTCAGCCCAGCGAGCTGAACTCAGAAAAATCAGACAGGGCTCCGACAAAGAAGTCGCAATATTGGACCGCCCCTTCAAACACCCCAAATAGTGGATGGAACCCATCACCTTTACGGAGGCCGACTGCACAGGCGTTCATTACCTCCACGACGACCCCCTCGTCAACTCTGCTCTCATGTCCAATTACAAGGTTAAACGGTTGCTTGTCAACAATGGCAATTCTTCAGACATTATCTTCCTGAACACTTATCGCCAGCTCAAGGTCGGAGAAGAAAAATTATTCCCTCTCCAAACCCTACTGGTCGGCTTCACGGGGGATCGGGTGACCTCCATAGGCTCCATCAATCTTCCTATCACCGTCGGAGAGTATCCACGGCAAACCACCAAATTACTCGCTTTCCTTGTCGTCGATTGTCCTTCTGCTTATAACATAATCATCGGCCGAACAACCCTTAACGCTTTTCAAGCTGTCATATCCACATACTATCTGGCCATGAAATTTCCTACCGACCTCAGGGTCGGCACCATGAGGGGAGAGCAGACGGTGGCCAGAGAATGCTATGTCGCTTCACTCAAAGAACTTAGGCTGAAGAAGGCTATGATCATCGAAGGACTCGACGTCAGAGACAAAGACGAGTTAGTCAAAGGGCAACCAGTGAAAGAACTTGTCGAAGTCCCCGTCGACCCTACCAACTCAATAAAAACAGCCAGGATCGGCAGCCAACTATACTCCCAGGCCAAGGCTGACCTCACAGCCCTCCTAACCGAGCACAATAATGTCTTTGCCTGGACTCATTCCGACATACCAAGCATCGATCCCTCTTTCATCACTCAGTGTCTCAGTATCGAGCCCCACTTCTGATTTTTTTGCCAAAAACAGCGTATCTTCCACTCGGAACACAATGCCCTCATTGCCTCTAAGGTAGATAAACTTCTGAAGGCATAGTTTATTAAGAATGTAGACTACTCCAGATGGCTGTCAAATGTAGTCCTAGTCTGTAAAAATAATGATAAATGGTGACTCTACGTCAACTACTCTGACCTTAATCAAGCTTGCCCCAAAGACAGTTATCCCCTCTCCCGGATAGATCTGCTTGTCGATGCCACTGCCGGACATCAAATGCTTAGTTTTATGGATGCCTTCTCCGACTACAATCAAATTCTAATACACCCGGCTGACCAGGAACACACCTCCTTCATCACAGACAGAGGAACTTACCACTATCGTGTTATGCCGTTCGGATTGAAAAATGCTGGAACAACTTACCAACAATTGGTCAATGCCGTTTTGCACCACCAGATAGGCCGAAACATGGAATTCTACATCGATGACATGTCTGTCAAGAGTAAACTCTCCTCTGATCATCTGGCAAACCTGCAAGAAACCTTCGAAACCCTACGCAAATATCAAATGAAGTTAAATCCTGAGAAATGCACCTTCGGCGTAGGATCTAGGAAGTTCTTGGGCTTCATGGTCAGTGAGCGCGGCATCGAGGCCAATCCTGAAAAGATCAAGGCCCTGACAGAAATGCGGTCTCCCAGAACAGTCAAAGAGGTTCAACGGCTTACCGGCAGAGTCACCGCCCTTAACCGTTTTATTTCCCGCGTAACAGACAAGTGTCTTCCATTTTTTAAAGTCCTCCAACAGGCTTTTGAATACACCACCTAATCCGAGGAGGCCTTTCAGCAACTGAAACAGTGCATGGCTAACCTATCCTACTCTCTCAGGCGCTCTCAGGCAAAACCCTATTCATCTACTTAGCTGTGTCAAACACCGCAGTCAGTGCGACCCTCAGGGAAGACAGCTCAATACAGCATCCAGTCTACTACATTAGCTGTGCTTTCAAGGGAACAGAACAAAACTATCCTCTGCTATAAAAAATGGCCCTTGCTTTGGTCATAGCATCAAGGCGACTCCGGCCTTATTTCCAAGCTCACTCCATAGTGATTCTCACTGATCAGCCTTTGAAGAACATCATGCAACAGCCAGAGTTGCCTGGCAGACTTATGCAATGGTCCATCGAGCTCAGCCAATTTGAAATCTCTTACCGACCTCGAACAGCGATCAAAGGACAGGCCGTCGCTGATTTTTTCTTGGAATTCACCAATTCCACTCCAACCACGCCCCCTCCCCAACGCAATTCAACACTGAGGCAGAAGACCCCCATGCCTGGACCCTCAATGTCGATGGATCATCCCGCAAAAAAGGTATTGGGGCTGGTCTCATCCTCCCCCCTCCCAAGGGCGGTTATTTCAAGTGTGCTCTTCATTTTCTGTTCGACGTGAGCAATAATGAAGTCAAATATGAGGCCTTGATAGCAAGTCTTCGCCTAGCCAGAGACATTAGTGTAAGCCATATCCAAGTGTTCAGTGATTCCCAGTTAATCGTCAGGCAGATTACGGGGGAATTCGATGTGAAAGAAGACACGATGTGAGCCTACAGGGACATTGCACTCCCTCTTGTTCGCCTCTTCAATACTTTCCATATCAAACACATCCCTCAGTCAGAAAACTCCAAGGCAGATGAAATGGCCCAATCAGTCAGACCTCAACCATGGCGTCTGCCTCGAATACTTAGCCCATCTGCCTACTTCGCCAAACCAGTAGGAGGTTCACTTCTTTCAAAACAAACCTATCCTATGGGCTACAGATATCCTTCCGTTTTTGACAAGTGGGAAGTTGCCAGACGATAAACAGCAGGCCGCCAAGGTTAGAGCCCGGTCATCCAATTACATCCTCATCAGCAGTCTACTGTACAAATGCGGTGTCATGACCCAAACCCGCCCCTATGATTTTCGTACCGTAACCGGCCAGCAATCCGTGATTACCAAAGGCCTACTTAATAGTAATGACAGTAATACATAGTACAGGGGCTGGCGGAAGCCAAAACAGTAATAAAAGATGTCTAATGAGCTATGACAATCTGAATGTAAAAAGACTTTTTTGCACATATTCACATTCAAAACCATAACAATATATACATACATCATATACAGACATTCAGGTTTAGGGACCAAATCCCTACCATAACAGTACAGTGCCAGTCTAGACATTTATTACAGAACAAAGGCAAAAATGGGAAATCTAAAACACCCTAAAACGGCCTTGACTTGGCAACACTTGGAACCTCGTAGTGAGGCACAATGGTTGGCTTGACAAAAAGGGAGCTTAGCCTGACGCTCTTAACTCCGACCTGGTGCCTAGACACCTACATATAAATATAAACAGTGAGCTAAAGTCCAGTGAATAACAGTTGTGTAAAGAGGTTAAGAATGAATGTCCTTTCAGTCATTAAGCAATCATATCAGTCATTTAGAAACCATAGCGGTTATATATAGTACATCCAATAGCAAAAGCGATGCAGAGGGTCATAATAGACCAAAATGGGTTGATGGCCATCATAACGATGCTTGATAGTGGTTCCAAACATGGGAACCGCGAGATCTCTGTGACAATAGCGATAAAGATGCGAGAATAATGAAATTGCTATGGATACCACGAATACAGTTTACAAATAGGACAAACATTCATTCATTAAACAATAACGTTTCAGTAAACAGAACAGTTGGTCATTCAAAAAATATTCATAATTGAAAATATCTTTACAAGATTGTTACTCACAAAGTACTGGGCTATAAGCAGCTAATGAGCGTCCTCGGATGCCAATCCTACACAGTTACAGAATGAACACACACTAAGTTACACATTTGGGAATCAATAACTTAGTCCCTATCTTGACTCGGTGTGGTTCTACATCAATATCCTCATTAGGATGCCTTAAACTAGGTCTAGGAATGCCTAGGATGAAATGAGGACGCAAATATGTATTTTAAAACACTTTTCAAAATTTGTTCAAACAGGGGTCCACGCTCGAGTGTGGCTTTTTACGCTCGAGCGGACATGCAAACAAAGGATCTCCGCTCGAGCGTGACTTCCCTCGCTCGAGTGGGCTGTAAACTCAAGCAAAAGTACTGGATGCATGCAATTCACACTTAATGGGCGCTCGACCTCCGCTCGAGCGTAAGACACAAATCCTCGCTCGAGCGTGCATTCCCTCGCTCAAGCGGACTGTAAACATATGAAAAGTACTGGATACACGCATTTCACGCTTGAGCATTACTTTCCCCGCTCGAGCGGGATGCATTTACTCAGAGTGTACGCTCGAGCGTGAAGTCTTACGCTCGAGCGTGGGTCCAAAATCTGGAATTTCCAGATTGAACCTCCAAGCTCAATTTCAACATTTAAAGCATCAAATTCGATTCTTTTGAGCCAATTTTCTGGAAAACACTTTAAAACTCATAATATGACATGTTTCAAAGATCAATTTGCAAAATCAAAGCCGAAAGGTAGTTCAATTAAACGCAAATCCAAACAAAACTTCATGAACATAATGTATATGTAACATGCAATTGTTCAATTGAAATCAAAGCTTCAAATACTTGATCAAATGAGTCAATTCACTCAAAAACATGATAAATTCATGGACAATAGCTAGAATATAGACATGCATGTGAGGATTTCCATGAAATCAACTCAAAACTCAACAATGTGTACATGCATGCATGGATTACCACTCAATTCAACTCTATAAACCAATTCTTGACTTAGATTACTAATGACTCATGAACCATGCAAGAACCAACTTGAATTCATAAACTAAAGGATAAATATCCTACCTTAGGTCCTCAATTTCAAGTCTAGAAGCTCAAATATACAATTCTTTTTCAAATTCTTCAAGTCTCCAAGCAAAACTCTAATGAAATCAAGTTTTCTCCTATCTCTCTTTTTCCTTTTTTGGTTTTGGCTTAGGAAGATGGATGAAAATGATGCCAACACATAGCATGGAGAGTAAACAATGGCCTAGGATTGTCCATTAAGTGGCAATTGCGTAAATAACTTGAACTAATGTAGTTTAACATTATTTAATCCAATTTAATCATTCCAAATCAACTTGTAAATTAAATCTACCATAAAATCACAAAAATTCTAATTAGCATAAAACACTAATCAATTTCTGGTTCGGCCGCCGATAAGGCCTTCAATTTACAGTTCGAACTTAAAACATAAACAGATCAATTAACAGTCAAACAGATAGAAAATACAATCAAGCAACATACTCATACGATCAGTTTAGGATTTCATCCTAATCAGTTACTTATCATGTTCAGTCGCAGTTTAGCAGTAATCGAAGATGAGGGTTGTCACAGTCTCCCCTCCTTACAAAGAGTTTGGTCCTCTAAACTCGAATTACCTTCATTTTGGAAGAATACTAGATCCAGAGGGAACAGTTTAGGATACCGTTTCATCATATCATTTTCTCTTTCCCAAGTGGCATAAGTGCCACCGTGGTTTTACCAATCCACTTTCACTAACGGAATTTCTTTATTCCTCAACCTCTTGATTCGTCGGTTTACAATCTGAATAGGCCGTTCTTCATAAGTCTAGTTATCACTTAGCACTACACGGGTAGGCTCAATAACATGGAAGGGATCCCGAAGGTAATCCCTCAACATTTAAATATGGAAGACATTATGCATATGCTCCATTTAAGCAGGAAGCGCTACTTAATACGCCACTGGATTAATTTTCTAAATGATTTCATACGGTCTAACATATCTCGGCACTAGCTTACCCTTGACTCCAAAATGAGTCTGGCCTTTCATCGGTGTCACTTTAACAAAAACATGATCACCTACTTCATATTCCCTGTCTCACCTTCGGATATCCGCATAACTTTTCTGTCAACTTTGTGCGGTTTTCAATCTTTGCTGAATCAGTTTCACTTTTTCAGTGGTTTCCTGTACAATCTCAGGCCCAAGCAAAGACCCATCTCCAACTTCTGCCCAGCAGATAGGAGATCAACATTCCCTGCCATATAAAGCCTCGAAAGGCGCCATACCAATACTCGAGTGAAAACTGTTGTTGTAGGCAAATTCAGCTAAAGGTAAATGGCTTTCCCAATTTCCTTGGAAATTAAGAACACACATCCGGAGTAAATCTTCTAGAGTCTGGATGGTTCTTTCTGACTGGCCATCTGTTTGAGGATGATATGCACTACTCAGTCTCAGTTCAGTACCCAATGCAGTTTGTAGACTTTGCCAAAATCTCAAGGTAAACTTCGAGTCCTTGTCAGAAACGATAGACACAAGCACTCCATGCAATCTAACAATCTTATCAATATAAATTATAGCCAATTTCTCCACATTGTAAATTGTTTTGACAGGTAAGAAGTCAGCAAATTTAGTTAGTCTATCAACAATAACCCAAATTGAATCTATACCTTTACTGGAGCGAGGTAAACCAACAATAAAATCCATAGTGATATGTTCCCATTTCCACTCCGGTATTGGTAAGGGTTGCAGTAAGCCTGCGGGTCGTTGATGTTCAGCTTTAACTTGTTGGCAATGAAGACATTTCGATACAAAGTCAGCAATCTCTTTCTTCATTCCCGGCCACCAGAAATTCAGTCTCAAGTCTTGATACATTTTTGTATTTCCTGGATGGATAGACAGTTTCAAATTGTGGCCCTCTTGCAGAATTCGTCTTTTCAGTTCAGAATCATTCGGTACACACAACCTTCCCTGGAATTTCAACACATTGTTCTCAAATTTAAAGTCCGACCTCGGTTTGGACTCTCGTTCATCAATGACCTTTTTCAAAAAGTCATCATGTTGTTGTTTCTCTTTAATCTCCTCAATCAGTGCCGGTTGAGCAGAAATAGCGGCTACGATTCTACCTTGTTCACGCAAAACAATTTCAACTTCAAATATTTCAAGGTCACATAGCAATTCTTTCTGCCCGGTGAGTAAACAGGCTAAATTTCCAACTGATTTCCGACTCAGTGCATCGACAACGGTGTTAGCTTTCCCTGGATGGTACAAAATTTGTAAATCATAATCTTTTATCAGTTTTAACCATCTCCACTGCCTCATGTTCAATTCTTTCTGTGTGAAGAAGTACTTTAAACTCTTGTGGTCTGTGTACACTTCGCATGTTGCCCCATATAGGTAGTGACGCCAGATTTTCAATGAAAATACCACTGCGGCAAGTTCTAAATCATGGGTCAGGTAGTTCTTTTCATGCTGTCTCAGTTGTCGGGAAACATATGCAATAACTTTATCATTCTGCATTAAGACACATCTCAAACCCTTATAAGAAGCATCACTAAATATGGTAAAACCATCCGTACCTGAGGGTAAGGTGAGAATCGGTGCAGTCACAAGTTGAGTTTTCAATTCTTGAAAAGTTGATTCTCTCTAGTCGGTCCAGTCAAATGATATCCCTTTTTGAGTCAACTGAGTCAATGGTAGGGCAATCTTGGAAAAATCTTTTACAAACCTTCTGTAGTACCCGGCTAAGCCTAGGAAGCTTCGAACTTCAGTAACATTAGACGGTCTAGGCCAATTCACCACTGCTTCAATCTTCTGTGGGTCAACTGAAATGCCATCCTTACTAATCACATGTCCCAAAAATATTACATTATCAAGCCAAAATTCACACTTTGTCAGTTTTGCATACAGTTTCTGTTCTCTTATGTTGTGTTTGGTTGGGGGATTTGGAGAGGGATTTGGAAAGGGAAAGGGAAAAAGTGTGTGAAACTAGGTGAAATATAGGCATGTGTTATTCACATTTCACCTACCTTTTCCATTTCCCTTTCCAAATCCCTCTCCAAATCCCCCAACCAAACACAGCATTAAGGTCTGTAAGGAAATTCTCAAATGACGTTCATGTTCTTCTGTGCTTTTGGAGTAAATCAAAATGTCATCTATAAAAACAACTACAAATTCGTCGAGGAATGGTTTAAAGATTCTGTTCATAAGGTCCATAAATGCAGCAGGTGCATTAGTAACTCCGAAAGGCATAACAAGGAATTCGTAATGTCCATACCTCGTTCGAAATGCAGTCTTTTCAATGTCCTCTGGTTTGACTTTCAACTGGTGGTATCCAGATCTAAGGTCAATTTTAGAAAACACAGGCACCTGAATCGTCAAATAAATCGTCAATACGAGGTAATGGATATTTGTTTTTCACTGTTACCTTGTTCAGTTTACGGTAGTCAATGCAGAGTCTCAGTGAGTCGTCTTTCTTTTTCACAAACAAAACTGGTGCGCCCCACGGTGAAGTACTGGGCCTGATGAACTTCTTATCTAACAGTTCCTATAGATGAACTTTCAGTTCTTTCAATTCAGTAGGTGCCATTCTATACGGAGCTTTGGAAACTGGCTGTACACCCGGAATCACATCAATGGTGAACTCAATGTCCTTGTCAATCAAATCCCCTGGCAAATCATTTGGAAAAACATCTGGGAATTCTCTGACTATAGGAATACTGTCCACTTTAGCTTTAGCATCAGTAAGTACAGTCAATATACAACATAGATACCCTTTACATCCCTTCTTAATCAGTTTAAATGGTTTCATGGATGAGATCAGGTATGGGGGAGGTACTACACCAACTCCATTAAACAAAAATTCAGGCAATCCAGGTGGACGGAAAACAACTTGTTTTGTTACACAGTCTATGGTAGCATGATATTTTGTTAACCAGTCCATTCCCAATATCACATCGAAATGATCGATATTCAAAGGCAGTAAATCAATATACAAATGCACATCCCCAATAATAATTTCACATGCAGGGTACATATAAGCACAAGTCATGGGTCCTCCAACAGGTGAAGATACAGCTAACAAATAATTCATGGGTTCTAACGGTCTATTTAGTTTTCGTGAAAAAACATGTGAGACATATGAATGTGTAGACCCCGAATCAATCAGAACATAAGCATTATGAGCACAAATTGAGAGTATACTTGACACAACGGTCTCGGTATTCTGCATATCTCTCGGTACAAGTGCAAATACTCGGCCTTGCCTCATAGGCTCTTTTCCAGTAGCTTTGGGGTTAGGTTTTGGTGCAACAGTTGATGCTGCGGCACTGGCTGCAGCTTTACTATTGCTCTGAGAAGCAGAAGGGCAATCTTTGACCATGTGGCCCACATTGCCACACCTGTAACAAGCACCTGAGATTTTTTAACAAACCCCTTTATGTTTCTTACCACATTCTGGACAGGGCGGTATGGAGCCACTTCCTTGACTGGAACTGGTTGTTGACCCTGTATTCTGCTTTTTGTTCGATGAATTATTTCAGCCTTTCTTGAACTTAAAGCCTCGTCTCTTATTGCGCCATTCAGTTCCCGGTGTTTCAGTCTGTTTCAGTGCCTCGATATTTGACTCGGCTATTATTGCTCGGTCAAGAACATCTACATATTTCAGTAGTTTCAGAACATTGATTCTGTCAAGTATTTCAACATTAAGGCCGCCTTCAAACTTCCTGGCCTTTTTGTAATCAGTGTCCACCATGTGTGGTGCATATCTGGCGAGTTCAGTAAACTTTGATTCATACTCTGCCACTGGCATAGTACCTTGTTTCAATTCCTCAAATTCAGTTACTTTTTGATCCCTGACACACTGAGGGAAGTATTTCTCAAAAAAGGCTTCTTTAAATTGAGCCCAAGTCATAGCAGTATTGGTGTCACGGACAAGCATCCACCACCTTCTGGCCTCTTCTTGTAAAGTGAAGGTAGCCAATAGCACCTTGTGTGCTTCAGAACATGGAAACACTTTGAACAATTTCTCGGTTTCTAGAACCCAGGCTTCAGCCTTTAATGGTTCAAGACCTCCTTGAAATGATGGCAGCTTCATCTTACTGAACTTCTATGTCAAAGCAATTATATCATCATTAACAAGTGGCTCTGGCTGTACTGGAGGAGGTGGGGGCTGTTGGTTCTGTTGTTGTCTTAGACTCTTAGTCAAAAGTTCCACCATTCTCTCCAACCTTGCCATTCTTGCCTCAGATGATTCAGACTCATCGACATTTCTTGCGTTATCCATTTCACTATAGGCAATTATGGCAATAATAAACATAGGCAGTTACATACTTTAAACATATTAACACATTAGCACATATATTCATGTCATGGCCACACACACTTTTCATGCTCATGCAATGCCCTAATTACTTTTCTAGGACATCCTATATCTCATTTGGATACGTGTGTGTAGTATAACTCGTGGTTTAGTATCACTCTTATACCACTCTGTCACGACCCAAACCCGCCCCTATGGGTTTAGCACCGTAACCGGCTAGTAATCCGTAATTACCAAAGGCCGCTAATGTGATGATAAGAATACAGAAATTGGCGGAAGCCAAAACAGTAATAAAAGATGTCCAATGAGTTATGACAATCTGAATGCAAAAAGACTTTTCTGTACATATCCACATTCAAAACCATAACAGTATATACATACACCATATACAGACATTCAGGTTAGGGATTGAATCCCTACCATAATAGTACAGTGCCAGTCTAGACATTTATTACAGAGCAGAGGCAAAAAGGGGAAATCTAAAACACCCCAAAACAGCCTTGACTTGGTAGCACTTGGAACCTCGAAGTGAGGCATAATGGTTGGCTTGACAAAAAGGGAGCTTAGCCTGACGCTCCTAACTTCAATCAGGTGCCTGGACACCTACATATAAATATAAACAGTGAGCTAAAGCCCAGTGAATAACAGTTGTGTAAAGAGTTTAAGAATGAATATCCTTTCAGTCATTAAGCAGTTATATCAGTCATTTAGAAACCATAGCGGTTATATGTGGTACATCCAATAGCAAAACAATACAGTAGGTCTTAACAGATCGAATAAATTGATGGCCATCGTAACGATGCATAGTGGTTCCAAACATGGGAATCGCAGAGATCTCGTGGCGATGTAGCGATAAGATGCGATAAAGAATTGCTATGAATACCACGAATACAGTTTACAAATAGGACAAACATTCATTCATTAAACAATAACGTTTCAGTAAACAGAACAGTTGGTCATTCAGAAAATATTCATAATTGAACATATCTTTATAACATTGTTACTCACAGAATACTAGGCTATAAGCAGCTAATGAGCGTCCTCGGATGCTAACCCTACACAATTACAGAATGAACACACACTAAGTTACACACTTGGGAATCAATGACTTAGGCCTCGTTTGGGGAGTGGCTATTTTAGCCAAAAAGCTAAAAAGCCAACTAAAACTACTCACATCACCTCTCTACTTTTCTGCACATCTTTTCATAAAAAGCCAAAAAGTTACTAAAATAGCTTGTTCCCAAACGAGGCCTTAGTCCCTATCTTGACTCGGTGTGGTTCTACATCAATATCCTTATTAGGATGCCTTAAACTAGGCCTAGGATGAAATGAGGATGCAAAGATGTATTTTAAAACACTTTGCAAAATTTGCTGAAACAGGGGTCCACGCTCGAGCGTGGCTTTCCACGCTCGAGTAGACATGCAGACAAAGGATCTCCGCTCGAGCGTGACTTCCCTCACTTGAGCAAACTGTAAACTCAAGCAAAAGTACTGGATGCATGCAATTCACGCTCGATAGGCGCTCGACCTCCGCTCGAGCGTGAGACACAAGTCCTCGCTTGAGCGTGCATTCCCTTACTCGAGCGGACTGTAAACATATGAAAAGTACTGGATACACGCATTTCACGCTCGAGCGTTACTTTTCCCGCTCGAGCGGGATGCATGTACTAAGAGTGTACGCTCGAGTGTGAAGTCTTACGCTCGAGCGTGGGTCCAAAATCTAGAATTTCTAGATTGAACCTCCAAGCTCAATTTCAACATTTAAAGCATCAAATTCGATTCTTTTGGGCCAATTTTCTGGAAAACACTTTAAAACTCATAATATGACATGTTTCAAAGATCAATTTGGAAAATTAAAGCCCAAAGGTAGTTTAATTAAACACAAATCCAAACAAAACTTCATGAACATAATGTATATGTAACATGCAAGTGTTCAATTGAAATCAAAGCTTCAAATACTTGATCAAATTAGTCAATTCACTCAAAAACATGATGAATTCATGGACCATAGCTAGAATATAGACATGCATGTGAGGATTTCCATGAAATCAACCTCAAAACTCAACAATGTGTACATGTATGCATGGATTACCACTCAATTCAACTCTATAAACCAATTCTTGACTTAGATCACTAATGACTCATGAACCATCCAAGAACCAACTTGAATTCATAAACTAAAGGATAAATATCCTACCTTAGGTCCTCAATTTCAAGTCTAGAAGCTCAAATATACAATTCTTTTTCAAATTCTTCAAGTCTCCAAGCAAAACTCTAATGAAATCAAGTTTTCTCCTATCTCTCTTTCTCCTTTTTCGGTTTTGGCTTAGGAAGATGGATGAAAATGATGCCAACACATAACATGGAGAGTAAACAATGGCCTAGGATTGTCCACTAAGTGGCAATTACGTAAATAACTTGAACTAATGTAGTTTAACATTATTTAATCAAATTTAATCATTCCAAATCAGCTTGTAAATTAAATCTACCATAAAATCACATAAATTCTAATTAGCATAAAACACTAATCAATTTCTGGTTCGGCCGCCAATAAGGCCTTCAATTCACAGTTCGAACTTAAAACATGAACAGATCAATTAACAGTCAAACAAATAGAAAATAAAGTCAAGCAACATACTCATGTGATTAGTTTAGGATTTCATCCTAATCAGTTACTTATCATGTTCAGTCACAATTTAGCAGTAATCGGAGGTGAGGGTTGTCACACGCGGATTCTCACATCCATACCTCAGGTGTCTCAGTCCTGCTCAAGCGACCTATGTGATGAGGGAAGTCCACAAGGGCGTATGTGGTAATCATTCAGGTGCCCAGTCACTGGCCCATAAAATCCTTCACACTGTTTACTTCTAGCCCACTCTCAACCAAGATGCCACCAAATTTGTGCTTGAGTGTGATAAATGCTAGCGCTTTGCCAACATCCCCCATGCTCCACCGATAGAACTAATTACACTCTGCAGTCCCTACCCGTTCGCCAAGTGGGGCATCGACTTAGTTGGTCCATTGCCCATCGGTAGGGGCCAAACCAAGTTCGCTATAGTTGTCATTGACTACTTCACTAAATGGATGGAAGCGGAACCCCTCGCTACAATCACTGAACGAAACACAACCAGATTCATCTGGCAGTCGATCGTATGCCGATTTGGAATCCCCCAAGCCATCATCTCAGATAACAGTAAACAATTCGACAATGCCAAGTTCAGGAAATTCTGTGCAGAGCTCCACATTAGACCATGTTTCTCTTTCCTAGGTCATCCCCAAGCCAACGGACAAGTCGAAGTCACCAATCGCTCCCTCCTGAAGATCATCAAAACTAAGTTAGAAGCCGCTAAAGGACTCTGGGCTAAGGAGCTACCAAACGTACTTTAGGCTTATCGAACTATCGCCTGAACCCCTACTGGAGAGACCCCTTTTTGCCTAACATACGACACTGAGGCGGTCATCCCCAGTGGAAATCGGCCTACCGACCTCTCGAGTTTTGCACCCAGATCCAAAACTAACTGAAGAATTACGTCGGGCTGACTTGGACCTGATCGAAGAGCTCCGAGAGACAACTGCTGTCAGACGGGCGTCTTATTAGCAAAAAATGAGAACACATTATAATCATAAAGTTCGACCGAGAGAGTTCACAATGGGGGACCTAGTCTTGCGCAAAGCAACCCTTGCCACTAAAAATCCCAGCAAGGGCAAGCTAGTAGCCAAATGGGAAGGACCTTATGTTGTCAATGCCAGATCCCGCCCGGGCACTTATCGACTCCAAGATATGGAAGGCAGAGACCTCCCCCATCCATGGAACACTGAGCAGTTGAAGCGTTACTTCCAGTAAAATGGCATCTCCTATTTTTGTATTGTTCGATTGTTGTATATTCCTTTTAACGATCTGCACACTTGTTCATTTTTGCCCTTTCCATACATGGTGTAAGCTTGTGATCTGCAGGCTGTGCTTTAAATAACAACAACTTAACATCTCCATTATTTGTGTTACATTTCAATAATAACTCTTTAACTAAAAGCCTCAGCTAGACTGAGCACAAAGAGCTCAGCCAGACTAAGTTAAATAAAAGTCTTAGTAAGACTGAGCACGAAGAGCTCAGCCAGACTGAGTTACTAAAACCTCAGCAAGACTGAGCCCTCCAAGTCTCATCCAGACTTCATTAAAATCCCAGAGCATAATCATCCATTTTTTACTATTCATACAAGTTAGTCTGTTTGTCCATTTTTAACATTTTTTGCACCAAAGTTTACTTATCAAATTCCATATTCCCAAATTTGAACATACAAGTTAGCCTAAGTGCCAATTTTTTCCATTTTTACCATTTTTACATCATAGTTTACTTACAAGTTTCATATTCCAAAATTTTCTCATTTTTTATCCAATTCTACTCAGTCATTTTCACCATTTAAAATTTACAAATCAAATAAATAACGACAATAACAAAAAATAGGAGAACTCGTTGTTTTATTAACTAACTTACGCTTTTATACAATTCGTTGCAGAAATTACATGTTTAAAAAACCAAAACGAATAAAAACAAAATTTTTACACTTAGTTACAGCGATCAATCCCCCTCGCTAGAGGTGAGATCTTCTTCTTCAATCCCCTCGTCCAAGGGGGTCTGGGCAACGTTGTCTTCTCCTGCCTTCACGAGACTGAAGTCCACGCTTGGGAACAGCTCTTGTGCTTTATACTTGAAGCTCATCCAATCGCTGTCCCAGTACTGGCTCATTTCGTGCTTGTTAAAGTCTGACCGCTGGAAGCTTTGGATCACTTCTTCTTCGCTCCTACCTCCAGTGGCCGCTCCCGACGGCCCAACCCTCGCCTACCCCTCCTTCACCAAACTCCTGGCAACCGCGGCATCAATGGCCACTTGGAATTCGGCGGACCCCTTGAATTGCTCTACGATCGCCATGCATAAGTCAGGGTACGCCGCCCTCACAGATGCCAATTTGGCCCTCTCTTCCGCCAAGGCCCTCTCTTCCGCCAAAGCCTTCTCCAAGTCTGCAATTCGCCCCTCTGCCTGTTCCTTCTGTTTAATCGCCTAGTCCCGTAGCTCTTCGTTGTTAACTAGGGCTTTCTCCAACATTTTCTTAGCGGTGGTGCAGGCCTCTTGGATTTTGCCTACCTTCTTCTGCTCGCCCACCAACTCAAACTCTAGCGATACCGCCTTGTGGCGCACCACTTCCAGCTCTGATCTGGTCTGGGCGAGCTTGATGGCAGCACGATCTGCTAAGTAGTTCTGCACCACCGCCGGAACCTCCATCTTCTTTGCCCTTTAAGCATACTCCAGCCCCTTAGCACACGCACTCCACGCGGCTTTCCTCCAGCCCGCTGTCTCTGCCTTTAAATTTTGCAGTTGCGCCTTCACTCCTTCTAGCTGAGCCCTTAGTGGCTCTCCCTCCATCCTCGCACGCGTTACTTTATTCATCAGGGTAGCCGCCAGGGTCGTTGCCTCCATCTGCACCGAGCAAACCCTCTCAGGAGGTTAGCCTCTGTTAGTTGCACCATCGATCACATAGCCTCATCCTCCAATACTCCAACGAGACGGTCGGCAGTAACCCTGGTTTCTCCCCCTTCTTCTACCGAGCTACTTGCCAGTGCACGCGCATGGTACATAGCTGTCTTAAACGCGGCGTTCGTCTCTGGTTTGCTAACCCCAGTCTTCCCTTCACCAGGACTGGGAGATACTTCTACCGCAGGCCCCACCGTCGCCACCGCTTGGGCACTTAAGCCCATGTCTTCTTTCAGCACTTGGGCACTTGAGCCCATGTCTTCTTTCAACACTTGGGCACTTAGGCCCATGTCTTCTTTTGTCATTTTAGCGGTCTCCATTTCTGGAGCCACCTCTACCCTCCCTTCCTTTATCTTCTTCAAAGCAAGGGCGTCCTTACTCCCCTCTGCCTCCACCCTCTTCTTCTTCGTTTTCTTCAACACTCCCTCCACATCCTGTTTGCCCCTCTCCTTCAACGGGTCTACTGGGGACGGTAATAGGGCAAAGCTAGTTAGGTCTTTATCTCCCAACGATTTGGGACGTAGTCGGACCCACTCCCTTATCACCAGTTTAGACGCAGGCCCCAACTTTGCCTCCTTATACTTGTCCGCTTTGGGGAACACTCTCCGTTCTTTCGTCTCCTCCGCCTTCCTCCTTGCCTCTAACTCTTTACACGCCAGATCCTCTTCTATCGGCTACGGCCCCAGGCTCAAGAAAAACAGGGTTGAAGGTCGGATCAGGTCATCCCACTTCGCCCCCTCATTCTCCCTCCACTCCTTCACCCTTTTCACCTTGTTCTCAGCATCCGCATCTAGCCTTGGCTCCACTGACTTTATGGGGACTTTCCACATTGTGCGAACCCCTCTCCCACTATTCGTCGATACATAAAACCATCTCAGCCTCCACCCCTTCACCGAAGATGACAAGCCTGCCACTAGACCATGGCCCGCCACCGCCTACAAGATCACCCACGTCTCCTATTGACCGGAGGCCTTGTAGCAGGAGAAGAATTCCTCCACTGTCATAGCCGCCCCCCAGTCGCCTGTGGCCATGCGACCATGTAAGCCATTAGTATTTTCCATGCGTTGGGCATCAGTTGCCTGGCGCCACCTCCAGTCGATTCAGTACGTCCACTACCACTTGAGGGAGCGGCAGCGTCAGCCCCTCCCTCGTGGGCAATGCCTCTTCGTACAGCATGAATTCCATCGATCGTGCGTCCGACGCCCTCTCCTTAGACATGGGCAGCCTCAGTTCTATCTCCGCTAGAATTTGGTACTTCCTTCGTACCTCCTCCAACTCTTCCCTCGTGAACGTAGACCTGTCGGCCTTGGAGTGCCAATGGTTCGGTTCCACTTGGCTAATCAGCCTAGCAGCCACGATCATCATTGCTGGGCGAGCCCACACCGCTTGCCCAGCCCCCCTTTACTCCCTCTTCTCTACTCTGTATTGTTCAGCCAACCACACTGCGTCGTCCTCTCCCAATACATCTAGCCTCGTGGCTGGCACTTCATCTCGAGCCATTCTTTCTATGTGTCTGTGTATCGCTTCAGACACTGGCACCATAAAGTTCGTAAAATGTCGCAGCGGCGTGTCACACGAAACAAACGAGTGCAGCTCTGGGATGTGTTGGTTTTTCGCGACAAGGTAATTAAAACAAATAACTCCAAATGCCCACGGTTTACCTATATTCCAAGGATCAAGATTAAATTTCGCCAGTTTGAAAAATTTCGAAAACTTCCACTCCCGCCTTTTCGACGCCCTATATTAGCCTACCCATTCGTTTCCTGTTAACGCATCACCTTCCTTATTACGGGGATTACGCCATGTGTACAACCACGATCCACTACTCTCTTCTCCTCCCCTGTCTATTCCACTTCACATCACCACGTGCCCCGCCATTCTTCGAGCCCCGTGCGTTATCATTTTCCCCCTAGGCCACCCTTTGCGGTCGGCCTTCCTCCCAGTCGATTTTCTCGCTCGGTCACCCTTTGTGGTTAGCCCTCCTCCCAGTCGGTCTTCTCGCTTGGTCACCATTTGCGGTCAGCCCTCCTCCCAGTCGGCCTTCTCACTCGGTCACCCTTTGTGGTCGGCCTTGTCATGACCCAAACCCGCCCATATGGGTTTAGCATAATCGCCAAGATGTCGAGATTACCAAGGCACATATGATGTCTGATATAGATGAGGGGCATGGCGGAAGCCAATACAGTAAATAAACAATATCCAATGAGCTGTGACAGTCTGTATGCAAAAAGATTTTTCATATATTTGCACAGGCAGTGACAAAACAATATGTACATTATATACAACCATCCAAAGCAGGGACTAAAACCCTATTAAAACAGTACAGTACAGTTTATACAGTATTACAAAACGGTACAGAGATAGACGGAGAAATAAAAACACCCCTAAGCCATAGCTTGGTAGGCTCGGAACCTCGCAGTGAGGCATAATGGTTGGTTTGACAAAACTGGAGTTTACCCCAACGCTTTTAGCATTGGTCTGGTACCTGTACACCTACATATATATATGAGCAGTGAGCTAAAGCCTAGTGAATAACACAATGCGTAAAGGGGTTTAGAATGAATGTCCTTGCAGTAATCAAAACAGTTCATTTCAATCGATATCGGTTGTTCGATGCGATGCGATCATATGTGGTACATCCATTAGCATAACGAAATGTGAGGTCTTAAAAGACCGAGCATGAAATGATGGCCATCAATCGATGCTTGATAGTGGTTCCAACGAGGAAACCGAAGAGATCTCTGTAACAATATCGATAATGATGATTGCTAAGGATGCCTGTCTGATTCGAGAATCTGGACATACATTCATTTAGTTAACGATAGCGATTCGTAAAACAATGCGATTCGAGATTCAAAAGATAATCATTTGAACATATCTTTACACAATTGTTACTCACAGAGTTCTGGGCTACAGTAGGCTAGAGCGTCTCCTTGAAATGCCAACCCTAAGCGATGCAAGCGAACACACACTAAGCTATACAGTTGGGAAGGATAATAATAATTTAATCCCTAAATGCCTCGGTGTGTTCTACATCTATATCCTCATTAAGATGTCTTAAACTAGGCCTAAGAATGCCTAGGATGGGATGAGGATGCAAAGATGTATTCAGAAAACATTTTCAGAATTTTCAGAAAAATAGAGTCCCACTCGAGCGCAAGTTTCCCCGCTCGAGCGATAATGCAAACAACGTTCCCACTTGAGCGTCAACTTACTCGCTCGAGCGGACCAAAAAGTACTGGATAGGTGAAATTCACGCTCGACGCCCGCTCGAGCGTGTCACCCAGTCCTCCGCTCGAGCGTCCAATACTCCGCTCGAGCGGACTGTTCTACAGTGCAAGATGCTGGGAGCTCGATTTCCCCGCTCGAGCGGCACTTCCCCCGCTCGAGCGGACGACCAAAATCTGGAAATTCCAGATTTGAGTCCCAAGCTCAAAATCAAGTTTAGATGCATAAAATTCGATCCTCTTGGGCCAATTTTCTAAAAGACATAAGTAAACTCATAGAATGACATGATTTGAAGCTCAATTTGTAAAATCAAAGCCCGAGGGTAGTCCAATTAAACCAAATTTCAAATCAATTTTCATGAACAAACTTCAAACAGGACATGAATGCATTCAAACCAATTTAAAGCTTCAATTGAGCTCATTTCTTCAAGAACTTGGTGTAATCATGGATTATGATCAAAAGATAGACATGCATGCAAGGTTTCCATAAAATCAAGCTCAAAACTTTTCAATATACACATGCATGCAACAATTAAGCTCCAAGGCAACAATTTGAGCCATAAATTGGCTCTAGACCTCAACTTAGCTCTAAACCATGCAAGAATAATCTTAATTACATCAATAGGAGGTTGAACCCCTTACCTAAGTCTTGAATGCAAGATGAACAAGCTCAACTATGCAATCTATACTTCAAATCCTTTAATTTCTAAGCAATCTACAAGTGAATTCAAGTCTCTCACTTCCTCTCTCTCTAAATTCGGTGGAGCTCAACAAAATGTGGCTGATGAAAATGTTTGCCTAAGTGTATGTAAGGCTCAATATGTTGAGGTAGTGGGCCACTAAAGGTGGCAAAATGGTAAATAAGGCAACTTGTTTAACTTAGCTTATTTTATTCTCATTTAATCACACTAAATCACATTTCAGATAGTTATGTCATAAAATCACATAAATCATGATGATTCTAAAACATCAACCAATTTCTGATTCGGCCGCCGATAAGGCCTTCAATTTACAGTTTAAACATATAAACATGAACAGATAATCACACAGTCAAACAGATAGAATACAATTCAAACAGATATATATTCAATCGATTCGATTGATTTGATTAGTCGATTCAAGAACTCAATCAGTTCAATTATCAATCATAATCAGTCTCGGTTTAACAGTAATCGGTGGTTATTCGGTAAACAGTAGTGAGGGTTATTACAGGCCCTCCTCCCAGTTGGTCTTCTCTCACTCGGCCACCCACAACCCTCATCTTCTTCCTTATTTCCTTCGTTAGACTGAAGCTGCACTTGGGAATGGGGGACTACTGACATAGGTGGGCCCATAGAGGTTTTTGTCCCACCACTTAGAGCCCAATACACTGTTCAAACACTAAAGCCCAATGTTACTGGAACCCAACGTTGCACCAAAAACCAATGACATCTAAACACTTGTCAAAATGAGAACTAGTCACGTGAGCAGACAAAAATCCAGCAGAGTTATTGCATCACACATCAGCCATTAATGAGATCTCCTGCAACATTTAATTCGATAACCCCTTCACGTCGGAACAGAACAGTCTCACCATGAACAAGGCAAGCTAGAGCATAGACTTTCGACCAACATGACAGGTCGGAGTGAACAAGGAAATGATGAACAAAGGATATAAGAAGGTTTCTAAGACAAAAAGAAGGTTAAGTTCCCTATCATTACTCTATCTTCTACATACCATTAATTTCTCTCTTCTAACTTGCTCGTCGGAGGGTTCGCTGGGGAACTCCTGTTCCTCGTTGGACTTTTGTGCAGGTATCTCAATGAGCCCAGCGACTGGACAACGGTGTTGGAGGTGTGGATCAGCCTGACTCGTACATCAGAGACAAGCAATATTATCAGTTTCAAAGTTTGCTTTTCAGTTTGATCAATATTAGAGATTATTTGCTTAAGCCCTACAAAACTGAAAACAACATTTTTTTTTTCCCCTTTGTTGTTACATTTTTCTTTTTCTTTTTCCTTTTCCTCTTTCAATTTATCAATATTTAGCACATTTTGTTATGTTTTTTCACTCTAATTTCTGAATTATTCTTTTTTTTTTTCTCGACAATATTCTGGACATTTTAGTGAGTTTCATGCGATATTCTTAATGTCTAATGAACGTTCTAGACATTCTAACGACTTCCGGTGACGTTCAGAACACACTGGCGATACTCTGGCAAATTTCCAGTGATATGGAACATTCTGACAAGTCTCAAGTGATTGTCTGACGAAAGTTCAGCGTTGGTAAAATGTAGTATTGTCTTTAACGTAAAAAAAAAAAAAAATAAATAAATAAAAAAAAAAAAATTGATAACAATTAAAAATATGTAGGACTAATTGATGTAAATGTTTTGTTTTGAGATTAGATAAGTTTTGAATTTTGTATATAAAACCTATCAATAAGTTTTTCAAAAATTAAAAAATTGACTTTTAATCAACTACTCAAAAGAGGTCTTTATATATATATATATATTTTCTTTTTTTTTAAATGAATATTGCCTTGTAGGCCTAGCTACCTAGCTAGCTCATATAGGTCTCGTTTGGGAAGTGGCTATTTTAGGAGGCTATTTGGCTTTTTAGTTATTTTAGTAGGTTATTTTAGTTTTGTGTTTGGGAAGATGAGAGGCTATTTTAGTTGAGTTGTTGTATTGGAAATTATGTTGAAATGATGTTTAAATTTAAAATGACTAATTTATTCTTACCTTTTTATTTTTTAAATTAATATAAAGGGGCAAAATGGTAAATTTGCCATTGATGTAGCCTTTTCCGAATGTTGATGTGGTGTGTTTTACAATCTAATGACCCTATTTTCCTTTTTTTTTTTTTTTTTTTTTTTGAAAATCAAGAAAAGTTGCTACAGTGGGTGACTTTTGAGCTGATTTTCAAAATTAGGCTATAATAGCCTTCAACCCATGTTCCCAAACAGCCCCATAGTAGAGAGTTAACACACCCCCCCCCCCCCCCAAAAAAAAAAAAACAAAAAAGGGTCTAACAATGAGTTAGCCAACTAATTTAAAATTTAATATTTTTTTTTTCTTTTTTGTTTTTGGGGTTAATTAGAGGCATAAGAACGTCATGTGTTATCTCAGTGAGATGTTAACATTTGATGAAAGATGCTTATGATCTCTTTCTTTTTATATTTTTTAATTTTTTTTTTTTTATATATACTTATATTTCATTAAAGCTGTTGATGTAGAAAAGTATTTACGGAATAAACAAACTAGCAAGAATAAATTAACCAAGATTAATTCAGATCATATGCTATGATTTTTTTTTTTTAATAATCCCAACTCTACTAAACAAACTAGCCATGGCAATTCCTTGTCAATCAAGGTAAAAAAAATTAAAAAGATAAAATACTATAATAAAAAAAATTGAATTCAGTTCAAATTTATATACTAGGGACCTAACAAAATGTGTCAAAACAAAGAGCAATCAAAATGAAAATTATAGACAAAATAATTACAAAAATTTAACTTTCTTAAAATGGAATTACTGCAAAATTGAGGATCTAAATGATGAAATCTGCCCAAAAATTGACTTAGGTCACCATAAAATAGTGAATTTTGATTGTTAGACGGTTTCAAGTTTGAGTTTATATAGAAGTGTCCAATGTTTGATTGTGTTACTTTTACTCTTTTACTAGTATTTTACCAGACGTGAAAAAATATAATAATAAAAATGAAATTCAAATCTTTGATGCTATCATCCAAACAAAATCTTTAAGTAAGCCTTGCATGTATGTATACATCATGCCGTACGGCAGCCCATCCGTGTCAAACTAAGAGCAAGTAATTATTTTAAAAAAATTAAATCCACATTCTCTCTAATTACATGTGTAATTTTTTTAATTTATGATGACATTCATCGTCCTACCTGGAATTTAAAATTTTGAATGTGAATTATTCATTAATCGCGTATATCAATTAAGTTGGATTTCTTACATAGTTAACCCTACAAAGGAATGATATTTTATTTTTCCGTGAATTCAAGACTCTAGAAACTTAACGAGTTTGGTATCTAATTGAAGTATGATATCGATCGAATTAGTTTGGCTATTAGAAATTTATGTGAAAGTTATTGGCTTGCTACTCTCTACGGAGAATTGTATGTATTTTTAGACGAGATTGAGTTATAGTACCTATCTGCATCTATTGATCTATACTTATATATAAAATGAACACCTCTATGAAATCTTGGCTCCTTATGCTCTTACGTGTCCATTTTTCATTTAAAAAAAATAAAAAAATTAGATAAATGGAAGAAGTGGGACTCGAATCTTAGGTCTTGGATTGAATGAAGAAAACTATTAGCACTTGAATGACACATAATATATAATAAATATTTTGTTTTGTTTTTATTTATTTGAATTGTACATGCATCATGTATGTCAACCGCTAGTGTATGTAAAAGTAGGAACTTTAGCTATCATATATATAGCATGTTATTTTAGAATTTTTTTCCATCATTAAACTAAACTAAACTTTGGGTAAACTACCAATAGGTCCTAATAGTTAGACTTAATTCCCATCAAAATCTATTGAAAATAAATCTTAGTAAAATTGTCATTAAAAATAATTTTTTTGTGATAATTTTTTATGTCGCTAAAAATTGATAATTAGTGACTTTTTTTGTCATGATTTTTATAAATTGTCGTTAAAACTTATAATTAGTGACTTTTTTTATGAAATTTTTTTTTCATAAGACTTATTAGATAATAAGTTCACTTATTCAGACCTATACGTAAGTACTCCTAAACTTTATTAGATGACTGTCACCACAATCTATCATTTTTGTCGTACAATTGCGGTGTAGCTAAGAATATGATCTATAGCCATTAAATGAACTTTATTGATACGCCAAATAAAATTGAATAACAACCAATCTAATTTTGAGGCTGAAAGCAAGTGTTTAGTCACTTCATACTTAAGCCGGCACCGCCATGAGTGTATATATATTGAGACTCTCTCATTGTAGATAGGCCTAAATCATATTCTATTCCCAATTACTCTATTTTCTTTTCTGGTTTTTTTGGTGTACTGTGTAACAATGTAGATTCTTGATTGACACTTTTAAGTTGACCAAAGTGAGTCATTGTCAAAGCCAATGAGAGGGCGACACTGACGATGCTTTAGATCATTGTCAATGTCAACCCAACATTACAAAAACTCCATGTTTAAATTTTGGTACTTTGTTTGTGTGCACTTGTGAAGAGACATTAGTTAGCTATTTACAAAGTTGTATGATCATAATTTGATCTATTCGAATGCTTTGTCCATGAGTTGTGCTGTTGTTTGTCCCTACTAAAATTGGTGCTTTTTTTTTGGGCATCACAATGTCTTTCAATTAAATAAGTATATTTAGAAGAATCCAAAAAGAAGCAAACGTTTTACAAACGTGGTGCCTGAATTCACAACTAAGATGTTGCTGACAACTTTTGGTTTTAATTAAAAAGTTACTATAAATTATCACATTATTTTCTTTATTTTTTATATATTCTTTTATTATAAAAAAAATAAAAAAGTAACTAAAATAACATGTTTTCTCCAACGAAGTCTAAGTGTGACTGGGGGTCCTTTCACTTTCAATCAAAAAACTTTTTCACAATTTTAAAAATAGTTGTTGGTACATTATAATTGTGTTTTTTATGTAGCTTTTTATTTGTAAATCATTTTTCATAATGATAATGATCTAAATACTATATTTTATTTATCATTTCACATATTATCATTGCATTTATAATAACTAGAAAAAGCACAACCTATTAAACCAAAACAATAATGACACATTTAAATAATTAACTAAATATGGTATACAAAATGATAAATGTATCATTATTGATGCAGCAAACCTCCTCCTTCCTTGAATGATCGGGTTGATTTTGAGATTTTTGTAGAGTTAGTTTTCTCTCAAGTTTAATTACGTTTTGATAATTTGAGTCGTTCATTTTGTAATAAAGTTCTCTGTATATATTATTCACAAAAAAAATTAGATCAATTCAATAATCATAACATTTTTATTTTATTGTGTTTGTCTTAAAAAAATACATAATTCATTGGTAAAAACATATTTCTTGTTCATTTTTTTAGAGACAAAGCAATAAAATAAAAAATATTACAACTATCGGACTAATATAACTTCTTCTTTTTTTATAAATGGTATATACACGAAATATTTTATAAAATGAAAATTTCGATAATTCAAACATAGTGAATAAATTTAAATTTGAGAGAATAGTGAATCATTTGGGCTGAGTTGATTTGATTGGTTGGTCAGGTGATTCATTTGAGCATACCTAATTGTGGATATAGATATTCTATTTCTATTCACAAGAAAGAACAAAAAATGGATATTCCGTTGCCGTAGTTATTTTTCTTGGGCTAGCCCAAAGGCATTGGGCTGGCCAAAGCCTACAATATTTAGGTGTGATTTCATAACGTTGTTAGTTCTTGTTTTTTATTTACAATAAATAAACAATAAAATCTCTTTTCTTTTCTTTTTTGTAAAAAATTAGAAATAAAATTTGTTTAGTGCTTAAAAATATTTTGAAAATAAAAATAAAGAAACATGTTTGATGAGTTGTTGGAGACAGTAAAAAGTGAATGGATGTGATAGCCAACAGGGTTGGTGGTCAGAGTGTCGTAAGGGTTGCCTGATGTCACATGTGGTAGTCGGTTGGTCACTAGAGCTCATCGGTGGTCAGTTGAAAGGTGGCTTGAGCTAGCTGAAGGTCGCTATAGGCTAGAAATGTCCAAGGTCTATGGTAGCGATAGGTGGTGGATTAATAATTTTGATATCACTATTGTATTTAATATTTAATCACCTAAAATCTGTCATATTTATGATTACTTCCCTTTATAAGCTTTAAAAAGGAAAAATATTCTCCAATTCTTCTCATCATCAAGAAAATTAATTCTTAAAATTTTTAACAAATATTTTGAGAAATGGAATTTGTTATTAAGCATTGAAGTGTTTTTTTGCTTTGTCTTCTCTTATTTGGTGTGAAGGAACAATTTAAATAGTTACACAATATGATACAGCTTAATGAAGTAGACATTAAGGCCACGTTCTTGGCGGTGTGAAGGAACGATTTAAATATAGTTACACAATATGAGACAGCTTAATGAAGTAGACGTTAAGGCCACGTTTTTGGCGGATTGAATTGGATTTGATTAGATTAGATAGGATTGTTAGTGAGAAGATGATTAGTGAAAAGATTATTAATGTAAGAATTGTTAGTGAGAGAATTAAATAAAAGTATGCTTATTTTGATGATAGTATGAGAGATAATTAGTGATAGAATTGTTAAATTATTTTTATATAAAATAAATAAATAAATTATTTTTATATTTAAAAAAACTAAAATAAATATTAAAATAAACAGGTGCACTTGGTAAAAAAAAATAATTTTAAAAAAATAATTTTTTTTTATATAAAATAGACTCAATCCCGTCACTATTTTTTTAATCCTACCCAAAACCTAGCCAAACTAATCCCCCTATTAAGGGCGATTACTAAGCCCATTGGACTATAAATCCGCCCTCCTATTTCACTACAAAACATGCTGTGAGTGGGACACACAGTCATAGTAGTCCAATCCCACCACTCAAGCCGTGAAACAAACCTGGCCTATCATAATATAGAAAAATAAAATAGAAGAGATCAAACTTAGGAGACTTACAAATTTAATAATGGATTATATCAAAAACCTCCAAACATATAAGCTTAAAAATGGGTTCTTAATCCATGAATTCACCACCCATCTTGACGTTTAAACCAAGTCCCCAAACCTTTTCCATAACAAGAAATGCAGATACTTCTCTTTTACTAGATACAAAAACTCATTCAATTTTATATATATAGCAAATTATAGTCTCTTTTTTGGGGGTTGTGTCAATTTGATCTTTATAATTCTAATTGTATCAAGTTTGTTCTTACATTTTTTATATTGTGTTTATTTAGTCTAATTAATAACGTTCCTTTTGAAATCGGACTGATCAATGAGCAAAATAGTAGTTTTAATCTCCTCAAGGTGATTGAGAGTTTGGTATCCAATTCGAAATAGTAATAGAGTATTGCTATTCATTTTTCATAACAATAGTAATGGGTTTATATATCATTTTTCATAGTGATATTACATATCTAAATTTTTTACTGAGATTTTTATCCAAAAATATCCATATATATATGATTCAGATTCATTTTATACATGAGACTTGTATTACACTAATTTAATCTCAATCACAAATTCACATTCATGGCAAAAATCTGGACACATTTTCAGTGTACATAAGACTACTAAATTTGAAAATAATTCATGTCTAATTTTTTATTTGATATTATCAATTGAATTAAATTGACTCAATATGAAAATAAAATTTTAAAAAATGGTTAACAAAATATATATATATATATATATATATATGTGAAAACCTAAGTCCCTTTATATATATACAGCATGTACATGTGAAGAGTGAGGACTTAAAAAACCCTTTCATTAGTTGTAGTTTCATTGCTTTCGACTTTCAGGCAGTGAGAAAAAAAAACATGGAAATCAATTCCAAAATATGTCCAAATTCTTCAACTCCTTCTATCTCAATGAATCAAAACATCAATTATGTTTCTCAGGCATACCAAACACTCTACCAAGCTAGCCCTTACATAAAACTCTCTCACTTCATATCCTCTCAATCCATCCTGGAAGCATTTGAATCAAAACAAGAAGTTCATATCATTGATCTCGACATCCGATATGGATTCCAATGGCCTCCATTGATCCAAGCCTTGGCTGCTCGTCCGGGGGGCCCACCGTTCCTGCGAGTAACAGGAATAGGGTCCCCTCTAGAATCCGTCAGAGAGACTGGAAATTGCTTAATCGAAGCAGCGAAACGTGCACGTGTCCCATTTGAATTTCACCCAGTTGAGGCCGAGCTTCAAAACCTAAGACCGAGCATGCTGCGGGTTCAACAGCATGGTGGTGAAACCCTAGCCGTAAACCTAGTGAACTGGCCCAGATGTGATATTGGCAATTGTCTTGGAAGGTTATTGACAATGATTCGAGACCAAGGTCCTGTTTGAGAATTTTGTTGTTTAATTGTTTGTTTTTATAAATTTATCATGGTTTAAAAACATCAGCAATGTTAGGTATTATGAAATTTTTTTCATAAAAATAATCATGAAAGCTTTGTGACCCTTAAATTACACTTAGAATAAAGCATCACACACTAATTAAGGTAATCTAAGGATCATAAATTTTTCATAATCATTTTCATGACAAAATTTTTATGATCCCTAACTTTTTCTCAAAAACATTTTGCTTATAATAGTTACACTCATCATTATTACATGTTATTGATGATCTAAATTATCCCATTTCTCTCAAACTAGTTGAGATTCTATTCAATAATCATACCTGCAATAATCTTATAATCAAAACATAATCATTATATGGTTCAAAAGTGATTTAATTTTTGCAATAATTGTATTTTGAGTTCCTAAACTAGGATAGATAACCTCAACTAACTCTCTCTCTCTCTCTCTCTCTCTACATATCTGTGGTTTTCTAAAAGATTATAGATGCACCAAAAAGTGATTAGAAATATGACATGTTTGGCTGATAAATATATATATATACATATGTATATATGATGAGTTTGAGAAACCTCTTCGAATATACATATATATTTCAAGCGTCTTAATGATTGTAAATACTGAGCAAGAGATACTAAATAAACCAAACTTTTATCTTAAATTTGCTTCAATATGCTAACACCTTCATGAAGGTGAAAAAAGACAGTAATAACATGATTCTTATACTCCCAAAAACTGATGTTTTCTAATTTAAATACAGTTCATACCATATTAACATGTTTTGTTCTTCATACTTTACAAATGAAAAATATATATCACTTTCTAGATCTAGTAATATAAAACAGATATGATTAATTAATGATTAAAAAAAAATATAAAAGAGAAAATTATTTTAAATATTCTAATAGACTGCTACTGTTGATTTTAAAAAGTAAATATATATTAATTTTTCAATACATCGGTAAGAAAAAGTGGATCACTTCTGGGTCAGAGTAGACTAGCCTTTACAAATTCTTATATTGCATGCTAATTAATTTAATTTCTGTGACTTTTATCACAATACTTGTGCTTCAATTCTGTTTATTGTTTTGCTAGATTAACAGGTCCAAGCATTGTGACCCTCACGGAGCAAGAGCCTAGCCGCGGTGAACTGACTTCCATAGGTCGATTCACTGGGGCATTGCGTTACTACTCTGCAATCTTCGAGTCACTAGATGCAGCATTTCCAGGCGACTCTCCGGCGCGAGGAAACTTGGAGAAGTGTATTTTTGCACCGGCGATAAGGAAAGAGGTAGCATCAGAGGAACCAGGGAGAGCGGCACCAAGGCAAGAGGGGTCGGATGCGACGGTGAAGCTCATGGAGGAGAAGGGTTTTCGCAATGTGCCGGTGAGGGAAGAGACGGTGGCTCAAGCCAAGATGTTGCTGAGTTTGTCTGGTAGCAATGGGCACACATTGATAGAAAACAAGGGTTGTTTGCAGATAGGTTGGAGAGGTACAACCATTACATCTACTTCTGCATGGCGTTGTTAGAGAGAGATGAGAGACACAAAATTGAAAAAGGAAAAAGTTAGGGATTATGAAAATTTTGTCATGAAAAATTTATGATTCTTGAATTATCTTGATTAGTGTGTAGTGCTTCATTCTAAGTGTAATTTAAGGGTCACAAAGCTTTCATAATTATTTTCATGATGAAATTTTTATGATACCAACATTCTTGATCGAAAAAATTATAAATCGGTCAAATCTGAGATCAAATCATACGATTTAGTATTTTATGTTTTTTTAAATGTTGAATTTTATCCCGTTTTACAAAATGAAGGTACCACAGTTGGCAACTTCGTCACGATGCTAGTTTAAAACCGAACTAAACCTTTCTATATGTACACTTATATAATTTATTTATCATGCACTTATTTACCATTTTTTTTTTTTTTTTGAAAAATGATGGCATGTTGATTTTATGGAAGGTGACATGTTTTTGAAAAATGTCAATGATTTTACTTTATATTTCATAATGGATGCATTTTGCTTTATCATGTATTGAATAATATTTTATGAGTAGATTGTAAATAATATTCAAATTATTAAAAATTGTGTGTTAAAATGGTACCGCATCTCAAAGGTGTAGTCACGTTTGAATTTATGATTTTATAATTTTGTTTGACTGTAAATTTTATGGAGTCATAAATAGCAATTTGATCCTTATTTTCTCTTAAATTGAATCAAATTGAACCATGCTCATCCTTATTTTTATTATGTTATTTATTTTTGTTTAACTAGCCGGATTTGATTAAAAATTCATCGGTGGTGTTAACTTCAAATGTAATTTCTTATGAATTATTAGTCTTCATATACTAATACTATGCTATTAAATATCGATTGATACGTATTAAAATTTTGAATTTTTAATATCATTATGAGATAATATTATTATATACAGGCTAATATATAAGTGTACTGTTAATATCAATACATATACCGTTATTGAAGACCATAACAATAAAATGTAAGTCTGTGAATATTAGTTGGAGCGATCCTAAAATGTTTGAGGGAAAATCTAATGATTTCAAAGGCAGACTGATATAGAAAAGTACTTATAATGAACAAGATATGATTTTGTGAATTTGGTAAAGCCATTGCATCTGGTTTTATTAAGGTATCCAAATTTTGTTGTTCTGAACTTGTGAAGTTGAGAGCAATGTAAAACCAACAATGCTAGAGATATCACTTTGTCAACTCTCACCATGTATGTACACATTCACATTCACATTCACATTCACATTCATATTCCTGCAGTATTACTTCATTGATTTCTTTGAATAAAAAAAAAAGAAGAAGAAGGTATTACTTCATTGATTTTCATATCATTTCTAATCTAATTGTAAATAATAATTTTAGACATCATCAAAGAAGTATTATGAAAAATCTTAATGAATATTTTTTATCCTTAAATTAATTATAGTGTTTTACTGTACATTATGGCCAAGTTTGGAGAGACTAAATAAGTGTACTTTTTGTCTTTTTGGATTAAAAAATTGAGGTTGAAAATATGAATGTTTGGGTTAACTTTTTAACTTTTTATGGAAAAATGTGTAATAAAAAATTGTAAAAATTGGTTTGTAGAGGAAAAATTGAATTGGGAGTTGTGCAGCCGTAATTGTTGACTTTTGGTGAATAGTGTTAACTTTTTAACTTTTTGAGTAACTTTTTGACTTTTTGGCTTTTTTGGGAGTACTCAAACTTGGCCTATATATCACTCATGAATTAATTTTATGAAATTTTTTATAATATTTATTTTATGATGCATATTATTATTCAACTGTAAAATAAGAATATTTTGACGTATATAATTTTCAAAGTTTTGCAAAAATGTGGGACAGCTACGCGTTTTTTTCAAACTAACAAATTGAGAGCTAATGAGAGAATTAGGACAAGTGAACACACACACACACACACTTGTTTACATTATTGTCAGAGAGTCACACAACTAACTATGAACGTTGCTCCTATTGATAATCATTAACTAAATGACAGTTAAAATTCAACCCCTTGAATTTATCAAGTATCCTAATATATAGGTCTGGTCAAACCTCTTACCATACATTCTGCTCAGTTTGAGGTCTTTTGGAAGCAAGGATAAAAAGTTAGTTTTTTTTATTTTTAGTTTTTTTAATTAAAAAAATTAATTTTTTTTTGTCTAAAATAATCTAATTTTTTGTCAAAGAAGTTATCAAAAAAAAATTAAAAAATTAAAAAATTAATTTTTTACTAACTTTTCAAAGCACTACTTTATAAAATCACGTGTCTCGATTGGGCGGAGGAAGCAAGTGAAATTATCTTTCACAACAACATATATATCAACATTGTTAGGTATTCAAACATTTAAAAAATAAATTAATTAAAAAAATATATTGTGTGCACAAAATTCTAAAAACCTTGATACTAATATATTAAAAAAGGTTCTATCCATCTAGTTGAATATGGCGATAATATAAAACTTAATTGTGCCACCATTATATTGAGATAATCAAAATATAGTAATTGTTTTTTTTAGTGTAGTAAATTAAAAAATGATATTGATTTTGATCATTAAAAATGATATGAGTAGCTCTAATTTTTCTTCCTACCAATTGAACTAGCATTCCCATCAAAGAGTCCCTCAATCATGGTCTCAATATCTTCAGGTTGATACTTTACATACTTCTCCCCTTGTCTCCCTGAATCCAAGTATTGCCTGAACCTGCCGAAAAAAGACCGGTACGCCGGAATCACCACGGCTGAGATGGACACCCTGAGCTCCGACTGAAGCTGTTCGTCACTCACAACCCATGTGCTCTGCGTCTTTTGAATCTCATCAAACATGGCACTGAAATTTTTGAATCTCTCTTTCAATGCCGGTTTGTGAACCTTCCCATTCACTTGCAATCCTTCGTGCCCCAAACACTGTAGAACTTTTCCCCAAGTTTCTCTCTGGTAGTTCTTGTGGTATTGCCTCACATCGCTCGATCGAATTCGGTACCACGTGTCGTCCATCGATTGGAGGATCTCACTTGCTGCTTTGATCTTCTGCATTATGTATCTGCCATTGTTCATCAGGAATATGAATCGGAGAGATGGGTCTTTGTAGAGTTTCGATTTTGTTTCGAGGTTTAGATCCAGGAGATCAATCACGGTCATTAGCTGTGTAGCGAACGGTGATGATGATGAGTTTTCACCCGTCTGATTGTGGCTAGGGCTTTCTCTCTCATGTTTGATTGATGGAACGAGTGCCTTGTTCTTCTGGAAGATTTGTTCTAGTGTGACTTTGTACTCACACGCGTATTTTAGATAGTTCATGACGTAGCGGGTGAGGGGGTGAACTGCACCACCGGCTACCGGAGTTTTCGCGGCGTCTCCTTTGATGGAGTTTTCGAGATCGCAGAAGATGTGGACGGCAGCTTCTCCGATCCGATCGCCGGAGGTGGAGATTTCGGCGGCGAGTTCGTCGGAGCACGATTTGTTGATGTCTGGAATCAGATCTCGGAGAGCTTCGTACATGTCTAGGTATTTGAAAAGCTTCTCCGCCGATCGATTGGTTTGTACCACCGCGTCGACGAAGTTGAGGAGTTGGATGACTACGGCGCGTGCGAGGTTGCTGAAGAGGTAGACGGCGATGGATGGATTCTCCGAGAAGACGGAATCGCAGAGCTTTCGTTCGCCGGGGAAGAGCACGGCGGCGCAGTGTTTCACGACTTTGATCCACGTCGCGATCTCTCCTTCCAGCGTTTCCCATTGCATTTTCTTCACATCTTCGACGCTTTTGATCTCGAATTCGAGGCTTTTGATGGCTTCGTTGAAGACATTGCGTCTCGCGATGCTGTAAACTTGACAACACTCGGTTTCGTACCCTGCGCAGATCATCGCCGTCGCTATTCTATTCATCTTCATCACGATCTCCGGCGAGTAGGAGGGGAATTCCTTCTGTCCGCTTGTTGATTCGTCGTCGCGATCCGATTCTTCTTCGTCAGATTGCTTCTTTCTCAGAAGAAGATTCAAATTCGAATCTTCTAGAAGATGTCGAAACTCCTCTTCCAAAAACACCATCGCTCTCTGCAAAACCGTGCTCGTTCGATCCTTAGACGACGCAGTGGATGGAAAATCGTTAAAAGTTTTGTTCAGCTTCGAAATTCGCCTCACAGCTTCGAAAAAAAACGAATCCTCCTCCGTCATTTTCCCGAAAATCGTCGGAGAATTGGGGGAATAGTACCTCGCAATTCTCGATTCGACGATCTTGGAGAAAGTCTCAACGGAGTCTGGAACTTGGAGAGGCTCAGATTTATCATCCGCGGTTGATAGTGTGTTGGTAAAGCGATCGACGTCTTGGGTAAGTTGATCGACATTGTCGTTTTCATCAAGATCGTATTCGAGGCTGAAATCGATGGAAGAGAAATGGGTTGAGTTGGGAGTGGTAATGTCGCTGCTCTTTCTGCGAGCATGGCGACCTCTGATGAAACTGTTGGATTTCTCAGAATTATGAGAATTTTCCATTCAATAATGGGTTGGTTTTGATTGTTTGATTTTTTTTGAATGGGTTGGGATCGTGAAAAAACACAAGGGGAATATGAGAGATTCAAAGATGAGAAAGAACGCGAAAATGAAGGAGAGTTACAGATTGTTAGTGTGCGTTTGTTCGCTGTTATTAGTTTTTTTTGTTTCGAAGAGGTGGTTTGAAATGGTCGTTTGTGTTTCGAGGGTTTTAAACACCAATATATATATATATATATATTGGGAAATTACATTCTACCCCTTTTGTGTATTTTTTTTGTTTCTCACTTTAATTTTTAAAATTTATTTATTTTTTCACTTTAATCTTTTATGTTTTAAATTTTTTTCAATTTAACTTTTATTAAAAAATACACAGAAAATGACACATTAACAGTCACGTGATATAAAAATATTCTATTATATATAACTCACACTTTTAACCCAAATTCAATTTTTAATATAATAATATATTTTTTATCTTATGTGACAATAATTGTGATTTTTTCTGACTAATTTTGAACATAAATTAATTTTATGAGTAAATTAAAAAAAATTTAAAATATGAAAACCCAAAGTGAAAAAAAATATAATTTAATGGCTAAAGTGAAAAAGTGACCAAACATAAAAACGAAACAGAGTGTAATTTACATTTTTAATTAATCTATTTTAAAGTTATTAAAAAAAAAGTAATATCATAATTGTATTTTATATACTTAATCGAACAAAAATGTGAAATCATAATGACCCACGTCATTATTTATATACAAATGTAAAAAAGAATTGTATTTAAATGACTACAATTCAAAATAATTATACTAGATGTGTAAGTTGGAACTATGCCACTCTTTTGTTTCGTAGGTGTGGGGTTATATTTCTGAGCATCAACACGTGGCAAGATGACGTCGGCGTGTCATCAGGAGAGCTACGTGTCACAGTAAAGTTTTGCCAAGGTATCCTAGTATTTGCCGAGGTAATTTCTGAAGGCAACTTAATTCGGGACAAAGGCCTCCAACTTCTGCTTGACAGGCAAAGGCGAAGCGCTTTCATGAAAAAAAAAATGCCGAGGTTGATGTTATAAAATATTATCTTGGTTAGGTGGATGTCCAAGCTAGTAGAGGAAGTCATGAGGCCACTATCTCACCAATAAGCTTGCCTAGAGGCCATGTGAAGTAGCCACGAGGCCACTAGCAGTTGAGAGAAGGAATCAGCAGCTTTTACCTGGAAAGCTGCTAAAAGTGCACTAGTGGGCTGGCAAGCCAGCTCAAAAGCTGGTATCCACTCCATTTCTATTCCAGTGTATATATAGAGATGGAGGACAACAAACGAGAGGGGGACTGATTGAAGGAGAGCGTTTACACACAATTGTAGCTTTACGAGTTTAGTGAGAGTTACTGAGAGCAAACTGTAATTCTTGTTATTACACATAGTGAAACACCTCGGCCCCACCCGTGGACGTAGGCAATTACTGCCGAACCACGTTAAATCCCTCTTGTCTTTGTGTTATTATTTGTGCCATCTATTCTGCCTGTGTTACTACTGCTGAATCACTAAGATAGGTAGTGTGAACAGAAAATTACCCACACAATTTGGCGCCGTCTGTGGGAACGAAAGACGAATAGATGGCCACTAACGCACAAAACGAGAAGGTTGGGGGTGACACTCCAGCTGGGAGTGACAGGCCCATTGACCTGGATGTCGAAGGAGGCAACCACAATGACAAAACCCGAGGCCAGGGGCACGGGGAAAAGAACGTCATCCAGGAGGATGACACTTCGAAGAAAGCGGACCAGGGCAGATACTACGAGGAGGACAACCTCCAGGTATGGAGGGATAGGTGCATACGAAGGGATGAGGAACTTAAGGACCTGGCAAACAAGTTGGCAGACCTCCAATCGGTCGTCAACTTCATGATGCAAAAGCAAGGTCATGCGACCACCATACCCATCGCGGGATACTCCAATTCCAGCTTAAAGCTCGGAATGAAGGAAGGACAACAACTCTGAAGCACCACAACGCTCGAGGAACAGGGAGCATTCTCCCCGTGCTCGGGGAGGCAGTAAGTCAAGAGGACGGCGTATAATACAAAGGACCGAGAACCAAGAGAACATCGGCATGTACAAAAGCGGGTTCTCTGCCCGATACAACCCATGGAGAAAGATCAAAGCAGGCGCACCACGGCGAGTAGCGTGCCAAAGGGACTCAAATCAAAAGATAGCCGAGCTCCGGGGAGGAGTAAAGAAGACTTGAGAAACTACCTCAAGAGGAGGGAACAGAACGCTGAAGCCGAGGTAAGCTCATTCATCAAGCCGAGGACACCGTTCTCGATAGAACTGGACAAATTTGAAGCACCAAAAAGATTCAGCATGCCGAGGTTCCAAATCTATGACGGTAAGTCAGACCCTAACTTCCATGTTGGATTGTTTTTAAACTCAATGGCATTATACAGTGGAAATGAGCCTTTGCTCTGCAAAGTATTTCCTTCGTCCTTTGGAGAAATTGCATCCGATTGGTTCCATAAGTTACCAAAAGGAAGTGTGAAGACTTGGGAAGGCCTGGCCGAGATGTTTGTGGCCGTTAAATGACAAACAAGCTCTGACCATTGAGGATGGACGCATTAATGGCTTTAAAAATCAGTAAGGATGAAGGCCTCAGGGCCCACCCAAAGAAATACTACGAGGTGTTCAGCCGTATACCTGAATGCAATCAGGAGGTAGCGGTCGTGTCTTTCAAGAAAATTTGAAAGAGGATTGTTCACTACGGAAATCTTTGGCAAAGGCTTTGCCAAGAACATGGAGGAACTCATGGCAAGGATTGAAAAATATGCGGTAGGAAGATACATCGCATCAAAGCAAGTCAAAGCGAGGGAGGAACGGCTCATGCCGAAGCGGCAAGTAACAACGGATTCAAAGAGGCGGGTAGAGCCGAGGCTAAACAAGCGATAACAAGCGTGTTCAATTCCAATTCAAAGGTCCTAGGAAAAATTGAGCGACCCTATTTTGAGAACCCGGCAAGGCAACCCGGGAGTTTATGGGAAGAAAGCAGCGATGAACATTGTTCAGATTACAATGAAAACGGACATACAACACGAGGTTGCGAGCCTTAAAAGTACACTTGGAAGATCTGGTGAGGCGAGGTCACGAGAGACCTTATCGATGAGGCTAGAACAAGGAAGAAAGCAGGCGGGGGCTGCCTCAAGCCGCCATGACCCGGCGAACGACCTCGGGTAGTGAATGTGATTCACTCAAGGTGAATGAAAAGCGACATTCGGGGAGACCCGAGAGTCAAACACTTGCAAGATGCGTAAACCAGGTCGGATTGAAAAGACCTCGGACTGGAGATTGCCAAGGTCCGATGATAACCTTTATTGAGGCCGACCTAGAGATGATCCAGCACCCACATAATGATGTCTTGGTAGTATCCCTCCAGGTCGGGGAATGCCAAGTAAAACGGATCCTGATAGATCCAGGCAGCTCTTGTGACATCATGTACGTCAGATGTTACAAGGAGCTAGGCCTTCACACCGACGACCTGGAACAGTCGATTGGCCCGATGGTCGGTTTCAATGGAACGCCGACGCGGCCACTGGGTGAAACAAGTTTGGAAGTGCAAGCAGGCACCAAGAAGATCACGACCGAGTTCATCGTGATTGATACACCTTCACCTTACAACATCATCATAGGCAGGCCGTGGTTGCATGCAATGGGGGCAATACCTTCAACATTGCACCAATTACTGCGGTTCCCAACAGAGCACGGGATTGAAGAAATCAGAGGAGATCAACTACGGGCGAAGAATTGCTCCATGGCAGCAATGAAGGCTACCTGCAATGTTCGGGAACCAGCCAAGGCCGAGATTGAAGATGAGGATATGGAGGTCCTAGAGGATGTCGGCAAGGAGCCGGCCGAGAAGAGTGAAGAATCACTAAAGAAAATCCTCGTCCAGGAGGGAGATGGGGAGCGCTTTTTCCTTCTCGGCTCAGGCTTAGCCGAGGAAGAGGAAAAATAACTGGAAGCATTTTTGAGAAGAAACATAGAGGTGTTCGCCTGGACGCCTTATGAAATGCCTGGCATTGACCCCGAGGTCACATGTCACGCAGATCGAACGTCGACAATTCGGCTAAACTGTGATCTGACGAGCTCGGAGACCGACGTTGGTACACGTCGAAGCAGTGGAAGAAGAGGTCGACAAACTCCTAGAAGCCAGGGCCATCAGGGAGGTCAACTATCCAACATGGCTATCAAACACCGTGGTGGTAAAGAAGAAAAACGGCAAATGGAGGGTTTGTGTCACGACCCAAACCCGGCCCTATGGGTTTAGCACCGTAACAGGCGATGTCAAGAGATTACGAAGGCCTCTGATCTGATATCTGATGAAACGAGTTCGAGAACTGGCGGAAGCCAATACAAGATATATAACTAGTGTCCATTGAAACATGAAAATCGGTATGCCAAAACATTTTCCATACATATGCATTCAAACCGATGCAGTATATACAATCATACAAACATTGATGCGGGGACTCAATCCTCGATAACAATACTGATAAAAGCAGTCTATACTGATAGCATAACAAGTACAAATCAAGAGGAGACTAGTGGGGACACAAAAACACCCCAAGCCATGGCATGGCGTCTCGGAACCTCACGGTGAGGCACATTGGTGGTGACAAAGCGGGGACCAATCACGCTCCTAGCTCGGTTAATTTCCGAGAACCTACATATATATATAACGATGAGCTAAAGCCCGGTGAATAACATAAAAGCGTAAAGAGGTTATGAATGAATGTCCTTGCGATAAATGAAATCAATTCATTAAGCATAGTTTGATCTTTCGAGATTTCAATCAATCGATCATATGTGGTACATCCAATAGCCTATAACAAGATGGGTCCAAAAGGACCGGCCTTAATAGACCCAAGAATGATGGCCAATCATTCAGATGAAGTATGGTTCCACAAGGAACCGACAGAGCTCAGTAACGATCGATAACGATGAGTGCTAAGGATGCCTGTCTGATTCAAAAGTAGGACATACATTCATTCGATAAATAACATCGATTCGATGCAGATTCGATGCAATATTCAAAAGATAACCATTTTGAACATATCTTTACACATCCATTACTCACATTGATTGGGCTATCGAGCTAGAGCACGTCCCAGAAGTCAACCCTAAACAGTCAATCAATAGAACACACACTAAGTTTCTGAGTTGGAAAGGATGATAATTAAATCTCTAAATTTCCTCGGTGTGGTTCTATGCTTAAATCCTCATTAAGATGTCTTAAACTAGGCCTAAGAATGCCTAGGATGCGATGAGGATGCAAAAATACGATTGAAAGGCACTTTCAAAGTTCTTTAACAGGGGTCTCGCCGAGCGAGCCTTCCTTCGCCGGCGAGGTTGCAAAAAAGGCTTCGCTCGGCGAACAATCCTTCGCCGAGCGGAAAACTTCTCGTTGCTTTCGATTTACGCGTGATACCACGCTCGATGCTTTCGCCGGCGGAGCCACGAATAAAGGTGCTTTCGCTCGAAGCGAGAAGCAAATCTGGGATTTCAGTTGTCTCCCAAGTTCGAACCAAGCATTCAATCATCCAAAACTCAACCTCTTGGCCCCAATTTCTGGAAAAACACTTCAAACTCAATGTATGACAAGTTTCAAAAACTATTTTGCACATGCAAGGGCCAATGGTTGGTCAATCAAAGTCATTTTCAAACCCAATTTTAAGAGCAATATGTAACATGCAATGCATGGGTTCTAAACCAATTTCAATCTTCAACCCTTGCTCTATTGAGCTCTAAACTTTGAAAACAACTTGAAAACATGGACCATGATGAAAACATGAGCATGCATGTACAATTCTTCAAGAATTCAACCTCAAAAACACCAATTCAAGCATGCATGGATGGATTATGCTCTAATTCAACTTATATGAGCAAAATCAAGTCTCAACTCCACAATGATGCATGAACCATGAGAGAGGAAGCTTAAGGACAATAAGAATGCAATGAATTCTCTTACCTAAGTGTTGATTCAAGGTAAGGAAGCTAAATTAAGCCAATATACACTTCAATTCCAAGCAATCTCCAAGTAATTCTTCAAGGTGAGCTAAGTTCTCTCACTCTCTATTTCTCTTGTTGGTCGGTAGAAAGAAGTAAAGAGGGCTGATCAAATGCTTTGCTATGGTGATAAGGCTCACTAACAATAATAAACTAATGGCCACTAACTATGGCAATTGTGTAATTAAGGCCAACTCTTCAATTAACTTATTTAATCTAATTTAATCATTCCTAATCAATTTTCGATAATTATACCATTAAATCACAAATATTACATCGCGTCTAAAACATCAAACGGTTTCTCAATCGTCACGATAAGGCCTTCAATTCGCAGTTGAAACATATAAGCACAAACAGATAATTATGCAATCAAACATATAAGGTATGCTATTCAACAAGTAAACTTATTCGATTTTGCTTGATTTCATTGATGCATTCGATGGGTCATCCAGTTCACTTATCAGTCATTATCAGTTCGGTTTAACGGTAATCAGTATGTAATTCAGTGGTTTACGATAATCAGTACGAGGGTTGTTACAGTTTGCGTTGACTTTACAAGCCTAAATAAAGCCTGTCCCAAAGACAGCTTCCCTCTGCCAAAGATTGACCAGCTGGTAGATGCTACATCGGGACACGGAAGGATGAGCTTCCTAGACGCATACAGGGGGTATCACCAGATAGCCATGTACCCCCCAGATGAGGAGAAGACAGCATTCATTACACCGAAAGGCCTATACTGTTACAGGGTGATGCCTTTTGGACTAAAGAATGCAGGAGCAACTTACCAAAGGCTGGTGACCAAAATGTTCAAACACCAGATAGGCCGAACAGTGGAAGTATACATCGACGACATGGTCGTAAAGACCAAAGAGCCAGAAAATCATCTCGCCGACTTGGCCGAGGTATTTAACATACTGAAAACATATCGGCTCCGACTCAACGCATCAAAGTGCGCGTTTGGGGTTGGATCTGGTAAGTTTTTGGGGTACTTGATAACCAGGAGGGGAATAGAGGCCAGCCCAGATCAAATCAGGGCCATTCTAGATCTACAGAGTCCGACCTCGGCAAAACAGGTTCAAATGCTCACGGGCAGGACCGCAGCCCTAAACAGGTTCATCAGCCGAAGCTCAGACAAATGCAAACCCTTCTTCAACCTGGTAAAAAATACTGCAGATTTCTTATGGACTGAAGAATGTGAGGCCGCTTTGGCCGATTTAAAAAAGTACATGATCACGGCTCCAGTCCTCTCGACGCCTGAGCCCGGAGAAGAGTTGTTTTTATACTTAGCCGTGTCAGAACATGCGGTGAGTGCAGTACTTATCCGAGAAGAGCAGGGAGAACAGAAGTCTCTACTATGTAAGTAAAACCTTAGCGATCTTGAGACAAGGTACTTACCACTAGAGAAGCTAATGCTGGCCTTAGTCATGGCCTCAAAGAAGTTGAACCATTACTTCCAAGCACACAAGATTGTGATACTAACAGAGCATCCATTGAAATCCCTGTTACACCAAGGAGATTTAACGGGAAGAATTGCAAGGTGGGCAGTGGCCTTGGGCCAATATGACCTGGAATTCAGGCCGAGAACAGCAATCAAAGGCCAAGTATTGGCCGACTTTGTGGCAGAATTCACGCCGGAGTCCGTCGAACGTCGGCCTCCCTTGAGACGAGATGAACCAGGCCGCAGCAAACAAGAAGCATCCCGGCCAACAGCAGAAGACCAAAGAAAGGAAAAGCTTAGACCATGCAGTATCTACATCGGCGATTCATTCAGACTCTTTGTTGATGGAAGTTCAAACCGACGTGGAGCGGGGGCAGGGGTACTGCTGATATTCCCAGATGGAGAGATCATAGAGCAATCCATCCGTTTGGGGTTCAAGGCCTCAAACAATGAAGCTGAATACGAAGCATTGATTCTTGGGACTAAAATTGGCGGCAATGGCGAAGCGAGGTAATAGTTTTTTGTGATTCACAATTAATTGTTAACCAGTCTATAGGAGAATTTGCAGCCAGGGATGAGAGGATGTCGGCATATGCAAAAGAGGTTATCAGACTAGCCGAGCTATTTCATAACTGCCGACTTCTTCAAGTTAGCCGAGATGATAACAGCCATGCCGACGCGTTGGTCAATCTAGCAAGTTCAATGCAGATTGGGAAGGCAAGAACAATTATGATCGACTACATGTCGGGCCCGAGCAAAGAACCACGGAGCGCAAAGCAGGAGGCAATGTGCGTGGACATGGGGCCGAGTTGGATGGATGCAATTGTTGCATTCCTTAAAGAAGGAAAACTGCCAGAAGATCGCAAGGAGGCACATAAAGTCAAACTGAAGTCGGCAAGATTCAGCTTGACCTCGGACGGACATCTCTACAGAAGGTCCTTCACCGGACCCCTTTTAAGGTGCGTACACCCTTTTCAAGTTGAAGATTTTTTATATGAAATTCATGAAGGGATTTGTGGAAGCCACACTGGGGGCAGATCATTAGCCCATAGGGCCATTACCCAAGGGTATTGGTGGCCATATATGCAAAAAGATGCCGAAGCATATGTGAAGAAGTGTGAACAATGCCAAAGGTTTGCACCTTTGATTCATCAGCCAGCTGCCGACCTGAACCCAGTATCCAGCCCTTGGCCGTTTGCCCAATGGGGCATGGATTTGGTCGGACAGCTTCCCCAAGCAACTGGGCAGAGAAAATACTTGCTGGTGGCAACAGATTACTTCACAAAGTGGATAGAGGCAGAACCTCTTGCAAAAATCCGAGATGTGGATGTCAAGAATTTTATATGGAAGAACATCATCACCAGATTTGGCATTCCCAGAGCCATTGTAGCCGACAACGGAACGCAGTTCGACAGCAAACTTATCAAAAATTTCTGTGCAAAATTCAAGATCAAGAACTACTTCTCAACACCAAGTTTCCCTCAAAGTAATGGGCAGGCTGAAGCTTCCAACAAAGTAATTCTGGATGGAATCAAGAAGAGGTTGCAGACAGCCAAAGGGAAGTGGGTAGATGAATTACCCAATGTGCTTTGGGCATATCGGACTACGCCGAGAAGATCAACTGGGGAATCTCCCTTTGCCATGGCCTATGGCACAGAAGCAGTTATTCCACTGGAGGTCGGCATCCCAGGGATCCGAACCCAGGGAGTCGAAAATGGGACTAATGACATACTCTTAGCCCGAGATCTGGATCTTTTGGAAGAACGAAGAGAGAAGGCTGCGATTCAGCTTGCAGTGTACCAGCAACAACTTGCCAGAGCATACAACAAGAAGGTCAACCCAAGAGATTTTCAAGTCGGCGACCTGGTCTTGAGGAAAGTAGTCGGCAACAAGAAAGATCCCAGGGAGGGTAAGCTTGGCCCAAACTGGGAAGGGCCTTACAGGATTACCTCGGTACTAGGTAATGGAGCATATCGGCTTGAGGATAATGATGGCAAAGCATTGCCAAGACCCTGGAACACTTGCAATTTGAAGTTTTTCTACCATTAAGATGACTACTACTCTTGGCCGACGTCATCGATAAACAGATACTGGAAGACATGAACAATGAGAACCCAAGTGGAACTCAGGTTCACATTGGGGGCAGAGGAGCAGAGAAGATACAAAGCCTACCACTTGTTGAAATTTGTAGCAATTTACAAGTTGGTTTGGCCAAATAGAGGAGCAGAGAAGATACAAAGCCTACCACTTGTTGAAATTTGTAGCAATTTACAAGTTGGTCTGGCCGAATAACAAAGCCTACCACATAATAGTTGGTCTGGCCGAATAACAAAGCCTACCACTTGTTGAAATTTGTAGCGATTTACAAGTTGGTCTGGCCGAATAACAAAGCTTACCACTTGTTGAAATTTGTAGCGATTTACAAGTTGGTCGGGCCGAATAACAAAGTCTACCACTTGTTGAAATTTGTAGCAATTTACAAGTTGGTTTGACCGAATACAAAGCTTAGCTTCGCTTGTTGAAATTTGTAGCAATTTACAAGTTGAAGTTGAGCCGAGAAGATTCCTTAGCTTCGCTTGTTGAAATTTGTAGCAATTTACAAGTTGAAGTTGAGCCGAGAAGATTCCTTAGCTTCGCTTGTTGAAATTTGTAGCAATTTACAAGTTGAAGTTGAGCCGAGATGATTCATAAACTTCGCTTGTTGAAATTTGTAGCAATTTACAAGTTGAAGTACAGCCGACATCAATTTACAGGTTCAAATAAATGTTGATATTATTGTTTAAACTCTTGTTGAAATTTGTAGCAATTTACAAATAGATCATTGCTTAACACCTGTTATAACTTGATTAAAGTTTATTGTTTGTATTAACCCTTGTTGAAATTTGTAGCAATTTATAAGTTGGTCAGGCCGATTAAAAAGGTTGGCTTCGCTTGTTGAAATTTGTAGCAATTTACAAGTCGGGTTAAGCTGTGATGGTTCCTTGGCTTCACTTGTTGAAATTTGTAGCAATTTACAAGTTGGAATCAAGCCGAGATATTTGTTTCTCTTCACTTGTTGAAATTTGTAGCAATTTACAAGTCAAAGGGAAGCCGATGTTATGGCATACAGTCTTATAGCAATCTGCTGGTTGGACATACCAATGACGATGTTCAAACACTTGTTGAAATTTGCAGCAATTTACAAGTTGAAGCTAAGTATATTGTTCAATTCTTGTTAAAATTTGTAACAATTTACAAGTAGATTACTGTTTAAACCTTGATTATAATCTGAGAATAGTCTGCTGTATATAATGGTCCTTGTTGAAATTTGCAGCAATTTACAAGTAGGTTGGACTGATATTACAGGTTTAAGTTAAGCCGACATGTTACCATCTGTTGAAATTTGCAGCAATTTACAGGTTGAGGTAAAGGTTAAGATTATTGTTTAACACTTGATTAAAACTTGAGTAAAGTTTATTGTTTATGTTAATCCATGTTGAAACTTATAGCAATTTACAAGTCAGATAGACTAAGTTTGTTGTTTGAATACTCGTTTAAACTTGAGAAGGGTTTGCAAAGTTAACGATGAATAGTATATGTATTATACTTGTTGAAATTTATGAAAAGATTGCAGGTCAGTATCTTGCCAAAGTAAAACTTGCAGGTGTTATATCCGAGGTATGTGACCCCGAGAAGATTGCACAAAGAAGGAAGAGTATGAAAATCATGCAAAATATTCTAAGTGTAAAACCAAGCAGAAGCAATAAGAAGAAATTAAAAGACTACCACACTCAGAAAGAAACAAGTTGCAGTTATATAAAAGAAACCTTTGTGGCCTAAGCAAAAATCTTGTTCACAAGTTACATAGAAGGCACATCGGCCACAAAAGACAGCTTACATTGAAGGAAAGAACAAAGAAAAGAGACAAAGTACAAAAAAGAAAAGTAGAAGACATCTAAACTCCTTCAGCTTCGGGAGTAGGTTGGGCAGGGACCTCGGAGGACACTTGAAGAATAGCCTCAACACTTTTTTCTCTCACAACCTCAGTCTGCCTTCCCACCACGACCTCAGCTTCTTTATTTGCCGAGACCTCGGCCACTTTATCGGCTGCGACCTCAGCATCAATCTCAGCAAGGGTTTCATCAACACTTCTCTCTGCCAAAAGAAGGTCAGAGGATAAAGTGCCGATGTCCGCCTTTTTGGGAGCAGCATCGAGGTCTTCATCTCCAGTCAAGTCTAGGACTTGATCACCCTTTGGAGGAGATTTGGCCTTCCTCACCAGGGCTTCACCTTCACCTTCACCTTCCTCTTGACCTCGGCTTGAATCATCTTCTTGACTTGGCTTGGAGATGGAGGAAGAGGACAAGGAAGGCAACAGCCTTGGTCTTGCGCCATGGCGAGTCGACTGGAAGATCAAGCTCTTTGGCCAAAGCATTCCAACCTAGGGAATATCCCTTGTTGCATGCTTGCTTGACCTGAAGCTTATAGTCTTCAGCGACATCGGCCATGCCTTCTTTATAAGCTGCATCAATTTCAGCTCTCTTGGTGGCCAAGGCTTCTTGTAGCTCCTTTTCGGCCTGGGCCGCTTTCTCCTCGGCTTCTTTCTGCTGAGCTATGGCAGATTTTAACGACCTCATGACCTCGGCCTTTTCATCGGCTATCTGTTTAGCCTTGGTTGCCTCTCGGCCGATCCTCCGGTTTTTCATCTTGATCTGGGCCTGTTTGTTTATGGAGAAGAAAACTCTTTCTCCATGTCGGCTAACTTCTTTCTTTGTTTCAAAAGCTGCATGGAGAAGGTATGGGCGTATTGGATGGCCTGGAAGAATACAAGACAAAAGTTATTATAAACATTTCAAAATTTTATAAGTATGAAAGACAAATTATCAAATTCAAAGACTTACTTGGGTGAATCTTTGCATCATGAGGCGTAATTCTCATAGCTCATTTTTTTATTCGCTCTATATCGCCTCAAGAAGAATTTCTTTGTCTTTGGCGCCCACGCCGATGTTAGCGTCGGCGCTTTCGTTGGTGTAAACCGCTGTTTTCAAGTAACTTTGGGTTCCCGAGAACTTTGGGAACCCTGGAACCCAGATTGAGGCGGATGTAGACCTTGGCTTCTTTTCTTTGAGTGGCCCACGATGCATTTGGGCTTGAGTCTCTTCTTTGGAGCCGTGATCTTCTCGGCGATTTGGAGATTAGCGAGGCATCTTGACCTCTGCGTCATCCACGTATAGCCTTTGGTTGGGCCTTTTGACTCTCTTTTGCTTTGGCGGAGGAGGCGCATCATCCATGTCGTCTGGAAGATCGGCCAAGAGGTTCAGCACCACTTTCTTTGGTTTTTCCATCTCGGCTGTTTTAACAAGCCTTCGTCGGCGCTTCTTTGGAGCCGAGGTTGATGGCTGATCGGCTGGCTCAGATGTGGAAGCAGCCTGTTCTGTGGAAGCAATTGATGGAGAGGTGCTCTTCTTCCTCTTCTTTGGAACGTCGGCCAATTTGGATGTGTAAGTGGGGATGAAGTTTAGCAGGAGTGGAGCTTTGCGCTTTTCGAAGGGAAGGTCCAACAGCTTCTTCAGGCCTTTCCCAGGATAATAGGGTGGCGGAAGTCCTTAGGAGAGGTCAAGCGTCTGCAAAGGAAACCCCAACATCAGAAACAGATAAAATTTTGGAAAAATTGAAGAAAGCAACAGTTAAGAAGTTAATACAGTGATCTTACCCTTGCCCTCTCTGACCGGCCGAGGAAGAGGGAATAGATGAACTTCTTCATCTGGGCCAAATTCCCAGTTCCCAGATGCAATCAAGTAATCATCTCCAGCCCCTTTGTTGGAGTCTGGAAGATCGGCTACTATTTTAAATGTAGTGGACCTCGGCTTAGGTAGTAGACATAACCTTTTTCCTTAAGGTTCGAGGACACATGGTATAGCAATATTGGATGTCGGCTAGAGTAATCCTAACGCCTCTCTGCCCGAGCTAAGGCTATTATTCAATGAGTGTCCTAAAGGCGTTAATGGAAAGTTGCATGGGGTTCGAGGTGTAATAGTGAAGGACCTCGCGGAAGAAGGGATCAAGAGGGAACCTAAGTCCACCTTTGACGGAAGGCTACTATAGGAAAGGCATCTTATCGCCATCGGGCATAATAGAGTCCTTCTCTCGGCTAGTCGAGGTGGACATCCTCTGGTATGGAGAATTCTTGCCTAAAGTTTTGAAGCTTGGTTGGGGTATTGACTCTATCCTCCACACACCCATGGTCTTGATCTAAACAAGTGTTTGACTCTGAAACAAAGTATTCCTAAAGGGCTCTTAGAACCTCGGCTTAACCTATGTGTATGTTGGGGAAGTTGGTTTGATTTTTCCTAAAAATTGAAGGTTCTCTGACAAATCCCAAGCCTAAATCTCTGAATAATGAGTATGAAGGCGTAAAATCTGAAAAGCAGAAAGCAAAAGAAGTCTCGATTCAAGAACACGAGAGAATGGAAGGCCAAAAACGAAATGAAGCGTGCAAGTGTTCGCACATAAATAAAATCATGAGAAGAGATACATGATTCGCAAATCGGATCTGAGAACAATCAAGTGACAAGAAATTTGAAAACCAAGCAAGAATGGGAAGAGAAAGGGCGGCTTACGGAAGAGTTGAAGCCGAGATGAGTGGCGCCGATCTGAAGAGCTTGAGCTTAGCGAAAATAATGATGGAGGCGATTCGCGAGCTTGGGCAAAAGAGTAATGGCGAGTTGAAAAAGAAAGAGTTTTAGAGAAAGAAAGCAAGGAGACTCAAAATGCAAAAGTGAAGGAGAAAGAGAGAGAATCGTTTTGTCAAAATTTGAAAGCAATGACAAAAAAAGCAATTAATACGCCTAGGAAGCATGTCGCCAGAATGCGAGGAAAAAAACGGCTTGTAAGTAGCGTCAATAGCCAGAACCGAGAAGAATGAAACGCGTCATCAGAACGGTTGAAAATTGGTGCATGACAGCTCATACGCGTAAGGGAATTGATTTGAATCTGAAGAGGACATGTCGGCCTGAAATGAATGATCTCGGCTAGAAGTTCTTAAGCCGAGGTGCGAGAAAGAAGTTCAATATAAGTTCCATCACCTCAGTATGCCGAGGTAATAGAACTTAGGGGGCAGTTGTGGGGTTATATTTCTGAGCATCAACACGTGGCAAGATGACGTCGGCGTGTCATCAGGAGAGCTACGTGTCACAGTAAAGTTTTGCCAAGGTATCCTAGTATTTGCCGAGGTAATTTCTGAAGGCAACTTAATTCGGGACAAAGGCCTCCAACCTCGGCTTGACAAGCAAAGGCCGAACTGTTCGCAGAAAAGTAAGCCGAGGTTGATGTTATAAAATATTATCTTGGTTAGGTGGATGTCCAGGCTAGTGGAGGAAGTCATGAGGCCACTATCTCACCAATAAGCTTGCCTAGAGGCCATGTGAAGTAGCCACGAGGCCACTAGCAGTTGAGAGAAGGAATCAGCAGCTTTTACCTGGAAAGCTGCTAAAAGTGCACTAGTGGGCTGGCAAGCCAGCTCAAAAGCTGATATCCACTCCATTTCTATTCCAGTGTATATATAGAGATGGAGGACAACAAACGAGGGGAGGGGGGACTGATTGAAGGAGAGCGTTTACACAATTGTAGCTACGAGTTTAGTGAGAGTTCTTGAGAGCAAAGCTGTAATTCTTGTTATTACACATAGTGAAACACCTCGGCCCCCCACCGTGGGCGTAGGCAATTCTTGCCGAACCACGTTAAATCCCTCTTGTCTTTGTGTTATTATTTGTGCCATCTATTACTGTGTTACTCTTTCTTTGAATCACTAAGATAAGCGGTGTGAGCAGAAAATTACCCACACGATGAGCAAATCGAGTTATATCCTATGCCATAGTTTTTAGTTGCACCAATTATAAATTTACTTATGACTGAAAATATAATTATTTTTATTATTCCCATTTAGATGTACTTTTTCTTACGGAATTTGTAATTAATCTAGTCTCATGATATATTTTTTAAAGTTGACATATCATATTGAAATATTTCATCTAAATTCTTATCTTTTATGTAGTTTCTTATTTAATATGATAAGTCTCACTATTTTTTAAATATAGTGAATTTCATGTATACACATAATTTTTATTACAAGAATACACATAAGTGGAATAAAAGATAAAATAAATCTTGCTATAAATACTATTTTTCTAACTTTTAATACTATATATTTTTAATTTTTAGTAGTTTTTTACTTTTTTACTTCATGTTTTTATTAATTTGAACGTTGACCAATTAGAGAAAATCAATTGTAATCGCATAAGATTTTATGAGATGTATAGTAAAGTAATATTACATACTTAAATATTAAGGATTATTTTGGAAAGATGATTATAAGTTACTTTTTTGTGAGAGAGGAAGTGGGTTATAATCGGAGAAGTGGATTATAACCCACTTCCCAAAAGGGGCCTAATTCTATGTATGTATTCTACAATACACTAAGCCTCCGTTTGGGAAGTGGGTTGGCTTTTTGGCTTTTTGGCTTCTTTAGCTATTTTAGCCTGAGCTTAAAAGTTTGGTTTGGGAAAGGAATTTTGACTTTTGGTTTTTGACTTTTTTGTGAGAGAGGTGTAATGATTATGGGTTGGATGTGATGTTTTGTTTTTTGTGGCTAAAAACCTATTTTGTCTTTTGTGACTAAAATAGCCAAAAAAACCCAAAAAAGTTCTTGCCAAACAGAGGCTAAGTTAAATTTAACAATACTCTATTTTTCTATTTTGAGTAAAAATTATGGACAATATTTGTAGGTATATAACTGTATTGGTGTGTAGCATCTGTATGTATTAGTAGGGGTATGCGCAGTGCGGTTCGGGTAATTTAAAAATAAAATTACAAATTGGATAACGGGTTAGCGGATTAGTAGATTGATAAATTGCGGTTTAGACTGTTTTTTGGTAGATTGACGGATTGAAGAATATTATAACTAATTATTATTATACATTTGTATAATATATAATACTAATTTGTATAATATTTTTTAGATATATAACACAAAATAATTTTACATAATATATTTCATATCTATATAACCACTAATTTGTAATAAATTTTATATTTTAAATTTCTCTTACATTTATTTTTATATTAATATTTTATTAAAAGTTAAAAAATATATATGTATTAACTATAGCGAAGCGGAGCGATTTTATTATGATTATAAATTTTATAATTTAAATCACAAATAGTAATTAAAAGGTGTGAATTGATACAAATATAATTTTAACGAATTAGATAGTATTTTGCAGGGTTGTATGTATTAGTAACCTTTTTCTAATTTTCAGTTTTTATTTATTTATTTTTGCAGTTACATGGTTAATTTCTTTGTAAAGGTTGGGTATTGGAATTATAAAGCATAGGCCTAGACTCTGAGGGGGGTTGGTCAAGAACTTCAAAACCAGAGCTAGAAGGACCCTGTGGGCCACAAAATCAGCACACACATTCCAATGTTTCCAGTATGATCAATTTAATAATTCATACAAAATAAAATATAATAAAATTATAAAAATAATATGACAGTGATATGTTTTAAAAAATAAATTATCTTAAAGAATCTTGTAATGTAAAAGTAATTAAATTAAGGGTTATTATATTATTCTATTTTTAATCTCCTTTTCTCAGTTAAATTTAAAATTTCAAAAAAAAAAAATAAAGTAGGTAGTCTTAGGCTTATTTTGAAAAGTTGGTAATAATCAGCTTTTTTATTTTTAACCAAAATTTTTTAAAGTGATTTGAGAAATGGATAAAAAGTTACTCTTTTTTTTTAGATTAATATTTATTTATGGTGTTACATCACACTAAAATGACTAAAATACACTCACTTAACTTAAAAAATTATATTTTAATCATTTTATACAAAATATAAAATTTAAAGACAATTAAATAATTTTTTAACCTAATTTTAACACTCTCTAAATGAAGACAAAAACGCCGCCTTGCGTTTTGAGCCAAAACGCCAACCTAGCGTTTTGCTCTCTTCCCAAAAGCAGCCTTAAGCTGCAAATGTGGTGGCTCCACTTCATTAATTGGATGGAATGATTGAGCATGAACTACAAAAGATATGTCCAAAGACAGCTACTTATATTGGCTTCAATAATGATAGGCATCTTTACAAAACATAATTTCATAACTTTCAAAATAATTTGTATTATTTATATCACTATCAAAAATAAAATAAAAAATTTAAACATATTAATAATTAATACATCAATAAAGGTAATAGGAGTCCACTCATCGGGTTGCAAACATTTTCCTATTGGATTTGGTTGGCATCTATAATGTGTCTTGTCCAATTGGAAAATACAGTGGAAGAAAAAGCAAGAACACAACAAATACAGAAAGAGAGTACTCAAATTGACCTTTAGATTCCCAATTGACTTGATTATGCCATTATATTGTTTATAATTATTGCAATTTTGAACTAACTATTATGATTTCTAATCAATGAACAGAACATACATGCTTGTTGGATTAATTTCATCAACAAAAACATTCATATTCATGAACATATTGTGGCTTCGTTTGAGAAGTGGGTTAACTTTGTAGCTTTTTAATTTTTTTAGCTATTTTAGTCTGAGCTAAAAAGTTTAGTTTGAGAAAGTCTTTTTGGCTTTTTGACTTTTTTAGTTTTTTTATGAGAGAAGAGTATAATGATTATGGATTTGATGTGATATTTTATTTGTTGCGGCTAAAATAGCCTATTTTGTCTTTTGTAACTAAAATAACCAAAAAAAAACCTATAAACCATCTTCCCAAACGGAGCTAAATAATTTATCAAAATAGACTTTGAACACTTGCACTATTTGGATTGAATAATGTTGTAAAATCAACAAATTATATATATTTTTTTAATCACTGGTATGACATCTATCATATCATTAAATTGGTCATATTTTATATTTCAAGATCCAACCTTTAATCTATCTGTATCTTATTAAAGGATACGACAATGTTACGTAACTCAAATTTTGTGGTTCAAAAGTGATTTAAATGGCCAAAATGACGTCGTTTTGGCCATTTGAGCCACTTTTGAGCCACAAAATTTTAGTTACGAGACATTTTCCTAAAGGATAAAGGAGTTTTTAACTCATAATTCTTGTGCGAGTTTTAATATCTCAATTTTAATTTTTTTAATTTTTTTGATTTAAAAAATAAAAAAAAATTTCAGTATTTATTGACTTCTCTCAACTCACAAGCCTTCCTTATTTCTCTCATACCTACTACACAGTTTTCACCTTCTCTTATATACTATGGTTAGTGATGAGATTGTTAAATTATTTTTATAAAAAATCTAAAAAAATAATTTGTATACTAAAATTCTATTTGGTACTAACTAAATAAAATGATTTTAAAATATTTTTTTTTAATTCGAAATTAAAACTATAGTAAATTTATGTAAGCATAATTGCTAACCACATTTTTTACTTAATGTATAATATTTATATTAACTACATTTTTCAGGGTTTTTTAAATTATTTATATATATGTAAAAAATGTAGTTAGGAATAAATTTTCCTTAATTTAGTTATAAATTCTGCATACATTATTTTTCAATTTTGAATAAAAGCAAACATAAAATAATTGATTGAAAATATGTTGCATTTGTTATATTCCTTTTTTTAGGTGCAAAAATAAAAATAAAAATCACAATCCACATTAACAATTAATGTCAAAAGTAAAGATATAAATCAAAATTAAATGTCAATATATTAAATAACTTATAAACTATAATTAATTTTAAAATCATGCTAAGTACAAAACAAAAAAATAAAAAAAGAAAGTCTAGTGAAAAGATATGTAGTAGAAGAAAATATTATTTCAACTAAGGTACGGTATAGTTTGTGTATATACTAGATATTTTTTAGTACACCAAAAATTAAGAAAAAAAAATTTGGACACATGTTTCGTGTATCCGGTACGTATGCAGAAATTCCATACGAGATTGCATATATCAACAAATAACTAGTACGGATACGACATGTTTTTCAAAATACTCATACTTATTTAAAGAAAGGACCAGAGCAACTTTAACATCAATTCAATGTTGAGGGTGAGAGGTTAAGGTTTGTTGCTAGATTAAGCGGTCTCATTTGGTAGGAGTCAGATTATCGCTACCCATTCCTGTGGTTGTTCTGCGGTGGTCCAAAACAGCGTCGTTTTGGACTTTTTTTCCCCCCTTCTCTTTGTCTCATTCTTTCTCTGTCTCAGCTCTCAAACCCTACAAAGTCGCCGCTGATGATCAGACAGTGAGGCGATGATGACAGCGGGGAAGTGACAATGACAGCAGCAGTGAGACAACAGTGGCGGCGACACACTTGAATCTCACCCTTCCATATTTGCATTCACTATCTTATATATCTAAACACTAATAGACACATATAGATACATATATCTAATACATACATACATATGTATATATATCACTCTCTCCTTGTCAGCAATCCTCTTAGATTTATATTCAGATCCAAATACTCAACACCCAGAGATAACATTACAAAACCCACAATTTCAAGAAACCCTAACTCTGGATTGCCTAAATATTCACTTTTATTTTTTTCTTTTAACAAAAATATTCACTATTCTTGCTTAAAAAAAACAACACAACCAAGATCAATATTTTTCTTTCCATTTCTACAATTGAAAATTGAGGTTCCTTGCTTTGACGTTTACTTTTTCATGGAAATTGATTCAATTTTTTTAATATTTATATATTTGGATTTCAGGTGTGTCTCTGCCGTTGTCGCCGTTGCCCTGTTGTTCAACCGTCAACGGTGACCTCGTCTCTCTGTTTGTCCGTTCGTAAGGTGCTTAGGATTTGAGAGCAGAGAAGAAAATAGGGGAAAGGAAGAAAATAGGGGAAAGGAAAAAAAAATAATCAAAAAATAAAATAGGTGCGTCTGTTTGTGAGGAGACCTCGTCTTTCTTCTTTTCCTGTTTCTCTTCTTTGATTCTGTGTATTTGGTTTTTTTTTTTTTTTTTTTTTTGTGAAATTTTGTCCCAAAATGACGTCATTTTCGGACGCCACAAGAACTGCTACAAGATAAGGCAGCAATGGATCTGGACTCAAAAAAAAATCGGCTTCTTTAAAATTTTTTTTATCTCATCAGGCTTACATGAAAGTAGGCCATTTTTGTGTCTATTATTCTTACCATATTAGTGATAATGATCACCATTCCACTAAGAAAATGGGAATGTTTTCTATCTATTTAAAGCCCACATAAACATAGAATCTATCTATTTCCTTGTATTAATCCTCCCCGCAAGCCAACTTTTCAAGTTTTGGCTAAGAATGGAGAGACAATATTTGGTATTTTTAGTGCCACTTTTTGCAATAGATTGAAAGTAGGATTATAAATTAGTTGAGTTGGTACATCGTGGAAACTTAATTTGAAAATTTGAAAGAGTTTTATTTCTTTATGGAAAATGTTTTCTAGCACTAAAATGCTTGGCACTAATGCCCCTAATTTCCAAAACTGGTAAGTTTTCTATTTTTTTTTTTTTTTTTTTTGCCTTAAAGGGAATTTCGGGGCATTAGTGTCCTGTTTTTTCGAGCTAAACATCAAAACCGTTTCTTTATTTTTGAGTGGATTTTAAACTATTTATAGTTGATCTTGAGTACCATACACTTTTTTATTATATAATTTTACAGTTAGCATAACTTATTAGGTTGAATATCAACAAACTTCAAAAGAATTAAATACGAATAGAATTAAAGTATATTGATTCTTTTCGAGTGCGTCTGTTTGGACGGACTGGATAAAAGGGGATTGTAATTCATTGGACTATTAGTCTTAGAATACATTGTCCCAGGACTGTTTTGTTGGACTAAATTTGTATCTTATGTTTGTTTAGTCATGGGATTAGATGTCTGGATTGGACTATTTTTAATTATCTAATGTTTGTTTGGAATATTATGGAGAAGGATAAATGCTCAAATGACTATTTTATCCTTTTCAACTATTTACTAAGTAATAGCAATAGTCAACATAACTTTAATATTTTAATTATTTTTAGCTAGATTAAATAAAAATTTGTTTTATTTTATTTTTTGCACAATATTTTAATTATTTTAATTTATTATTTTCAATTAAATTAAATTTATAATTTATAATTTATATTTTTTATTTAATATATAATTTTAAATTAACAACAATAAAAAATAATTTTATTTAATATATAAATTAAATTTTCAACAACACTAAAAAAATTTAATTTATAAGGCCATAATTTATAATTTATTATTTTTAAATAAATTTAATTTATAATTTATATTTTTTATTTAATATATAATTTTAAATTAACAGCACTAAAAAAATAATTTAATTTAATATGTAAATTTAATTTTTTAACAAAACTAAATAAAATTAATTTATAAGGCCATAATTTATAATTTATTATTTTTAATTAAATTTAATTTATAATTAGAATTTTTTATTTAATATATAATTTTAAATTAACAACACTAAAAAAATAGTTTATAAATGTTCAAAATATTATTTTATCATTTTCTAATTGTTTGCTAAGTAATAGCATGGAGGGTAAAATAAACATTTCACAAAATAATCCTATGGGATACTAATTCCCTGGTTTCTATCCATCTCTCCCATAGAATAGGATAGTCCATATTTGTGGGACTAATAGTTGGAGGACTAAACTATTAGTCGAGAAAAAATAAAACAAATAATGGACTATTAATCCAATAGGACTAATAATCTAATCTCACTCCCCAATCTTTCAAAACAAACACACCCATCGTGTCCTAAATGCAACGCACTTCAGTAATTCTAGACGAGAGCAAAATTCACATTCTATAGATGAAGGGTACAAATAACAATTTTCCCCCACGTCACATTCGGAAAATTATTATTTGTTCCTAAGGTAAAGTGAGGTGATATTTCAACTTGATTATTATTCGGTGAATTAGGCCTATTTTGGAAAGTTAATAATAACAACTTTTTTATTTTTAACCAAGATTTTTTAAAGTGATTTAGGAAGTGGGTAAAAAGTTATTCTTTTTTTTTAGATTAATATTTATTTATGGTGTCACATCACACTAAAATGACTAAAATACACTTACTTAACTTAAAAAATTATATTTTAATCATTTTATACAAAATATAAAATTTAAGGACAATTAAATAATTTTTTAACCTAATTTTGACACTCCCCAAATGAAGACAAAAACGCCGCCTTGCGTTTTGAGCCAAAACGCCAACCTAGCGTTTTGCTCTCTTCCCAAAAGCAGCCTTAGTGGAACTCACGACATTTCTCTTTTTTAGAGATAATGGAATACTTATCTCTCAATAAATGGTGTGAAATAATATTCTCAGACCAACCAATAATGAAATAGGGTTAGGATAGGTACTTTTCTCCCATTGTTTTATCCAGTTCCGCCTCGATTATATTTATTTATATACTATATAATTTATTTTTTAAATATGATAAGATTTAAAATATTAAACTTAATATTCATTTGATATCTTTTAACCCTTATCACTTATAAATAATTATTCATAATATACTATATCATTTTCATTAATATCATTTTTTATTTATTAATACAATATTTGTTACAATTATAAAAATCACTCACCCTTTCCATGCTTTTGCCATGACTGGGTAAAAATGGCCTGTAGTCCATGGGCAGCCCAAAACCCACACGTGGCCTAGGATGGGTTTGACCCCGTTAGGGCCGTACCCAAATCTAGCTTGAGACTCTAAGCTTGGGCCGTCATTTTGAAACTCGATTTAGCCCATCAGGCCCGCTCAAGGCCTACTCAAAAACCGACTCAAGGCCCTGATCGACCCAAATTTTGGCGAGAGCCCGTACAGCTTGACATGGACTAGTCTGAGCCCGGGTTTAAGTGGGCCAGGCCGGCTCAAATTTACACCCTTAACCATGACCAATATGAGACGAGAAGAGACACTACAAATTAGTCCTTGTCCCATTGTTATGCTATAGGAAGGGAGTTTCATGAAAATTCGTAAATTCATTGTGAAATTTATGTATTGATCGTTTAGTACAACTTATAGAATTGCTCATATATATATATATATATTTTAAAATTTGAAAATTGGGCAAATTATACCGACGATCTCTATATTTTGTTCATTGTGTCAGTTTAGTCCCTTCACTTTTAATTGACTCAATTTCGACTCTTAATTTTAAATTTTATATCAATTTAGTCCAATTGATAATGTTGTTAGTGTTTTTGACATAAAATAATTACTAAATTGGTTGAGTCTGAATTTAGTAAATTTATAATTTATATTAAAAAATAAAACACATGACACGTATATGCATATTTTTCATAAAAATGCTAAAACGTTATATTTAATTGGATCAGATTAAAATAAAATTGTAAAATTAGAATCAAAATCGAGTCAATTAAAATTGTAGAGACTAAGCCCTCGTTTGTCATGAGGACTTTTGGGGCTAAAAGGCTAAAATAGCCATAAAAAGACAAAGTAAGTTAAAAAATTAATAAGGTAAAATATTATATCTAAATCATAATTATTTTATTTTTTCTCTCACAAAAGTTAAGGGTGTGTTTGGTAACGTTTACGTTTTTAGTTTATATTTTCAAAAATTTTATAAACTAATTTTTGTTTATTTTTAGAAAAACATAAATTACAAACGCGTTTGGTAATTGATAAAATGTTTTAAAAAAATTTAAAATATAAAAAAGAGTGAGAAATGACAAGTGGCGGCAAATGGCGGCGGAAGGGGTGGTGGAAAGTGGTGATGGTGGGTGGTGGGTAGTTGATGGTGGTGGGTGGGTGGGTGAAGGTGGCGGGTGGTGGGTGGTGGTGGCAAGTGGGTGGCAGATGGCGCGGGTGGTGGTAGTGGGTGGTGGTGGTGGTGGTGGTGGCCGGTGAGTGGGTGGTGGTGGCAGGTGGCGGGGGGTAGGTGGTGGTAGCAGGTGGGTGGCGGGTGGCTGGTGGTGGTGGATGGCTGGTGGTGGCTGGTGGTGGTGGTGGATAGTGGTGGCAGGTGGGTGGTGAGTGGTGGTGCCAAGTAGGTGGCGGGAGGTGGTGGTGGTGGTGGGCGGTGGATGGTAGTGGCAGGTGATGGGTAGTGACGGTTGGATGGCAGGTGGGTGGTGGTGGTGGTGGTGGTGGGGAGGGGTAGGCGGTGGTGGCGAGTGGTGGGTGGTGGTGGTAGGTAGGTGGTGAGTGGTGGTGGGTAGTGGTGGCAGAAGACGGTGGTGAAAAATGGTGGTGGGTGGTGGCTAGTGTTAGGTGGTAAAAAAAAAAAACTCAAAACTAAAAACGGAAACACATTTTTTGTATTTTTATTTTTTTGCCAAATTTATAAACTGATACTACTGATTTATAAATCAAAATTTTACTAAATAAGTTTTTATTTGAGTTTTAAATTTTTATAAATATAAGCGAAAATTAAAAGCGTAAGTATTGTCAAGCGGTATCTAAAAAGTCAAAAGATTCATCTCAAGCGAAATTTTTAACCTAAATTAAATAACAAAAAAATTAACCTACATCTCAAACGAAACTTAAAATGACACAAAATTTACTCTTGAAAATTTGTACTAAAATTTTTGTTATAACTTTCGCTTAAAGATTTTGAGACAAAAATAAAAAGAAAAAGATGTAACCTTTGTATTTGAGTGCTTTGTACATCTCCCTTTATGTGACCATCGGCATCTACCCAAAAGAGGGTAAATATTTATTATTGTAACTTTATATTCATTTATAGTACCTGTAAAAATATGGAAAAAAGAAAATCTTGCTAGTATTTGATTTAGTTTTTAAATTAATATTTAGATTAAAAATTAAAAAATATGTTTAATTAATAAATTTTTAAAATTCTTTTCACTCCTCTCTCCTTATCTTTTTTTATTAATAAATTAATCTGTCACTTTTTCTTCCTCATCTCTCATTTCTCATTTTCTTATATTTTATACATTAATCAATTAAATTTTCTCTCTCACACACATACACTCATTTATTCAATTATAAAAAATAAAAAATAAAAAATAAAAAATCATCTCAAAATTATTTTTAAAACTCATAACTAAATAAAATTTTAAATTTCAAAACTCTTTTTAACAGCTTCTCTTTTAAAATACAATTTAAAATTTAAAACCTTTTTCAAAAATTGAACCAAGCATAGCCATTATTTTTTATAAATATAATTAAGTTAAAATTTCATTTTCCAAGTAAAATATCTAGATGGAATATACAGAGTTCGTAGTGGTTTCTTTGGTCAAAGGGTATGTAATGAACAGTACAGATTAATGGGTAATAGTTCTATCACCATCCTGGTTGTATCTATATATATGTATGTATAAAGTACACCCATGTTAGAAAAAACCGAGTACAAAGCCGGCCACAACTTTCTCACATCAACAACACTGCAAATTATCTATCTCCATTATCATCTTTTGTTCTTGTTTATTGATTTTGATTTGGGTTTTTCTTTCTATTGATTGAGCTTATTGGGTTTAGATTTATTTATATATAGAGAGAAGATGAATCATCTGATTTTTCGATCCATTTTTGATACGATGACTGGGAGGAGAATATGAAGAAGAGTTGATCCATTTCTGGGTTACATCGGAATTGATTTTAAGAAAGGAAAAAAAAATTTAAAAAAAGGGATTTTGGAAGAAGGGTTTTGGATTTAGGAGGGAGAAGATAAATGGGTTGTTTTTCGTGTTTTGATTCAAGGGAAGATGAAAAACCCAATCTTCATAATGAAAGAGATCATCCCAATGAAAGCCTCCCAACAGCTCCTTCCAACATATCTAGATTGTCTTCTGGTTAGTCTCCTCTCTCTCTCTCTCTCTCTCTCTCTCTGCATAGTTGTTTGATCTGGGCATCTCTGTTTTGTCAATAACTTTCATATTTGTTTTTTCAGATTATTTTGGTTGATTTATCTAATCAGATTGATGATGTTTTCTTTTTGTTTAATTTGATATAGACCCAACAAAACTTAGTTGCAGTTCACATGTTTTTTTCTTTTTTCTTTTTTCTTTTTTCATGTTTGTGCAATGAATTGATTCCTGAAAAGAATTTTGATTGCTCAGGTTAATCTGATTGATAATTTGAAGAACTAGTAGATTTGTTTCAATTATAGAAACAATAATGTAGATGGTTCGGAGTTGATTCACTTACTGACACAATTGGGTGCTTTAGATTTGACATAGTACTGCTCTTCAAGAGGATCTTAACTAGTAATGATTTTTATCACATATAATTGGAACTGTAGCTCTAAGGGGTCTTCCTTATGCGCCACACCTGGATCAAAGCTCTGGAATATTTAGAATTACTTGTGTCCAAGATGTTGAGGTCTTAAAATTTTTTATTGGGTTGGTTCATTGGGGGCCTGATTTTCTTGGTACTGGTACTTGATCTCCACATGATTGGCTTGGTTTAACTTGCAGGAGGTGACAGACTTAAATCAAGAAGCAATTTGGGGTCGAGGAAGGAATCATCGAGTCCAAAGGGTTTACCTGATGTTAATATTGCTGCACATATATTCTCTTTCCGTGAGCTAGCCACTGCTACAAAGAATTTTAGGCGAGTCTTTTTAGGGAAGGAGGATTTGGTAGCGTATACAAAGGCGGCTTGAAAGCACGGGCCAAGTAAATTCTTCCTTTCTTTTTTCTTGATTTGTGATATCTATTACTACAAGTGATAATATATTTTTAAATTGGAATTTATCCCCCCAAAATTTTCATAGAAGGAAACTGATGTAATGGAATTAATTGGGAAGATTAAAAAACCAACACTGAAAGTATTTAACTTGACATTAGTTTGCATCATTTTTACCAGAGATTGCATCATTTGAAATTAGATTCAATCTGAATTAAATCTGTATTGATGGGATCTAACCTGTATTCTGTACCTTGAAGCCTGTAATATCCTTTTCAAGCATTCCATATTCATGAAATTGTAGGACTAGCCCACACATTTTGATTTCTCTTCAACAAGTAAGCATTCTGTTGTCATTTTTGGTTGCTTTTGATTATGCGTTTGTGCTGATTATGGTGTGTCTGTCTTTTTCAGGCTATTGCTGTTAAACAATTGGATAGAAATGGGCTTCAGGGTAACAGGGAATTTCTTGTGGAGGTTCTTATGCTCAGCCTTCTGCATCATACTAATCTGGTGAATTTGATTGGGTACTGTGCTGACGGGGACCAGCGACTTCTTGTCTATGAATTCATGCCTTTGGGATCTTTGGAAGATCACCTTCACGGTACGTATTCATTAAATATTAGTATTATGTTTATAGGATTTATAATTTCTTTCTTTTCATTTTGTTTACTTAAATTCTATGGAGTGCAAGTTATCATTGTGAAATTATTTGAAACCTCTGAAGTTGCGGTTATGCTCAAAGTCTGCGTTTTGGCTGCGAAGAAAAGTTCAATGCTTGATATTGAGAAATGATGACCATAGTCTAATGCAAGATGGTCAACAATGGAACCAGCTAGGAAGTAGGAATGAAGAAACATGTTATTCTGCAACTGGAAAGGATGAACATTAGCTGAGATGGATGAGAGGGAGATTAGGAAGGTTGAGATCACAAGAAATCAAAATCAAGAATCCAGCTGGCCTTAACTTTGTATTTTTTTTTTTTGATGGTGGTGGCATTTGGGGAGTGTTACGTTTTCATCCCTGTAGGAATGGTGCTTTTTAAAATTTCGTTAGTGTCACAAATGAAAATAAATAAAGAGAGAAAGAAAGATACAAGAATGAGTGGGTCCTTGCAAAATTTAAGAAGTAGTTGAGCTCAGATGGTTTAGGTGATAGTGTCAGTTAGAGGAGTGATTTTTAGTATGAGATGAGGATGAAACAATTGTGGTGCAAATGTGGTGTGCATGAGTGCCTTTCATTTTCTTTTGTATCATAATCAAATTGTTGTATTGTCCAGTGTCTCCTTTTGTTGAGGGTCGTGGGTGATGTGGGTAGACCGGGAAATCATGGCAGGCACTAAGATGATGCCAGAGGGTTTTAAATATCGGCCGTTACGTAATCCGATACCGTTACACTAATATATCGGCTGATATTGTCCGATATCGATGTTGATCGATATATATGACCGTATCACCAATACCGATACATGCTGATACTATTGTTTAAAACCATGGATCATGAGAGAGAGTCTCTTATCGAAGATTGATCAAAGAAGAGCCACCCGAGGGGTTTGAGCCAACTAACTTTGACAATCCCAACTCTAGTCACCAACTCACAGGTTTCTAATGATTCCATGAGTGAGCATGATGAGGGTCCCTAGGTCTTGCTCGAGCTAGGTCGGCATGGTAGTGTCAGGACGTAAGTCTGAAGTTGAGGAAGAGTGAGCATGAGGGGGTCCTTAGGTCTTGCAACCGACCTAGGTGGGCATGGTAGTGTCAGGATGCAAGTCTGAAGTTGAGGAAGAGCCATTGAGTGGGTGAGGTGAGTGGTGCATAGGCAATTCACCGAGCAGATCCGGTGGAGCGTAATTAGCAAGTAGATCTGTCTGAGTGGAGTTGGCAAGTGCATCTGGTGGAGTGTGGTGACTTGGCTCTTGTAGGAGATCCAGGTACATGCACTTGCACCTTTATTTTGAAATTTGGTGATAGATGGACCACATGATCTCCAAATGAAGTTTTGTTCAAAATGATTCCATAAAGATTTCAATGTGGATATTTTTCCCCTTGTATTGACAGTCAAGTACTTAATTTCGGCCTTTCAGCTAGAAATCTTTTGGTTTTCGCATTCTGGTTGTATCTGCTCTGGGTATTTTTTTCCTTCTTTTTTTCTTCATCTTTTATCTGAGACGAGTGTATGAAACATGATAGCTTAGTAAATGGAATAATTTACTTGCAGTTGTGTTTACTCTTCCAAATGATTTGCTTTGTATAAATAGAACCGTGTATCTAGTTATCATTTGAGTACTTGTGTGGCAATAATGGAAACATGGTTGTATAGTAGATCCAGTGTTTTACTAAGGTAGCACTAAAGGAGACGATAAATACCAAGATGTGTTCATAAATTGGTTTAGGTATAATCTCATGATTCATGGTGTCTACCATATTTGACCTTGGTACTGCCAAATTGCTGTATATGAGCATGTGTAACAATTAAGGCTGCTGAACATGTACCTTGGAATATTCAAATGCAGATAATGTGTGCTATCCATATGTATAATATATAAACTACAGAAGGAATACCAGGACAATAACATAGTTAGCTGTTCCCTTACTTCGATGCATATGCCTTGTGTATTCTATGTTAGAAACCTAACTAAGCAAAGATCAAAGTTAAGCACAGGTCTGACTGTTGTATTAAGATCTTTGAATATATTATGGGTTATTTCAGGGATAAGGGGTTTATGTGATTAGAGAGAGTTCTTGTTACACATGGCTTTGAGAGAAACAACTGTGTATTTTTTTTTTTCTCGTTTGATAGTGAAACCGTCTGTCGTTCGTTGCCCGTGGACATATGCTTAGAGCCGAACCACCTATATCTTTGTGTTTTTGTGTGATTACTCTGTTTTACCTTCTCTTTTTCGTTTGTTCTGTCATAAAAGTATCATTCTTGATACAGTTTGATCTAGTTATGATGTACAAATCTATACCACTTATAGGCATTTGCATTTATCTGTACATCCAGTGCCTGTTGGTTATCATCTAATATTTGAAATGTTTTTGCAGATCTTCCACCGGATAAAGAACCGCTAGATTGGAACACAAGGATGACAATAGCAGCCGGGGCAGCCAAAGGTTTAGAATATCTCCACGACAAAGCAAACCCTCCAGTGATTTATAGGGACTTCAAGTCATCAAACATATTGTTGGATGAACAACATCACCCTAAGCTTTCTGACTTTGGACTTGCAAAGCTTGGTCCTACAGGAGACAAGTCTCATGTTTCCACCAGGGTTATGGGCACTTACGGTTATTGTGCTCCCGAGTATGCTATGACTGGTCAACTTACAGTAAAATCCGATGTTTACAGTTTCGGGGTAGTTTTCTTAGAGCTTATCACTGGACGTAAAGCAATTGATAGCACTCGACCCCCAGGGGAACAGAACCTTGTGGCTTGGGTAATCACTTAATTATTATAGAGTTCAGTTGCCTATTCAAATCTTCTAAATGTAATAATTAACTGATAGTAAGGTTCTTGTAATTGCAGGCTCGTCCCTTGTTCAATGACCGTCGAAAATTTGCAAAATTGGCTGACCCGCGATTACAGGGTCAGTATCCAATGCGGGGTCTGTACCAAGCTCTAGCCGTGGCATCCATGTGCATCCAAGAACAGGCTGCTGCACGTCCTCTCATTGGAGCGTGGTCACGGCCCTTTCTTATTTAGCAAACCAGGCATACGACCATAAGGATGAGAGAAGAACCAAAGAAGAGAGAGGTGGGAGGATATTAAAGAATGAAGGAGGAGGATCTGGATGCAAGTGGGACTTGGAAGGATCCGAAAGGGATGAGTCTCCAAGAGAAACCGCGAAGATGTTAAATAGGGATTTGGATAGGGAACGAGCCGTTGCGGAGGCCAAAATGTGGGGAGAGAATTGGCGGGAAAAAAGACGGCAAAATGCTCAAGGTAGTTTTGATGGCACTAACAGATAATGCCCAAAAAGACAACAAAAGTGCTGGTGGAACAATGGAAGTGAGCTTTCTATGAGCTTGGTGCAATCTAGGTTTGATTTTTTTACATCCCATGGCTAGATTGAGAGCACGTGTCTCGTAGAAAGGGACATGGAGCTGAAATATTTACTTCTTAACTTTGATTTTCCGTTTCTGGAACTGAAGAACAAGAAAAAGAGAGCAACTGAAGAGTGTATATTTACGGGGAGAAGAACAAGAGCGGAAGATTATGACGTTTTTAAAAATTTTTTGAGAGAGAAAATCGTTGGATATTATGCTTCTGCTGGTTCTTGTAAGTCTGTACTACATGAGATGTACTGTTGTTGCCTGTAGTCTTCTTCTTCTTCTTCTTCTTCTTCAACAACATGTTATTGACCAATTTATATGTTGTAAAATTAAAGGGGTATTAGTTCTATGTATGTTTCAATGTCCCTTATGGTTTGGTACTATTTCTGGTTTTTGAAGTGTTCAATTTATCCACAAGACTTGTATGTCTGATTTTTCAACTGAAAAATGCAAGGAGGGTTTGGAACATTTGATTGAACTAGGGAGTTTCAATCAACCAACTCTAGGCATTGCAACCAGTAAAAGCCTATGATTAGTTTGTGTTTTAGCTAAACAAGTTATCCACTGCATTTATAAGGAACAAAGAAGTGCATACGAGTAACACTTTCTGCAAGCTGTTATCCTTCACGTTGTGGATTTGATCCTCACTTTTGCTCGGTTTAGTTAGGCTGTGTTTAGTTTATGAATTTAGAAAGAAAAAATGAAAAAATGTGTGAAATTAAGTGAAACGTAAGTATATTTTATTCACATTTCACTTATCATTTTCTTTTCTCTATTCAAATCTTTTTCTAAATCTATGAATTAAACACGGATTGTCTTTGAACCTCAAGTTAATCTTGAAAGTGGAGTGGCTTTTAAATTTGAAGTTTACCTTCTTAGGTAGGTTCAAATGAACCACTATGATGGGTTTTCGATTATTATTATTATATTTTAAAAAAATAAAATAAATTAAATTATTTAGATCATATGGTACTAATGTTTCAATTGTTATTATTTTTTTAAAAGAAGTAAGATAGACTAACACCATATGGTACCATATATTAATATAAGTTATTTAAGTTTACCTTAAAAATTTGATAAATTTCAAATGTGTTTAACCTTTACGTATGAATAAGCTTTTAAGGGAGTTTTGGTTTGTTTAATAAAAAAATAAAAAAATAAAAAAAATGCAAAGTGCTTGGTTCTTTTTTTTTTAAAAAGCAGTTTTTCAAATTTCTCTTTCTTATTTTTTTTTTTTTTTTTTTTTTTTTTTTTTTTTTTTAAATTTTTTTTTTTTTTTTTTTTTTACTAACATAAATACACCTAAAAAGTAAAAAAAAAAAAAAAAAAAAAAAAAAAAACTAAATAAAAAAAAAAAAAAAAAAAATTGATTTTTTTTTTTTTTTTTATTTATATATTTTTTAATTTTTAAAATATTTTTTTTTAAATTTTTTTTTTTGATAATAAACTAAGGTATAAAAAAGTAAAAAAAAAAAAAAAAAAAAAAAAAATTTAAAAAACAAAAAAAAAAACAAAAAAAGGAAAAAAAACTAAAATTTAATCAAAAAAACTAATATTTTTGTAAAACAAACACCAAGAGGTTCTATGGTGTAGTGGTTAGCACTCTGGACTTTGAATCCAGCGACCTGGGTTCGACTCCCGGTAGGACCTTCATTTTTTTTGTCTGTTTGGTAACGGAAGTAAGGCCATCCTAATTTCCTTTCATTTATCTGCAGAAATTTACTATTCTTTTCCTTTGCTGCATTTTCTATTCCCCAACTGGTAGGTACCTCAATCGACCATGGAGAAGTACAAAACCCTAGAAATCGTTCAGCAAAATCCAAACTCTCCAGTCTTCAACCTACACCTCAATCGACCGTCACTTCTCAACGCACTCTCTCTCGATTTCTTCACAGAATTCCCCAAAGCCCTATCGTCTCTCGATCAAAACCCTAACGTCGCCGTCATAGTCCTCTCCGGCAACGGTGATCACTTCTGCTCCGGCATCGATCTCAAAGCCCTAAGCTCAATCACCTCCGAATCCAGCGACCACGGCCGCACTGCCGAGCGCGTCCGGCGAGAGATCAAGCGCTTCCAGGAAGCGGTTACGGCCGTAGAGAGGTGTCGGAAGCCAGTAATCGCCGCCGTGCACGGGGCTTGTATCGGCGGCGGTGTTGATATCATCACCGCCTGTGACATTAGGTATTGTACGGAGAGAGCGTTTTTCTCAGTGAAGGAGGTTGATCTGGCGATCACGGCTGATCTCGGGACGCTTCAGAGGCTTCCTAGTATTATTGGGCATGGTAGCACGATGGAGTTGGCGTTGACTGGAAGGAGGTTTTCGGGATCGGAAGCCAAGGAATTGGGGCTTGTTTCCAAGGTTTTTTCGACAAAGGACGCCATGGATGAAGGTGTCAGAGCTGTTGCTGAGGGTAATTTCGTCTTTTCCATACCTTAATATATGTTGATAGATAGATACATACATTTGCATATGTTCATTTGAATTAGGGTTGTTTATTTTATTACTTGAATTCTTACAAATCTGCAATTTGGACTTGCTGTCAATGCTATTATTGCTCCTGCATTTTAGAATTTTTTTAACAATTGTATTTAGTACTGTTAACACTGGTTTAGCTAGTAACATGTGTGTCTATAGTCAGCTATTTTAGTTGGGTACCTTTTGGTTTGAATTTAACATGCCCGGCTGATAGCATCTCCAATGGTTATTGCTGAAATTGCATTGCCAGTGTCAAATTTTTGGCTTGTTATTGTGCCAAAATTTCATTTTTTGGGGGGCTGCAAATGACATTTTTTATAACACACCTTATGATTCTATCTTCACCCTACAATATGATCATGTGTACTAATTGTAAATTTTCGAATTCGAAAAATGAAAACTACGTAAATTTTAGGTAAGTAGTAAACTGATCAAAGTTGCCAAATTTTGACACACTGTTGGAGTGGCTCTTTTCTGCTTCAATGCCTAATTTTGGCTTGGGAATATGAGATTTTCGGCACACCATTTCAAATGCTTTGAAATGTCTTAAGAAACTAGTTTTGTGCATAATTACTTCAACAAATATGACTGGCATCTTTTGCTATGCCAATTAGGAGAATGAATCCCGGAGTGTCATGAAATCATGAAACTGATGATATGGTTGCTGGCTTCAAAGAATAAGCAAATTTGGGTAAGGTTGTGACCTGATGTACTGCAACCCAGGAACCAACGAGACCTAACTGGTGTTTAGTTAGTATATCTTTCAGCCATGGCTGAAGAGAATTGGAAATCACTCGAACTCAGCTCAAGATCTGGATTAGCACATTGTAAACCTACCAAATTTAAAATCTAAAGCGTGACATATATTTTATGTATCTATATTAGCATTGTTCTTTGTTTGATTGATCTGTTTCATAAGTGTAACATAAATTGTTTTATTTGGTGTAGAATTGTAAAACCCTATTTGAACAATTCTTAATGTAGCAAGCATTGCATGTGTCATTTGCTTATTTTAGTTTTTTTCATTTTTATTTTTTTTGTCTCTCTCCTTGCCCTTACTGTTACTGGAACGAAATTTTCACTAGGTGAGTTTTGTAAAATGGATGTATCAATCATTTTCATTAGTTCAACTTGAACCAAATGGAACAATATTGAAATCAACTACGTTCAATACTATGCTCACTGTGTTGATTTGAGGTTAAGAATATCATAATTTGTTATAGGAGATGAAGACATTATGCTTAGTTCACTACCAAATTAAGTGCACGTCAGCTTTTAAATGTGTTGACTGTTTTTTTTTTTTTTTTTTGAAGTGCTTTGTTTCTTTTTATCTTTCTTTGATTGGAGGCTTTGTTGTTCTAACTTGTAAGAGATGGTTATGTCAGAAATCGGAGCCAAGTCTCCCCTTGCAGTCACTGGAACAAAGGCAGTGTTACTAAGGAGTCGGGACCTAACTTTGGATCAGGGGTTAGATTACGTTGCTACTTGGAACTCTGGAATGCTTTTATCTGATGATCTTGTAGAGGCAATCTCTTCATACAGCCAGAAGCGGAGACCTTCTTTTTCCAAGCTCTGAAGTTGTCTACCCAGCCAGGCCTTCGTGGCAAGCCGCCTCCTCCATAGGCTGCTTGTGCGAACCTTTCAATTGCAGGTTTGAGTTCTTGCTTGCTTGCAATGGAGGTGCACTTGTTTTGTAATAAATAATGTGCTCTGTATCAAGCCTTCAAAAAAGTTTCTTACAGTTTTAAGCCCCAAAATAGGATCAATTGGAGGCCATTGCCAAATCACAATTGGATTAAAAGGATATGTAGGTGAAGCCATAACCTTTAGAACTTGAACATAATTAGCTTCCCACAAGAAGATTTAGAACTTTTCACATGTACTCTATTAACATATCCTTGTTACCATTCAAAACTAATATATATATGTGTGTGTGTGTATGACAAAGAAAACATAATACTCTAAAAGCAAGACAAAATGCAGCAAAGAACTTGAAAATGGCTTCTACATTTCCTAGGCTAGTTATAAACAAGAAATTTGCAACTGACATATAACTAACAAAATATATTTTGAAAAAAAAGAAAGAATTTCATGGAAAAATTTGGACATTTCGAATGAAGCTTAAAATGAGGAAAATTTTTTGTTATAAAATTGCATTAAAGCATGAATATATACCAAATAAAGATACTGAAGGTACCAACCAAACCGAGTGGGAGTACATATTTAACATCACTGGAATGAATTAATTAGCCTCTCTATGAAATGATTATTTTTTATAATGACGAATGATGATTTTATTTATAGCACATTTTTTTAGTGAACCAAACAAGATAATGAACATCATGATAATAGAATGATCACTTAATTCCTCTTTATTTTATTAGTGAACCAAACAGAGCATATTATATAGCATTTGCCAATATTATGTATATACATATGTATTGTGTCTTGTAGAATTGTCTATTAAAGATTTAACTTCATTACAGTCATTGATTGGCAACATTGGAACACGAGAGTGAATTAAAGTAGGTGTTTTCCCAATACAAGGACTGAACCTTGTCTTAGCAGTATTTGAAAATTTGTGATAATAGAAAAGCATACTTTTGTATACAACAAGGTTAATATACAGTGAGCTTCATCTTCTCTTCATATCAATAATGCTGTGTTTGGTTGGAGGATTTGGGGAGGGATTTGGAAAGGGAAAGGGAAAGGGAAAAGGTGTGTGAAACTATGTGAAATATAAGTATGTTTTATTCACATTTCACCTACCTTTTTCATTTTCCTTTTCAAATCTTTCTCCAAATTCCCCAACCAAACACAGCATAAGGGATCATGAAGAGGTAATGATGATATGATATAAAACACGGGTAATAATCTTTCAGTAATATCAATATGTGGTTAGGTTTCGTTTTATATGAAAACTCCACAGATTATCGTTTCGACACAAATATATTCTGACAAAATTCTGGTTAAATTTTTTGAGTAATTGGATTTTCCCATGGGGGTATGATTATATATCAAACCCAGTGCAACCCTGGGCTCTGTGGGTGGAGCGTACAAACACTATTCAGAGTTTTTTGTGGTTAAGATCTGAGCAGTGGGCTTGTTTCGAGACAACCCAATTTGAAGCCCATTAGTTACTATCCCAGTACTCTAGAGCTAGACAACTGTTTTGTCTGCCTAATTATTGAGAGTACTACACGTGAATTAAGGTGGGCTTCCAATCCAGCCTTTTGAGAGCTCTCTTCCATACCTTCATCTCTCCAAACTCATCTACTCATTTTGTGAACTTCAATTTGGACCCATATTGATGATTTGTGCTTCCTCTTAGGCTTTTTTGCAATAAAAGTTATCCATATAAAAAATTAATTTCATTGGACATTTATAAATTCATTAACAAATCACATTTTATTATATATTGATTGGTTTAAGTTTACAATCATATTTGACATTCATTTTATAAAATAAAATATGATTTGTTCCTGTGTTTATAAATCTCTAATGAAATTGAATTTTTGTTGGATGACCTTTATTGCAGGATCTACGACGTAGCTGGTTTTAATTATTGATGTGGATCCGAATTAGGACCCACAAGATGGGTATGAATAAGTATGGAGAGCTTATCCTGAGAGAAATTGTTCGTCTATTTTTGACATTCTTGTCAATAAATAATGCGTTTTCATAGATATTAAAAGATCTTAATAAGTTCATATAGATATAATCTTCAAAATCGTTGAAAATGGAATAAATTAAAAAATAAAAAGACGACTTTTGTCATGTCTAGAATAATAAAAATGAACAAACAATTTGAGACGGAGGGAAGCTAAATTACATGCAACGGCAGAAAATCTCATCAAGAAAATTGTCAAGCCCATCAAGAGAATCTCAAAAAAAATTATTGTTACCAAATTCTTATTACAAAAATGTGTGGACAATGCAATAAGTCCATTGAATGTTATACATTCAAAATTTGTCACACATGTTCTTTTGACTGCAACTTATAAGCGGAGCACAATAGAATCAGTCAATAGCAAACATATCAACAAAAAACAAACAAAATTAGTTGTACTGATCAATTAGCTGGTCAGTGTTGGATGATTGAACTTATCGACAACATATTTGATCATAAAAAAACACTTTGATTTATTTTCATTTGTTGGAGATGTCTTCCCCACCACTCATCTTCAGAAGAAGAAAAGAAAGGGAATAAAAAAAAAGCTTTACAAAGGGCTAGTAAAGTTAGGGTAATGGATAGATTGTGAGATTTGCTTTCAAGAGAGGAATCAGAACCCAATGAGAGGGGCAAAAGAAAAGACATTCCTTCCTATGTCAACTGGGACTTTCTATCTTCACTCACATGCTCCCAAAGACACCCCCATCTTTTCTTCTCTCTCTCTCTCTCTCTCTCTCTCTCTCTCTCTCTCTCTCGTTAAAATGAAAAGGTTTAAAAAGATTATATAGTTTTATGCAGAATGTAGAATATTTCCAAACTTCTTAACAAATTAGATGATTTATTTCATCTGAGTCACAAGGTGAATTTTTAGCTCCAATGACATACAAACCTAGAGGCGGAACATTTTCAAGGACTAGCTAACCTCTTTCGTTCTTACTTGACTTCCAATTCTACTTTTTTTTATTTATTATTATTATTATTTGTTTTTACTTGAAGTTTAATTTGTTTACATAGATGATCTACTTGACAGACTTAACAATTGTGGATAGATAATCGAAATGTGACAGACTTAACAATTGTGGATAGATAATCGAAATGTGAATCAACGCCAATTGAATCTCCAATCCTATTAATTATTTAAAGAAAAAAAAAAAGCTTTAAAGCACATCTTCAAAATGGGCAGTAAAGTTACAGATAGACAGGTAGATGATGAGATTTGCTTTGAAGAGAGGAATCAAAGAGCCCAGTAAGTAAGCTTCGAAGAATGAGAGGGAAAAGAAAAGACATTTGTTTTTGCAATGTCAACTGTAGTTGTCTTTCTTCTTCACTCACATGCTCTTAGAGACACCTACTTATCTTTGTGTCTATTATGATTATTATTATTATTATTATGATGGGTGTGAGATGACATTATACATTATAAGTTGCTTTAGAGGAAGCTTCTTTCATGTGTTGTGTAGTGTGTGGGCTTGACATTGAAAAAATAGGAAAGCTCTTATTTCCTTTTCCTTTTGGCTTTGTTACATTACTCACTATATTAATATGATGAAGTACTACATTTTGTTTGTACTATTTTGATGCGTATCCTATACTTGCAAGCATACATATCCAGCAAATAAATGTCACCTACATTATGAGAATGACTTGGTTTTTTTTTTCTTTTGTGTTTTTCAAAACTTGATAATCAAAAGCATCCATTCATATGGTAACTGCAACTTGGAACTTGCGTGTGCTAAATGGTTGGTCAATAATGATATGTAATTTGAATTGTCAATTGTGTGAAACAAGTTCTAAAAACTAAAACTAAAACATAAACATTTTACTCGAATGTATTTACCCTACTTGTATGTATCTTGTGCACTTATTTATCAAAACTAAAAATTAATTTTTATATACATTTGTATTGCTCTTGTATACTGATTGGACTTGGATCATCTCTGTCATTCTTTTTGCTGTAATTCTTACCAAAATAAGACATATCAGCCAATGACACTATTTAACGGCTCAAGTTTGAAATTAAATTAAAATAATGTCTTTTTACTTTAAAATTAAGTTGTTTTGTTTCAATTGTAAACTTGGATGGTTGCAGAGAAAAATATGACAAAATATCTTGATCCATATTAATACTGCATTTTATTTAATATTTTGTTAATGAGTGTCCGAAAATTAGAACATCTACTATCCTTCACCATTTCTTTTATCTAATTTAAATTTGATGAAAAAATATTCAAAAATCATTTCCAATCCTTTCATCAAATTGAGAATTGATCAAACCTTATATTTGATAAATTTTTTAAAAGTTGAAGCATTGAGGTGAATTTTTCATCAAATTTGATGAAAAGATAAATTTAGAATAAGAGGGGAATTTTAAAAATATTTTGATAAAAATTTGTTGAAAAGCTTAAAATAATTCATATCCAATCAAATTTTTTACTCAAATTAAGAATCAAATTAAATATTAAAAAAAAAAAAGAAAAAAAAGATTGGAGATGTTCTTAGTACACTCATTAAGAATACATTTTACTTATGTTGATAATGTCCTCAATTAATAGGTTACCCACAATTGAAGAAAGGAAGCTATGCTGATCTACTTTACATGTAACATTTGATGTATATATATATATTGACTGCTTCACATCTTTGCTTTAGGGGGGGCCATTGACAAAAAAAACTTGCTTTAAATTGAAGAAAAAGGGAAAAGCATTTTCATCATTAAACAATGCTTTGGTCAACTTTGAAATCTATGATCACCTTTGAATTTCTTCACTCTCTTCTTCTAGAAATCCTTTTTTTAGGTTTTACTTGTTCATTTGTATATAATTCATGTTTTGTTTGCCTGCTTATTATTTTTTTCAATAAAATAAATAAATTGCATTTATTTGCATACACACAAATATGAACATGCATGAACATAAATATTATTATGATTGCTTGTAGATTTATAATAAATTAATTTATCTAGACAAGATGAGACGTCTGAATATATACAAGAATTCAATCCCTTCAAAAAAATAATTGTACCCATTATATATTGTTTAATGCTCATCTATCTAGTGCTCTATGAGACACCATTCATGATTTATAAAGTCTTTATATCCAAATCAATAGTCACACACCATTTGATCCCGTTGCAATGTTAGAAATTCTAAAATTTTATTTTAAAAAATATTTAATAAACATTGTAAAATTAAAATTTATTTTAAGTGTGAGTCCCACTATACAAGAATTAAATATGTATCACACATCATGATTTTTAAGATAATTTCTCGACTTTTTTTTTTTTTTTTTTTTTTTTGAATCTCTATCTCTTCTGCTTGATGCAAAGAAAATTAATAATGACTACTCAAGAAAAAAAAAAAAAGAAGAAGAGCATAATGCTTAAATGATTGTCGCATATAAAGGACTATATTTCTTCTTCCGCATCATTACCCCTTTTAATTTTTATTGCTACTTTTTTATTTTTTTCTAAATTACATTAATCACTTTTGATGTTTATAAAAAATATAATAAACTTAACAACTTTGATACAATTATATTGATTTTTAGTAAGATAAAGTGATCATAGCTTCGGAAATTAATATAAAAAATTATCAAAATAAGATTTATAAGTCTCAATTCGACATGTCTAAGTCATAATAAAAAAAAATTTAAAAAAAAAAGCCGAAATGTCTATTTAAAATTGCATTAAACAACACTTTTTCTCTCCGTTTTGTGTGTTAAGACAAAGTGAGAATGTCTGATCTCAAAAATTAGTGTTTTATGTCGTTTATGCATTCCAATCAATGGATCATCATATGCAAACCCTAGTTATAAGGTTGCTTTTTTCTACATCGGGAGCAACTTGCATTTGCTTTCTTCAAAGTTTAGGATTCCAAATCAAACCCCACTTCTTTCTCGTGCACGTGGTTTTATTTTTTTAAAAAAAAATATATATATATATATATTTAATGATACAATGTGTTATAAAAGAATAATATTAATTTTAATTTAAAATTAAAATTAAAATATGATTTTAATTATTTATTTTGATAATATTAACACTATCGTTCTATAAAATTGTTACTTAAATACTTTATATATTAATTTTAGTTCTATCATATTATAAAAGTGTAATTATCATATAATAATTTTGTATAATATATATTAAATTATAAAATAGTAAAATAAATACTCATTTTGATATTAAAATAATAATTAAATGAGAAGAAGAATTAGTAATATAAAATTAAAAGTAATTCTAATTATTTAATTTTCTTTTATATTCATTTAGAAAATAAAAATATGTAAAAAAAGAAATTATATAAAATTTATTAAAAAAATTAAATATAAAAATTAAAAGAAATCATATAATGATTTTATATAATATATATATATATATATATTAAATTATAAGACTGTAGAATAAACATTCTTAATTAAATTAAAATATCAATTATATAAAAAAAATTCAACAATGACTAACCAAGAAAAAATCACATAACAACATCTAAACCCAAAAATAAAAAATAATGAAAATATTCAAATGATAGATACATCTCAGCATGTGAAGTGATTAATCATCTGCATTATGATGTTAAAACATAAGAGAACTTATTATTCAACAATTGAAAAGACAACTCAAGCAATAAACCCAAACTTTAGAGATTCCTCGAAAGTATCATTGTTATGTAAGTTTTTCCTCCTATGAGTTGTGATTATATAAAATAACGTAGGAAATGAAGTAAAATTTCATATTTAGAATCACTATAAACTTTAAACTACAAATCCATAATATAAAATTGGTATTTGGTATAGAATAATGCACGGAAAAATAAGGAAAAAAAAATACAATTTAGCATTAAAAAAAATCATAATATCCTTGAAATATTTAAGAAGAAAAACGAGAAGCGCAAAATTGGTATTGGGTTTGTGGATTATTTCAATTTATCATAAAAATTATATGAAAAAAAATATTTGTCAAATAGAGTCCATATAAAATAACTAAAGTTAGTATAATTTAAATGAGGTTTGAATTTGTGTAGAACTCTATGTAATTAAGAAAATATATGCTGACATAACTTTCTTAGAAAAAAGTAAACCCTTATAATATGTTATCTAAACATGAGAAAAATATTACTTTTAATAATATATATATATGTATTATCCAATTTTGTGGAATTCAAATGCTTCAAAAGAGTGTAAGATAAACAATACTAGTGAAACACAAAACCCATCAATGAGAAAAATAATTAAAAATAAAGAAATCCCAAAAACCAAAACTAAAGAAAGAAAGAGCTTTTATTAGATGCCTAGTCACATGTGTATTTGAAAATAAGAAATAAGAAATAATAAATAATAAAAAGATACTTTCACTTAAAAAAAATATTAATTTCATAATTATTTTAATATTTTTTTTTACATATTTTTAAAACCCTTTTTATCCTAATTCTTATATATGTTAAATAAAAATGTTATATATGAATCATATCATGAGAATTTTTAAATTTTAACTACAATTTAACTTTATCCTAATTAAAAAATAGCTCATGATTTAGTTATAGTCATTGAAAAGCGTCCTATTATTTTTTTCATAATAGTAAACTTTTTACCATACCAATGGAGAAACTGTAAAGTTAAAACATAACCTGTGAAACACGTAACTCATAAAAGAGAAATAGTCTTGTTAAAAGATGTTTCCAAGGCATAGGAAAAAATAAACTAAATCAAATCAAATTAAATCTTAAGTCGCATCAAATGAAATTGGGTAGAGTATAGGAAAAAATACTTTAATAAAAAAGTTTAAATTATTAAAATTAAAAATTTAATATTTATTTTGTTACAATAGTCAAACTTTAGATTTTTTTTTACCATTGTAACAAAATAAATCTTAAACTTTTAATTTTATCAATTTAAATTTTTTTTTCAATCTAAATATCAATTTATTTTTGTTCAGTAAAATCTATTAAAATATTATATTATATTTATTAAACTCAATGTAAGTGTACGTAAAATGTCTAAAATATCATTTTTATTAAGTTTAATAGCTAAAATATCACTTTTCAGTTAGTGTTACTTAACAAAAATAGATAAATAATTTAAAATGAAAACAAATAAAAAAAGATTATGATTTAAATTAATAAAATTTAAATTTTAAAATTTATTTTGTTATATGGAACAAATTTTGAATTTTTTTTATTTGTAATTTCTCTTCCTCCCAAAAAAGAGAAGAATAATACAATACTTTTTATTAAATCTTTTTCTTTTTTTTTTTACAGAATTTAATACACTTTTTAACTTAGGGGGTGTTTGGGATAGGTTAGAAGTTAAAATAGTTAATAATGATAAAATATGATAAAATAGCTAATAAGAAAAAATATCACATTTAAATTATAATCATTTTATTTTTTTCTTTCACAACCATCAAATCAACTACAAAAAAAAAAAAAAAAAAAAAAACTAACTTCTCTCAGGATTCTTTTGGGAAGTCAGTTGGTTTTTTCACTTTTTGACTATTTTAGCTTGGAGTTAAAAAGTCTCATTTGGTGAAGGCTTTTTGTAAGAGAAAAAAATATAATGATTATGAGTTAAATATGATATTTTGTCTTCTTGTGCTAAAAAACTTATTTTGCTTTTTTGTGGCTATTTTAGCCCAAAAAAAAGCCCAAATCTTAACTTTTCAAACAGAGCCAAACATAACTTTTTTTAGTCAAACTAAAATAGTCAAATAATCAACTAAAACAGTCAATTTCTAAAATGAGGCCTTATTTTCAAAATATTTTTTTATCCAATTCTTGATATTAGACAGTATCCTAAGACACTCATTAACATTTGCTAATGAGAAAAATTGTTAGAGCATCTCTAATAACAAATGCTATAATAGTATTGTCATTGTTATAATTTGACAATGAATAGTAAGATTATAACAATGGTATTCCAATGGTCAAATATTATTTTAGCAGAACCAAACACAGAAATTGGTGTATTCGAGACGAAGTCAGTTGTCTCAACTCGAACACACCAATTTCTGTGTTTAGTTCTGCAAAAATGATATGTTTGTAAAAAATTATCTGTTTTGCTAGAAGGGATTAGGGGTGGGCGCGGCTATGGAACCTCCAATCCGCTATCCGTCTGTCAGATTGGCGGATTGGAGAAAATCAATCCACATTCGTCCACCAATCTGGCGGATGTGGATTGAGCAGATTGGCGGTTTGGCGGATGGATGCGAATCGGTTTGACGGTTTAAAATTTTATAAATTTTCAATATAATTCAACTTATGCACTTTCCTCAACAAAAAAAAAGAAAATATTACAGTCAATGACTTAAAAAAATATTACAATCATTGCATGCCTCATCCAAAACAAGAAAGTTTAAAATTTTAGAATATCACAATCACTGCATGCCTCATCCACATACTACGATCACAGCATGTCTCATTTACATAAAGTATTACAATCTGTGGTTCTTAAAATATAAAAATAATTCAAACCACCAAAACCATGAACATAGCAGTAGTAGAGATTGTATGTCTCTGTATTATTACATCTATATCTATTCTTGAAAACAAAAATCAACCAGCATATATCATATTTTCTATTTATTATTTTTAGAAATAGATTTAAAAATTAAAAAATATAGATAAATAATATGTTTATTTTTTTTAATTCAAAAAAGATATTTAAGTTGAAATTTTTTTTTCAACAGAATATTTAAATTCTTTTTTAATTGAAAACACAAACAGAATATTTAAATAAACTGAAAACACAAAGGCTTATAAATTACTAAGGGTGCTCGCGGTTTGGCGGTTCGCTTGCGGCCAAAGGAATCTCAAATCCGCTATCCGTCTACCAGATTGGCGGATTGGAGAAAATTAATCCGCAACCGTTCGCTCATCATCACGCATTCGTCCAAAATGCGGCGGATCGATTCGGTTCGATCAGTTTTAAGGAATCAGTATATCCGCTGCTCACCCCTAGAAGGGATGGAATGAGAGAGGGATGGAGAGAAATGGTTGGTTTTGATTGAGTTGGTGAATATGGTAACTGTCAAAGTTTGTGTTAAATTTAAGATGCTCTGGAAAAAAAATCTCAAAAGGAAAATTCTATTATGCACACCCCATGATAGAGATGTACTATATGTATCGTTAGTTATATTATTTTATTCTTTAGTTATGACTAATTTCTTTCTTTAATTATAATATTATTTTAGTTATGATTCATAACTTATTTGGCTATGATTTTTTACTTTAATTATGACTCAAAAAATATAAAATTATATCATTTTATTTTTAAATTATAAAATTATAGTAATGATTTGAAAAATTAGTTTAAAGTTAACTCTTTAACTTTTTTTAACTTTTTTATCTTTTTATATATAAAAAATAATATAACTCAAAATAAATTAAAACTAAAAATTAACTTTTTAAATTGCCCCATAATCTTTCCCAGGTCAAAAACCAAAACTACAGAAACGAGAGGGAGAGAGAGAGAATTGGAATGTGGAAGAAGAGGGGGGCGAGAGGACAGAAATATTTGGGACTTTTTTTTTTTTTTTTTTTTTTTGAGATTTTATGACCTCTAATTTGATTTTGACTATTGAAATATGTATAGGGTCCGTTTATATATGAGAATTTCACGTTAGGAGTAGTTAAAATGAAAGTAAGAATTATGAAAATAATATAGGTGTAATAGTCTCTGTCACAATTGACAATCGGTGAGGGAAAAGACAAGTTTCACTGAAAAACATATTTTACTAAAAAACACAATAATTGAAGCCTTTGACGTTTCTCTATTGCTCCTTGAAACCCTCTTCAACCCCCACACGCAAACTCCTTTGACTCCCCCAAAAACAAAAAGTAAAAAACAAAAACCCAAAATAAGAATAATAATAATAATAATAATAAATAATAATGACAGAAGAAAAAGAAGAGAAAATTCTCAGCCGCAATTCGGCTTACGAAACACAACTATTCTTTCCATACTATGCACAAGTGGGAGGGAGGCCATGACAGTATGATAGTATTTGCTTGTGGGGATCTCTACTTCCTATTTTTTAAAACTACTTTTTATATTAGAGATGTGTTATTTGAATTTGATAAGTCTTTTTTTTTTTTATTCATGTCATCTGAATTATTCATTTTTTAAGATTTTTTTAATAAAATATTTACGTAAAAAAAATCAAGTTAATTGTTGCTATTGTCAAGTATAATTTCGAGAATAAATATAAGTCGAATTACACTAATAGTCCCTATAGTTTACGGTTCGTGTCACTTTGGTCCTTCACTTTTCAATTATGATACATTTGACTCTGAATTTTAAATCTTATTCTAAATAAAGATAATTGAAAATATTATTGTTTAATTTCAAGGGCAAAATCGTCAATTTGATCAAATATAAAATAATTAGATAAAAATAAATGTCAAATTTTTTTTTTAATTATTTTTACCCACAAAAGATAAAATTATATAAAATTGATAAATCTTTTAAGCATTTATTTATTTATTTATTTTACCAAATTAATTTTTATTATATATTTGGATAATGATTATGTAATGGGTAGTTGTTAGAATTTTAATGTGTAATCGATATATTTAATATATGAAATGTTTTTAGCTTTGAATTTTTTGATTTAATGGATTGGTTTAATAATGATATCAAAGCTGTCGCTATATTTGACTTTTGAAAAAATAAAAACTAATTTAATAAAAACAAAAACAACCACTCATTACGTAATCATCATTCAAATACATAATAAAAATTAATTTGGTAAAATAAATAAATAAATAAATGTCTAAAAGATATATTAATTTTACATAATTTTATCTTTAGTGTGTAAAAATAATTTTTAAAAAGTTAAAAAATATTTTTTTGACATTTATTTTTATTAAATTAGTTTATATTTAATCAAATTGACAATTTTGCCTGTGAAATTAAGCAATGACATCTTCAATTGTTCTTATTTGAAATAAGATTCAAAATTCAGGGTTAAAGGTGTCACAATTGAAAAATTAGAGACCAAAATGACACAAGTTTCAAATTATAGGGACCGTTAGTGTAATTTGTTCATAAATATTTCATTTAAAATAAATAAATAAATATGATTTGGCCATATAATTATAAATGTTAATTAATTTATTTTTTTACTAGATCATCAACGGAAAGAGAAGCTTAATTTTTTAAATATATAAATAATTTTTTAATATTATTTTCAGAAGAGTCCTTTGAATTTAATAAAATTGTGAAAAAGGAGTTAGCCTTCTCCATACGGAATCAAGATTTCTTCAAATTGTCAATGTTTGAGGCTCTCATTTTAACTATAAATCTCAACCGTCCCACGTTACTTCCACTTCAAATTTTATTATTCCACTTATACCCCTCTTATTTCAACATGTTCACAATTCTGACAATGAGAGTTGTTGTTTTGTTATTTTTTTAAAATTAATTAATTAATTTTTTAGTTACTTGTAGGAGAGAATGTTTTCTTCATTTCTTTTTGGGTGGGAGTGGGGGGTTGCACCTACGACATGGGATCCAATCAATTGAAATATTGTATTATATTTACAATTTTGTCCTCTCAACTACTCTACTTCTATTAATTTCTGTAATGACATTAGTTCCCTCAAACATTGTGTTTAATTAGGAGATTTAAAAAAAAAAAAAAAAAATTTTGAAAGGAAAAGGAAAAAAGTATGTGAAATTAGGTAAAATGTATGTATATTTTATTCATATTTCACTTATTTTTTTTATTTTTCTTTTTAAATCTCTGCTCAAATTCTCAAACTAAACACAGTATAAGTGACTTTTTTTTTTTTTTTTTTAATTCAAACCCCTATGTGAGGTTGAATCTACTAAAATGTTGTGAAGTTGGGGGCTTGCAGAAGTGAATTAACGTGGCAAATTTTATTTCAAGGATTTTGGTCCATTGTTGTTCTTTGTAATACATGGGTTTTATCTACTGACAAAACACCAATTTTTAGGTTCCAAAAAACATAGCATTCTCCATTAAAAATGATACTATTACATAATTTAAGATTAGAGTAACATGACGATATTATTTTTAAAAATATAAATTATTTTGATACGTCTTTTATTTTAAATTTATAAAATTAAAATTTTATCACATTATCCTGTATTTTATTTTACATACAATTTCTTAAATTGTTTTCATTTTCCCATATATTTGTCCCACTACATTCATAATATTGAATCATATCTCAAAGATTAACATATTTAAAAATGGGTTGGTCTTTTCTTAAGTTTAGAAGTTCAGACCCACCATGGATCTTGTTTAGATGATTTGAATCTTTTATTTTATACGATTTTTCGTATATATTATCCACGAAAAAAAAATAGATGAAATGATTATTGGATTGATCTAATTTTTTTCATAAATAATATACATAAAGAGTTTTATAAATTAACAGTTTGGATCATTGAAATGGGATTTGTACTAGTCCCACGGCTCAAACAAATATTTCAAATTCAAATTTAAACTTGAAAAAAAAGTTCATCCTTTTAAAATTATCACATAATTTAATAATTAAAAATACATTTAAACAGGAATTGGAGGTATTTAGAACACAGAATTCTTGTCTCCAATTGTTTTTGTTTTTTGTCCTTTCATTGCAACTATTAACATAGGTGACTAGGATAGGATCTATTTTTTTTAGGTTTTCATTTCGTGGCAACTAATGAACATGGGTGACTTAAATCCTAGTCACAAAGGATATCCTAAATTGTGATTTATTATTATTACTGGTTTCTTAATTTTGACGTTATTTACTAATGTGGGTGTAGTACGATACAACCTCCTAATTATTGTTGTTTTGTTGGGTGTGAATTTAGGACTCAAAAACACTAACAAAGGGGGTGGTTTGGCTAGAATTTTTCGGCTAAAAATATACCCAAAAAAAAAAAAAAAAAGGCTAAATAAATTAATAAAGTAAAATATTACATTTAGATCATAATCATTCATTTCTTCTATCACAAAAGTTAAAAAAGTTAAAAAAATAATCAAATAAAAAAATCAACTAAAAAAATCAATTACTAAACGGCAACAAAATCTTAAATAAGGAAGAAAAAAAAAATATGAATATACAGATAAACAACAAAATCAATGGGGACTTACCAACCGGTCCCATGAAACTAAATTAATACCAGCTAAGTCCTGTTCTATTTCTGTTTCTAATTTTACCCTTCAATATCACACCACACACATGAAGCAAAGAAGACGTCACAAGCTTTCCAACAGTTTGTTGCAGACAAACATGTGAAGATTTGGAAACCATTCTCAGGGGAAATCAGAACAAATAAAGAGAATGACGGAGAGAATGAAGAGAATGAAGGGGAGAGACAAGAAGCCATTACTATAAAATAGTTCTCATTATTTTTCACATTCACAGATCAAGACAGTATCAAAAATTAGATTCAGTGGTAAATTTATCACTATTTGTTTGTAAAAAAAATTATAGAAGGAAAATCAAGCAATCACCATTACAAACCAACACAAGAATCAGAGATACATTCAGTGATAAATTTATCACTGACTGTTTGCAAAAAAAAAAAAAATCAAACAGTATTTTCCATTTTTACACCTAGACTCAACACTACAAATTTATCACTGGTTTAAATAAATTTATCACTAGCTTAAACAAATTTATCACTGGTTTAAATAAATTTATTGCTGGTTTAAACAAATTAATCACTGGTTTAAACAAATTTATCACTGATTTATCACTAGTTTAAACAAATTTATCAACAATTTATCCGGTTTATCTTTGAAAAACACATTTTTTTTTGAACATAAAAATGAGGAACGAGCATAACTACCAAGTTAAACAACATTACACACATTAAACACTTTGATATTTTACATGGATATATAACACATACACACACACATATATATATATATATATATGTGTGTGTGTGTGTGTGAATCTATAGAGATAGATCGATTTAGAGAGAGAGAGAGAGATGAAAGGAAAAGGAAAAAGAAATGGATTAGGAAATGGTTCGCTTGCTAGGGCAATCGGAGACCTTGAAGGTCTTGTCGGCGAGCTTCTGGAAATCATCTATGTGTAGCTCGGCAATGGTGGACTACAGCGGTTGTAGATCCAGACTTCGTAGTGAACATTCTCCTTGAATGTGCCGGCGATGGTGGCGGATCTTCTTCTTCAATCAGACCACTCATGGTGTGGCTGAGAGAGATGTGTAGAGAGAGCTGTTTTTTTTTTTCATCTCCAGATCTGAATCTGAGAATGAAAACTTCAGGACAAAAATGGGATAAATAAAAATGTTTAGGACCTATAGGTAAAAAAGTCTCTAGTAAGGATCTGTTGGGTAATAACTCTTAAAAATGGGACTGGCCCGTAAAAAACCCCAAAATCAATTGGGTTTAACGGCACATAATTTGCTAACAACAACCAAAACATTATCATTTTCATAGGGTACCAACCTAGGAATAGTGCAGCAAATATCCAAATCATACATATAGAGAGGCAAATGTTAGTGCAAATATCCCTATGAATCAAGGAAACAGCCTTACGGAAGGATTTTTTGTTTACCAATTTTCTCCTTCTTGTATTTTAGTACAAATATTTGATGATGCTAGAGGGTTGTTTACCCTAGAATGTTGTATATTCTCGTACTTTTCATTAGGTTTATATTTATATATTATACTTTCTTATCAAAAATAAATAAATAAATAAATAAAAAAGATGCTGTCCATAAAAAGGGTACACTGGTCTTTTTCTCGAGGAGTGAGGAGATTCTTATAAAATATTATACATTAGAGTCGTAGGAAAAATCAATAGAATTAAACTGATTGCTTGATATTGATTGAAGGTAGCGTTTGGTAACGTTTACGTTTTTTGTTTATATTTATAAAAATTTTATAAATTAATTTTTGTTTATTTTTAGAAAAACATAAATTATAAACGCGTTTGTTTTGAACAAAATGTTTAAAAAAAAATTTAAAAACATAAACTGAAAAATTTGTTTGTTCAGGCCTAAATAATTTATATTTATTTTTATTATTTATGACAATGGGATCACACATATTACAATTGAAAAAGATTAATTAAAAAAATGATTGAAAAAAAAATTAATTGGGAAAAAATTAATTGAAAAAAAATATTTTTAAAAAAATGAAAAAAATTAATTAAAAAATAATCGAAAAAATTTTAATTGGAAAAAAAATATTTGAAAAAAAAATAATTAATTGAAAAAAAATAATTAAAAAAATTATTTGAAAAAAATTAATTGAAAAAAAAAATATTTGGAAAAAAAATTATTTGAAAAAAATTAATTAAAAAAATAATTGAAAAAAATTATTTGAAAAAAAAAAATTGAAATTGAAAATGTAAACTCATTTTTTGAGTTTACGTTTTTTCCTCAAATTTATAAACTGAGACAACCATTTATAAACTAAAAAAATTATCAAACAAGTTTTTATGACAGTTTTTTTTAATTTTTATAAATATAAACTAAAAATTGAAAACGAAATGTTACCAAACAGGCCTTAGTTAGTTTCATTAACATAAAATTGTTTTGATTCTAAAACTGTTTACACTTATACTTATCGAAATATTATATTTAAATGTTTAAACATTGCCTTTGTTTGGGAAGATGAGTTGGGTTGGGTTGGGTTGGGTTTGGGGCTATTTTAACTATAAAAAGATAAAATAGGCTTTTTAGTTTAATAAGACAAAATATCACATTTAATTCATAATCATTACATTGAATCTCACAAAAAGTCAAAAAAATTAAAAAATTCTTTCTAAACGAAACTTTTTAACCCCAATTAAAATAGTCAAAAAAACTAAAAAGTTAAAAAAGTTCCCCCAACGAACTCATTATTAGAAAAATAAGTTATCAATGGTAGGGAGGGAGGCATTTTTAAAGTAGCCTCTGGCATTCTCTTCATTTATTTTTTATTTTTTTGTCAAATTTTACATATTTTTATAAAACTACTTGGAAATTCATGCAAGTCTCACTTACACTAAAATTGAAAAACTGAAAAAAATCTAATCTTAAATAATAAAATTGAAAAGTTTAGTTTGGTGATAAATTTTTTCTCAATATTGATCAAATTGATTTACATCTAGACTAGAGGGTGCCTTTCATGCCCATAGGACCCATGACAGGTTCTATTCTGAATATAGATTTATTGTTCATTTTTTTTTTTTAAACAAATGATATAAAAATAGAGAGAAAAATGGAGAAATTATTAATATATTATTATTGAATTAACTTTTTTTTTTTTTTTTTATCGAAATAAAACCATGGTAAGGTTAACGGGCCTGTAAAACTCTTTTCAGTGTAGATTGTGGACGGAAAAAGGCAGTCCTTAGTGTGTGTATATATATATTCTTCTAATTTGTTTTTTTTTTAAATATTAAATAAATACATAAATAAAATAATAATAATAAATGGGGAGATACAGAGAAGATTTGATATGAGGAAATCTTGAATGGGGCCATGGTTAATTTGTCAGTTAGGGTTGAATCCGACGTGAGTGGCCGTCGTTTAGGAGGCAATAGTAGGACCCAAAACAATGGGATACCCCTACGACAAAACTGCCCCTATCCTCCTCTCCCAAAACAAAAAACATAAAAACAAAGAAGCTGTTTCTATTTTTCTCCAACCAATAGAGGAAGATAAGATTTATTAATTGGGAAAGAGATGCCCCAATGCCAAGGACCCCTCTCCCCTCCTACTCTCTCAAGAATCTCCACCTCATTGTCAATTTCAAGGACCCCCTCTCTTCCCTCTCTGTGCCTGTTTCTTTCCATAGAAAAATGATCTGGACCCGCTCCAAGAGTGACCCCCACGACCCCCTTTAGTCTTTGATTGTTCAGATTTTTTTTTTTTCTTCCTCCAATCATCAATTCCTACGTGTGTATAGGGGTGGTGAGAGTTGGTGATTGAGGGGGTCTCAATCACTTCTCCTTTCCATATGTGATTTTCTAATTTTTAATTTTTTTTTTGTCTTAAAAATATTTATATTTTGACATTTTTAATAATTCAATTATCGTGATGGCGAGTATTTTGAGATGCAGAGGCAAATAGATATGTGCAAAGAGGATCTTGAATCATTTCTTACAATTTATTGGACATGTTTATAACTTCTATAAAATTGAAATTTATGTTAAGATATTTGTTATATCTTCAACTTATAGTTTATGGGAGAAAAATCTCTTAAATAAGCTCAAAAGATTTGATATTGAAAAAATAAAGACAGTGGTGTTTAATTTTTTACTTAGAGTTCGTTTAGGAAGTAGATTAACTTTTTAATTTTTTGATTTTTTAGTTATTTTAACATGGATTAAAAAGTTTTGTTCAGAAAGAATTTTTTAGCTTTTTAAATTTTTTGTGACAGAAAGAATGTAATGATTATGGATTAGATGTGACATTTTGTCTTATTAAACTAAAAAGTTTATTTTGTCCTTTTGTGACTAAAATAGTCCTAGTCCTAAACCTAACCCAACTCAAGTTGCCAAACGAAGACTTAATAGATTATCAACTTTCAATTTAAAATAAATTATATCAAACAAACCCTTTTAATAATCTCTCTTCACTATCATTCACTCATAATCTCCACTTTAACCATTTCAATCTTCACTCTCCTTCACTTATCATTTTTACATTAACAGTTTCAATTACACACATAATATACCAAGCCTTCGTTTGGCTAACTTAATTAGATTAAAAAAACATAAAAAATAAAATAGGTTAAATAAGTAAATAAGATAAATGGGTATTTTGAAAAGTAGGTTAAAAATTACTTCTTAGTTTTTAACCTACTTTCTCTCTCACTAAAAAAAAAAAAAAGGATCAAAAAGTAAAAAAAAAGGTCAAAAAATCAGCTTTTAACTATTTTCCCAAAACACTCTAAAATGTCTCATTCAAATCATAATCATTTCATTTTTTCTCTCATAAAAATTTAAAAAATTAAAAAAAATCAAACCAAATAAACTTTTTAATCCCAAATTAAAAAAATCTCAACTCAAAAAAATCAATGCCAAACAGGGACTAAGTCTTTCAAGTCTCATAAATTGTAATATCCAAACTTGATAAAGTTGGCACCAAACGAAACCGTGGGTTTGTTTGTAGGATCCCTAGTTTGTTAAACGCATCTCTATGCGTGCACCCTACATTGTGACATACCACTTATATGCACTTTTTTTTTTTCAGTATTCTTTAAAAAAAAAAAAAAAGTTTTTTTACAAAATTGACATATTTTTCAAACTATTTGAAAAATTAATCTGTTTTTTGAAAATGTAATTTTTAATTGAAAATGCAATTTTATGATAATATAAACTTCACTAAGATATATTGCATTTTCAACATATGATTTCAAGTTGAAATTGCATGTTGAAATTATAATTTTCAATTTAAAATTGCATTTTTAAAATGCGATTTCAAAAAGTAAGTTAATTTTTAAAATAATTTAAAAAGTAAGTCAATTTTTAAAATTTTTTTTTTTTAGAATATTTTTTTTAAAAAAAAACTCCTTATATTCCTCTCTCTCTCTCTCTCTCTATATATATTGTTTTATATTATATTTTATTTTTTTGGGGTAAGTAATAAGAATCCTACAAGTTACGACTTTAATAAATAAAGTTGCTTCATTGTTTTCCCTTGTATTTCATGTATTATTAGTTCATCGGTTCAATGTCACATTGGAGAATATAGAATCTTAGGGATTAATGAAATTAATTTTTTTTTTTAATTTTTTCGAAATCTACTCTTTACCAGCTTTGATTCCTCACAACTTCGGAGCATCCATAATTTAATTCCCCCCAAAAAAAAGTGTTACTTGTCTTGTGTAAAATAATCTTGATGTCATAATAAATACGTAATTTTGAGTAGATTCTATAAATATAATAATAATAAGAAAAATACGTAATCTTCTTCTTTTTCTGATACATTATGGCAATGTTATTTTTGTTAATTGTTTGATTATTATTATTATTATTATTATTATAAGAACACTTAAAATTGAATCTAATATGTATAGTAATGCTGGTTAATTTGCTAGTCTAAAAATAATACATAAAATGACACATTTTATTAGCCAAAGAATATGTATTATTATTATAAATATTAAAATTATTTTGAATTATTTCATACATGTACTATTTATTTTCTAATATCTAACATATGGTGTTGGATACAATTTCTTCGTATAAATTAGAAATATAATAGGAGAGATGACTTATATTAAATTGGTAAGACACATATCATCGAAATAACAAGACGAAACATTTACAAAATAAACTCAAACAAGTCATACAAATATATAACAAATTCAACCGATCTTATAAATGGAAGAAAAATTCTAAATAAATACATAAAAAAACATAAATGAGAAGAGTTGAATATCTGACTACATAATGAAAAGTGATTATGTGATGTTATCATGTGATTATGTACTCACTCAAGGAAGTATGTAAAAATAAACAATTTAAACATATGAGCACAACACTGAAATTCCAACTCACATGATAATTTCTACCTAGTGAGGTTCATTTCTTCAGGTTCTATCTTTATCCCTTCAATTCAAATGTTTAAATTCCAAACCTCACCAACCCAACAGGGAATAGGCCATCAGAGAGGTGTCCCCACCACCTAACTATACTCTTACACTACATAATATACATGGCTTTTACCTACCAAAAATAAATAGAAAGATTTGCAAAACTATACTACCCAATTTGGTCCAACCTGCTTGCAAAGAGTTTGACACCATTTTTGCCATCTGTAGCAAAGGCATTTAGCCTACCACTCTGTCCCTCTGTCACAAGCATCCTCCCTCCCTCCCTCCCTCCCAACTGTATTTCACAATTTCATCTCTACTTTTGTACTCTCTGTTTTAAGAGTAATTATTCTATCTTTTGCCAAATTTTAGTAATGTTATACAAATTATGGATAAATTACACTTTACTTCCTCAACTGTTATCCTGCATTACTTTATTTCTTTAAATTAAAAATTGTAATACTTAATCTATTTCATTTATTAATTTCTTTCAATCTGAATCTTTATTATGAAAATATCATTTTAAGTTAAGGGATGTAAATTGATATTGAGTAACGGTTGAAGGAGATAAAATATAATTTATCCTTATAGTTGAAAGGGTATTTTCATCCTTAAGTGACACGATTTTTAGTTTATAATTAAGGGAGGTAAAGTGAAATTGCTCTACAAATTAATTAAATTAAATTTACCATGTATTATATCATTGAATTGAGTTTTGTTTCAGTCTTATTACTTAACCTGAGTTGGTAAAAACAAAAAACAAATATATATATATATAAAATTCGTTAGTTTATAATAAAAAAAATTTCCTTCATGAAATAGCATAGTAATTGTTTGTTTGTTTAATAACAAAGGACTCTGAATTTCTACAGTTTGAAAAACAAAATAATAATAGACAAGTCGCAAAACATAATAGAGCACACAATCAAATGATATTCTGAATCCTTATTGTTAGAGACTTATTACACATTATTTCTCCGGACAATTTAAATTTTATTAATATATTTTAGAATTAATTTTGAGTTAGGTGCCCCAATTAATTTAACATCATATCATAAACTATTTCTCTCATCTTTATGTCATCCTCACTTGCAACTTGAATTGCATGGGATAATAGAAACTCATCTCTTGATTCATATATTTATAGAGTTTCCCTGCATAGTGGATATTAAATTTATTATTATTATTATTATTATTTTTTTTAATAAATTTTTTTGTTCTTCTGTTTTTTTGTTTATAGTTGGTACTGGTACTCCACATTAAAAACTTGGTGAGCTCCAGCTGTACTTAGGATGACCAAAGGTGACTTCACCCTTACGACGAGCTCCCCTCAACTTTGCTGGGAAAGAAGTTGTGTCCTGTTATAATGACCGAAATGCCCATTCCATTCCATTCCATGCTCCACAAAAACCCACTTCTTCACACCAAGACCAAGCTACCCCTTCCACCATCTTAAAATTACTTCCCATACTCTTCTTCAATTAATTAATAGGACCATAGCAAAAAGCATAATTAGACGTCAAGATATTAAAAATGGTAAGAATATAGAATTCGATCACATAAGCGAGCACAATTTTCTCAAATAAGATGAATCTCATATTTTTATAAATTACACAATATATGTAAAATTTGTGATTGATTCCTGTATAAATAAAATAGTTGTCTATATAATATTAAAAAAAATAATAGTATACAAATCCAAAAATTATAAATAAAAATATATAAAATGATGTATTAAATTAGCATCCATTCGTTTCAAACAAAAATAAAATTAAAATAAAAACTCTTAAAAGCAATTCGTTATTTTAAAGTATCATTGACACATCATTGTAAAACAAATTATTTTATACAGAAATTCTATTGGCAAATAGAGTGGCACTAGAGAGAGGGAGGAAACGTTCAAGAAATGACGTTTTTTTTTAACAGTCTACGGTTATTCCCATACGGAAAGATGGAAGACTAAAACAACTAAACTTTTAGTTTTAGATGTGTTAGTTTGCGTCTCCACTTGTGAAAGATTTTTAACCTCTTCTCCATAGGGAACAAATCATATACCCCTAAAAGTGTTTGATAAAATGTGTCAAAGGAAGATGGAGCGAGAGATTGAGTCTTGTTTACGCAAATGGTTCGTCCTTATTCTAAAGGCCCCCTCTTCCTCCACCTCCTTCCCTTCCCCCCCCCCCCCCCCCCCCCCCAATTACTATAAAGAAACCTCACTTTCCCTCTCTCATTACCCACCCCATCTCAGCTTTTCCTTCTCTCTCTTCTCCCACTTTCTTGCTCCCTCTTGTTCTTGTTCTTGTTCTCCTCCCTCCTATAAATCCTCTACTTTGATGAATTCTATGAGCTCTGCTTAAGAAGTACAAGAAGAATCAAAGCTCAATTGGGTTTCAATCAGATACAAAAATTTGTTTTTTTTTTTTTTGTTTTCTGAGGTAGATGGAGAAGCTTAGCTTTGTTAAGAATGGTGTGCTAAGATTGCCACCTGGGTTCAGATTCCACCCCACAGATGAAGAGCTAGTCGTTCAGTACTTAAAACGCAAGGTGTTTTCTTGCCCTTTGCCAGCTTCAATCATCCCTGAGGTGGATGTTTGCAAATCTGACCCTTGGGACTTGCCAGGTTAGTTTTTGCTTCATTTTCTTGATTTTCTTGATCAAAAGAATAAAACCAGACTGTTTTAAATTTGCTCCAATGTCCCAAAAATTGTTTTCCCACTTTTTTTAACAAGTCTAGAGAGTTGCCTGATAACATTGAAATTGAGTTCGGATCAAAACACATGAGTTTTCTAACTACTGACTACAATGACAATTGAGACTTACATTTAGTGAAAATTTTTAGTAACAATTATAATGCTCCTCTAGGAAACTAAAAAATGATTGCTTGGTTTGCTAGATTCATTGAAATGTTTCTGGCAATCGTATTGAAATTGAATTTTTAAGAGAGCTTGTACTGAAACATAGTAATATTTGTTTTTAGAAAACAGATTCTGAAAACGAAAGGGTAGTAAAAATGTTTTGTGTCTTTCAGGTGACTCGGCGCAAGAGAGATACTTTTTTAGCACAAGGGAAGCCAAGTACCCAAATGGGAACCGGTCCAACAGAGCAACTGGTTCCGGGTATTGGAAGGCGACCGGGATAGACAAGCAAATTTCAACTTCTAAGAGCAACCAAGTTGTGGGGATGAAGAAAACTCTGGTTTTTTACAGAGGAAAGCCTCCACATGGCTCAAGAACCGATTGGATCATGCACGAATATCGTCTCGTTGACTCAACCCAGGTGAGCTTTATTTCTTTCAATTATCTTCAACTATGTTGTTTTCATACATGCTTTTATTATAAATATAAATCATTGTTCAATTCCCGGCAGGCTTCTATGGAGAATTGGGTTCTTTGCCGCATATTTTTGAAGAAAAGGGTTACTAAAAATGAAGAGGAAATCACACAATCGCGCAATTGTGAAACCGTGCCTGTTTTCTATAATTTCATGGCCAAAGAGAGGACTGTTTTGAATCTCATCCCTGCTTGCTCATCATCGGGTTCGAGTGGGGTCACAGAGGTCTCTGATCATGAATCAGACGGTCATGAAGAAAGTAGTAGTTGTCATAGTTTCTCATCCTTTCGAAGAAAACTTTAGTTGCAATATCTTTTAGCAGTGTCTGTATCAGTAAATTGAGCTTCCAAAATTCCCATCAGAATAACCCTGTTAGAGATCTGATGTTTGGTTACAGTTCCATGTCTCTATGGTAAGAGATATTGAAAAAAGAAAAAGAAAAGAGAGATTAAAACTCGGCATAAACTGTTGTCAGTAATTTGGAGATCAAATGATGTTAACAAATGGTACTATTCTGTACTCAAAATCTGAAAATTTTAAAGTCAGTGGTAATCTATCTTTCTCTTTAATGCATTTGAATTTGTTTTCTTAATACATTTTGGTTCATACTTCATATATTGTTGAGCTCACCATGCAATGCTCTTGCTTTATCGAAAGGCAATTGATTTTTGAGGGAATAAGAACAAACAAGGACATGATGGGAAAAAAAGAAGAAAAGGAAGATGAAAAAGAGAAAGGAAAGAGAAGGCATAATGGCATTCTATATTGCTAATGTGCTATCCGATTGAATTGAACGGTGATATCACGTTACACTGTTCACACTTTGTTGATATGATATTATCGAGCAATGAATCAGCTGAGGATTTTTTGTTAAATAGGAGATACAGTTGTTAACATTTCAATCATTTGATCAGTTTTATTAATCGGTGATAACACAAAGTATTTTCTATACGTAACATCTATTTAATTTTATGCAAAGAGAAATCCTTTTCAATAGAATAAAAATACAAACATGATCTTGTATATATATCTCCGCCGTATGAGGTTCTCTTGGCCTTTCTTTCAAACTAGGCAAAAGTCGAACTTCTCTCTGTATTTAGATTTTAAATTTTAATAGAGATTTATAGAGGAAAATAAAAAAATATTAAAAAATAAATTCAACTTTTGCTCTAATCATTTTTTCGGGTAATTGACACTTTTTACCCCCACCTTCTAATTGCAGCAATTAAGATTTTAGATTTCTTACTTTTATTTCAATATAAGCCTCTTATCACTTGCAGTTAAAAAAAATAGATAAAATACTTATCTGATGAACACATGAGCACATTTTTATCCCTTCATCAGCTTTCACTCAAATTTCATTTTAATTTTTCATATTTCAATTTTCACTCAAATTTCAAACTATGGTATAAAATAATGACTATATTGAAAGTCAATTTCAAGTCTATGAACTAAATTGTTACAATTAAAAGGTGAGTAACTAAAATGAAATTCATGTGAAAGTTGAAGGGTAAAAGTGTAATTCACATTTTTTTTCATTTTCGTTTTCTTTGCAAATTCAATATTCCCACAGAGTCTAAAGAAAACCCAAGTGCTCGATATTGGATTCAAATTTCAAACTTTTCTGCTAATTGTGAGCATGCTTTAGTTCAGAGACTCTCCATATAATTCAAATTTATGTCAATTGAAAGAAATGGACAAAGCTAGTCACCCAGACATACATTCTGAACAAAGTTTCAACAAGATTTGTTACAATTGTCACACTCATTTACCAACATACAAATACAAAAAAATTAGGTATATAAATTTGTTTTGATAAGGGAACAGAGCTAACTAAAGTTTGAATTTTACAAGACTAGTTGGTGAAAGTAGGGAGACTTGAGAAAATACATAGGGGGTTTCTTGTGCAAGGATGACACCATTTTGAAAAACAAAAGTTGTGTCCCAAAATCCTTGACCATGAGAGGTTTCTTGCATCTTCTTACAAAGTTTAGTTTGGCCAGTTGTCTAATACCCTATTGGGTATGGGTAGGAGTAGAAGAAAAACTATCTTTGATGACCCATGCAATAGTAGAAGGCAATAGAATATGTTTAGTGCAATTTATCAGAGTTGTTTATACTTTTTTTTCATTTTCATTTTTGTTTTGGGAGTTTGTGACATAATATTTAGTGGAATTTCTGTTATTAGTTTCTATTTTTTAGTTATCAACTTTCAACTCTTATACTAAATAGGATGCAATTTACCGAGGCTACCTATAGTGCAAAATCTACTTAAATTAGTTTAAAAAGTTGGTTATTAAGACGTTGAGGAGAATGATTTTAACTTCTTCATTCTGATTATTACTTTTAGCTCGTAAAAAGCTATCAAACAGATAGAAAAGGTAAATTTAGTGTAACTTTTCTCAACTTGAAAGTTAATAATTAAAAAATAGAGACATAACATTTTTCTTAATTTTCAGATAATCAACTCTCTCATTTCTCTCAATTTTCAAATAATCAATTTTTTCTCAACTTATTTAAATGATTTCAATATCATAAATTATAATTAAAGAATGCACTAAACACTATTAGAGATTCCAAAGATAAAAATAAATAAAATATAAGTAGCTTAATAAACTCAATCAAACATGGCCAATGTCATAGATTCCTCACTAGTATACACAAAGTAGACCATTTTCTTTCTTTCTCCTATTACATTGAGTTTGTTGGACAACACATTTAGAAGAGACACTAAGCAAAGAGATGCTCTCACTATCTTCCAACTACTCTGTAACTTTGACCTAAATTAAGTACATAATAATATTAGTAGAGCACTAATCTAATGCTTTATACTCTTAATAGTTCTTAATTAAACTATCTCTGCATGTGCCATACACGCCAAAAACACACACACACACACAATATGTCACTACCTTCTGTAGTTGACTCACCCACTATTAATTATATTTATATATTAACGATTTATATACTCATATGTATTAAGCATAAAGGGCTGCAAACGAGCCGAGCCGAGTCGAGCTTTGCTGGGCTCGAGCTCGGCTTATTAAGTTATCGAGCTCGTTTATTGAGCTTGAGCTCGGCTCGATAAGGGATTGGGCTCGAGCTCGGCTCGGCTCGGCTCGATAAATTTTTTTTTAATATTATTTATATTATTTAAATATAAATATTTAAATAAAAAATATTATTTATATTATTTAATATATAAAAAATGCATTTATATTATTATTTATATATATATTTATATATTTTTAATATATAAATAATGCATTTATATATATTTATATATTATTTAATATATAAATAATATATTTATTATATAATTTAATTAAAGATAAGCGAAATCGAGCCTAATATCGAGGCTCGGCTCGTTTACTAAACGAGCCGAGCCCTTACCGAGCCGAGCCGAGCCTGTTCACGAACAGCTCGGTTCATTTGCATAATTGGTAATGCTATATATCTAAAAAGTTCAGCATTTGAAATTCTGGGTGCAAGGACATCACACCAAATTTAAATTTGTACAACACATTCAATATTTTAACATTTTTAGTATTTCGTATAAAGATTTTATTTATTACCAGATTTATTACACATTTTCATTTCGCGTCCAATGTATATTCATATCATAAAAGTTGTGTATGTGTAGAACTCAATATATATATATATATATAACATAATGAGACTTGTCATGCAGCATAATAAATCATATAAGAGATGAAAGTTCAATGTAGTAATCCAGACATATGGAAGCCCTCAAATTTTTTAAGTACTAGTGCAAGCAAAGTACAATAATTTTAGAAAAGATTGAATTTGAGTGGGATCAATTCAAAATAATTTTAATTTTATAAAAATATAAATCAAAGCAAGTGAAAGTATGCTTCATGTCACAACTTTCAATTGCACCTGATATAGCCTTGTTTTTACTTCTATGAAAGTACAATGATTTTGAATTATTCCTATGGAAAATGTTTTGGAATCTCAATTTTGAACTCCCAAACCAACTCCGGTGTGTCATAAGCCACGTCACTTAGAAACCCTACTAAAACTATTCAATGAGTGCTTGCCATGTTATTGGGAGTTGGTTTTGGAGTTTCAAAATTGATGGGATGTAACATTACCTATTCCTATTTTGTTGCACTTTTTTCATAATGTTATGTAACAAAATTGCGGTACAAATTTTTATTATTTTTTCTTTTTGAAAATTACTCTTCTCCATACTGCTATCTTCTATGTTTTTTCATACTTCATTTTGTGAGCCTCACTCTAGGCTCAAAATAATAATTCAAATTGTTTATCTCGTAAATCTCATAGTGAAGATTCTTGGTGTAAAAAAAATCAATTCCATCAGATATCGATGAATAGATAAACAAATTGTATTAATTTATTCATGTGTCTAATGATAACTGATGAAACAAATTTTTTATACAACTTATCTTCATTGTTAGGCCTACAAAATGAATGATTTAGATCATTATTGTAGTGCGAAATAAGGCTCACAAAACAAAATATAAAGAGATAAAAATGAGTAATTCCATCTTTTGAATATGTGACCATTGCATTGTTATAAGCTATGAAAATATAATAACTCATTAAATTAATGCATTAGTGACATATATATTATACGTATCTAAAAATAAATATTTGAATTTTGATCACTATAACATTGCATAGTGATATAAAGTATAATCATAATCATATTCATATAAAAAAAAACAATAATAATAATAATAATAATAATAATAATAATAATAATAATAATAATAATAATAATCATACAACACTTTTGATCCTCTCAAGTGGGTAATTGTAGTAGTAAGAGTTTGAGTTTGACATGCCACACTTTGATTACTTTGATGATTTCATAAATCCTAGGGACATGTTTTAAAAGGTGGACCTAAAACCATCTACTTAAGTGCCAAGTGGAGGCCACACCAATGAAGGACGGCATAGGTTAAAAAGCTTAATTATGTGTTTGATTGTCTAATAATTATTGTTTAAGTCATTGCCAAAATGGCATGTTTGGAAGAGAATAACAAAAACTTTGAAAACAATGGCAGAATGGAAATATAAAAATAAAAATTGCCGACCATAGTTTCTTGTGACTCTGGTTTTTTGGATTCATCTAAGGATGTTGGAATTCTTCACGTCAACCCATTTACTTATTCGTTTAAATCGAAGAGTATGGAAATCAAACAAAGAATTGGATGTAATATATACTTAAATTGACTCTTTTTTTTTTTTTGTTAAAAAAAAATAATATCACTAATAAATTTTATAAAATTTATTTATTCATATGTATTTTGGGTTTATATTTATGGGTTTGTAGTAAAACTATTCTCTTAAATATTTCACTATCATGACGAGAGAGATGGGGTTGTGGGTTGCTGGTTTCGCATGGCATTGCATTGAAAAAATTGCGTGGGAAGGGCCGTCATGGTAGACCACACACATTTATGCAGTTAACTCGAATGTGATTTGAATGAAATGATTGTTTAGTTAAAATATTTACTTTTATATTTAGTTAAGTTACAAAGATAATAATTATTGAAAATTAAATTATAATTCATCAGTTTGAAAAAAATAATAATTTAATTAAAAGACCAAGGAATAATCATCTTATTTCCATCTAAAATTATTCCAGCGACAGTAATTACCATTTTTATGGACTTTCAACGGTTTGGGTCAATCACTTAAGCCCAGCAAAAAACCCCCAAAAGTCTTATAAATTGTTACAAGGGTATTGAGGCCTTTTTGTTGCAAATTGATGGGCAGTTTTGTCCTTATAAAAAAAAAAATTTAGGATTTGTTTGATAATTAACTTTTTTTAGTAATTTTTTGATATTTTACACACACCAAAAAAATGTTAAAAATTAGAGAGAATATATTAATTATTTATACTGATTTTTTTGACATTTTAACTATTTTAATCAATTGTCAACAAGAACCTTACTTTGCAGTTTGTAGTGGAAGGCAGGCAATGTGAGGAGTAATTATTCAAATACTTCTGGAACAAGTCTATGTGGTGCTCCAAATCAATAGTTATAGTCTAAATAATAAGATCCATCACTTTTGTGTTAAAATTTTAGGAGATAAAATGTTAAATGTTAATCTATAAATAAAATAGAGCAATACTCTTGACATGTTGAATAATTTCTCGAATGTGAGTGTGTTTTTAAGACCAGTTCCAAAAACCAACCACCCTCTGTTTGTTTGAACCAAAATTAAATGAGTAATTCTATTAATCATATGGTATTTTTATGATTTTTTTCATTTTAAGTTAAGATATATTGTATATAATTATAAAAATATTACTATCATATCATTCTAAAATAATCAATAATGATATAATTATTTTAGCCTTTTCACTTCAAATTAAAATATTCACTAATGTAGCTCATAATTTTAAAAATATGACTGCCTGATCATTTAAATAGATTTTTCGTTAATTTTTATTTTATTTTATTATTTATGTCAGCTAATATGTCAATTGAGTTTGATTTTGCTAAAACATTGAATTGATTGTTGATGTAACAAAAATTGGGAATATAATTCCATTTAACAGCTAGTAATTGATTTCACATAAAATATAACTATACCATAGCCTAAAGGTAAAATAAGAATAGAAAATAATGTAGTAATTAGAGCCAGTTTTAAGTCCCTACTCTCGCACATATTTTACTACCTTATTTGACCTTAAGACTCGTGATTTGAGTTTTTTATTTTTCATTTTTTTTATGTCTTTAATGATTTTTTTTTCATTATTTCAGCCAATTTATTTTTTTCTTTTTAATTGCCACCTAAAATACTCACAAACAAAACCTTCACAAATAAAGATTTAAAAAATTATGAGTAATATTACTCATAAAGAAAAAAAATTATGAGTAAAATTATGAGTATCATTAATGATAGAGATCATGAAAAAAATATGATGAAATGTTTCATGAAGATTTTTTATTTTTTGATTAATGTGAGGTGTTTTATTTTATGTATAATCCAAGTTTGTAGAATCTTCATGAAGTAATTCATGATTCCTAATATTACTCAAAAATTATTGTTTAATGTCTCAATTTTTTTAAAATTTAATCCAATAAGGCCTTGTTTTAAGATTTGACTTAAAATCTCTAAAAAATTTAAACCCCTAATAATTCATGCAAACATATTATCAAGATAAATAAATTATTTGTGAATTATTATTTTTTTAAAATACAAAATACACAAATCAAATAATCTGATCACATATCAAATAAAAAAAAAATCCAATAACACTACAGAAACATAAATGAGGTGGGGTCATATAAATTGTGAATCCCCTATACCAACCTATCACAAAGTACAGTGCTTATCAAAGTAGATAGCATATATAGATGGTGTGCAATTGCTGCCAGAAAATCAAAGCTCTATAATTCATGTGAAAGATGATAGATAGATACATAACGTTTCATGAGTGATGAATTCGGGGTGTTTTAGAAACTTAGAGAAAAGTTAATTTTTAACTATTAATTTATTTTAGATCACATTAATTTATATATATATATATATTTTTTTTTTTTTAAAAAAAATTAAAAAATTAATTTTTAACTAACTTTTTAAAATAAAGCTTTAATTGCTAAAAAGCAGAGAGAGAGAGTGAGAGAGAGAGAGAGAGAGAGAGAGGGGGAGAGAGTAGTGGCTGTAGGTGAGTTGCGCAGCAGCAAGGCAACTACACCTAGCCCATCAGCCACTACTTTTTGTTTTTATATGCTTTTGCCAACTGTTCACCATCGACTAGACACATCCATGTTAGATATTTTTTGTGTGTTTAACTAGCTGGTTGGTTTATAAGTTGATTTTTTTTATTTATTATAAAAATATGTATAAAAAAATAAAGAGATAATATGATAAAAATAAATTAATAAATAATTTATTTACGGTGTTACTAAATGAATCCAAAATATAAGTAAAATTATTTAAGTGAAATTATATAGATCTTGTATAATTGAAATTATTTAAATGACTAGTCATGTGATCGATTTTGTATTCATATACCCTATTTATCAAGAAAATGAATCATACTAATTTGATCCTTTAATGTATTCATTTTTTTGTTTTTCATTTTACTTTTTTCTGAAATTTTGAAAATTAAAATATATATATTTATTTATGTCAAAACAAAGTTGTACACTCTTCTTTTCCTCACTAGCTTTGGCCACCACTCACTCCTATCAACCACCATTGATCAGCGATGATTTTTCAGCCAACTCTAGTCACCTTTCGGCAACCTCTAGTAATCGTACCAACCATTAGTGACCTTTCGACAAGCTTCAACTACTTTTTTAACAAGTCTCTTGTGATTCATTTAGCCATTACTTCTAGTGACTCACCAAATATATTTTACTTTACTCCAAAACTATTAAATCTATAAAAAAGGAATAGCTATTTTCATACCCTCATTTGCTCTATAGCTTAGAGTACGAGTCCCACGCTTGTGTAAATATTTTTATGTTTATTTTTTCTCCATGTCTTCCCTCTTCTCAACCGGTCTCTCTTGCTAATAATTCGACATGGGCTTGAGAAACTGGACTTGGCCCGACAAGTTTAAGCCCGGTACTGGATTCATCCACAATTATATGATTATGGGCTCATAGCTAATAGACCTACTTGAGGCCCGGTTCATGTCCAACATGATGCTGGTGGTCCATAACATAACCGTTCTGATTTGGGCCCAAAATCAGTCCATTTCTAAAATTTACTCCAATTGGAATGAATATTCATTCATTCACAAATAAGATTGTGTTGAGCTCTTGATCTCTCTCTAACCAAAAATTATAGTCTTTGTTATTGAAAAATTAGTTTCTCGTTGAGTAGTAATACGGCAATGTGGCATGTCCTCTTTAATTTGATCATAAATATGAAGGGTAGAGTGTACATTTAAAGTTACTGTGTTGCGGACCACATTAAGAATAAATTTTATTTATATATTTAAATTTTGATATGTAATCTTTTCTCATTATTGTTGTCATATCATTTAATTAAGTGTCTAGGTTTATTTGCGCTCATCTTAACAAATCTTGAGTTTTTGAAGTTCAAAATCGAATAAATTTTCAAAGATCCTTTAAGATGACTCAAATTCAAAATCTTAGATCTTATCTTTAAATTTTTATTAATCAATTAAAATTTAGTAATATTGCTTTAGTAGTGTAAATGTCTAATTTATTTATTTATTATTATTATTATTATTATTATTATTTTCAACAAAATCAAATACAAATATCAATGCGGATTTATACTGAGAGATAAATGAAAAATAATTGAGTTGATAAATTTACTAATCGCAACCGATTATTCTGAAATAAAAACTCGTGAATTTACTAATCAATGCCGTCTTTAAAAAGAATAATACTTCAAAAAGGTAAAGGAATAGAAGGACAAACAAATAAACCTCAATCTCAGGTAAACGAAGAAGACATAGCTAGATATTTTGAAAAGCTTAAATTACTAAAGAAATCCGTTTGTAGAACTTACAGAAAATAAAAATGTTTAAACAGCTAACAAAATGAAGTAGTAGCAAAAAGCGTAATGAGAATGAAGATATTAAAATGGAAGAATTTATAGATATAGAACAACAAATAGAAAAATTCAAGAAAGAAAAACTAGAATTAATTCCAGCTAAATATGTATATAGGCTAGGCAAGACTCATAAAAAACAATATCTATTTAAACACTATGGTGAACAAATGATTAGTGTAACACAAGAAGATGAAAAAATAGAGCTAAATTTAATAGATAGAGAAAGCTATAAATATGCAGTAAATGAACACCTTAAAATGACCCACTTAGGAGTAGTTGTAGTAGGAGTTAAAGCTTTAACTAAAGAGAATTTAGGAACTAAAGTTTTTGTATGTCTTTATGATGATAGGTTTAATGATGTAGGACAAAGTCTTTTAGGCAGCTATGAATTATATATGAATTCAAAAGGAGGAATAGTTTATTTTACACCAGACTTCTTATTACTAACCTCAACCTTTCATAAAAAGATAAAAATAGGAATAAAGAGTAGAGAATATAAAATGAAAAAATGAGAAAAGAATTTGTTAGTTTGTACAGAATTTTTAGGCTTAGCAGTCTCAGAAAGTAATACTCACTATAGACTTACGAATGATCAGATAGTCAAATTATTAGGTGTAAAAGGAATAAAGGCATTACCAGCTAAAAAATTTAATTCTGAAGATAATGCAGCGTTAGATTGGAAATTAGGAGATTTTTTTAAGACAAAAAAGATTAGCCCCTCAAGACAATTTATTATATCAAGCAACAGATGGAAATTATGCGGTAAGATTTACTCAATATACTTATGTAGCACCAGAAAAATCAGAAGATGACGAATTCAGTAGTATAGATAGGGAAGAAAATCAGGATAATCGTAGTGAAATAAATCAGCTTTATGTAATAACAGAAGAAAAAACTATATCACAAAATAAGATATATAATATTGATGAGACAGATTTAGAAAATTTCATCCTAGAAGACATGAACAAGATGTTAGATGCTAGATATTTCGAATACTTAGCCAGAGGAGATACCCATGATGAAGCAGTGTCATTTTTAGATCAAGAATTCCATACAGAATATATAGATGATATCATAGAAGATAGAATATATCCTAGCAAAATATTTAGAATACCAGAACAACCTAATTTAGAAGATATTTTTTATATGAATACAGAAAGCACAGGAACTAGTAACACCCAGCCAACTGTAGAAGATCCCGTAGAACCAATGCATTATGCAGTAGGAGGAAGAAGACCTTTAGCCAGTTCAGGACACAATAAAGCAGACCCGAATAAAAGTTATAGATTTCATGAAAAGCGTAGACAACCAGATATGAGTATACAATTACAGCCAGCTAATAACCAAGGAACCCTTTTAGATTTAGCCAGATTCGACCCTCAGATATGGCAAGAAGTAATAGAAAGATGGGAAAAAGATGCAGTAAAGGCATGGATGAGTAATCCCTTTGAATCAACAGATATGTAGGAATATATGGAAACATTTTTAGGAGATTCGGCTTTTAATATATACTTAACATTTAAAAGAAAATATGAGGAGATAATTAGATAGCTTAAAGAATTAGGAGATAACCCATGGAATTTCACCAGTTTTATAAAAGAAATACTTATAGGATATGACCCTTCTAGACGAAATACTTACACTCAAAGCGTAGCATTAACTGAATTAGATCAGATGATATTAGGAAGTTGGAAATATATTGTACCTTTTAGCAAAGAATATTTAGCCATAGCAGCCAGAATTGGAAAAAGTTTCGATGAAGAAATAGGAAATAAATATTTTAGAAAATTACCCGAAGAACTAGGAAAAAAAATAGAAAATAAATGGTCAATTTATTATGCAAACTTACCAACCTAAATAGCCTCAGGAGAAGTAAAAATAAAAGGAACCTTAGGAATAGGACCTAGGATAGTTTTTACCTTCCATAGACTTAGAGAAAAATATGTAGAGGTTAAAATATAGAAAGATTTGAAAAAAAAAAATTATGGTTTTTGTAGTAGCATAATATATACCCTTCAGCAATATGAAGATAAATATAATAGGAAGAAATACAAAAAATATGAAAAATATACAAAAGAAAAATATTGGAAGAAAAAATATAGAAAACCATGGAAAAAACAGAAATTCATTAGAAAAAGCAGAACTTTTAATAGAATAAAGTATAAGCAACTATCCAATGAAGAAAAAGATAAAAGAAAACAGAGATATGTTAGAAAACTCAATAGTAAAAAATGTAATTGTTTTATATGTGGAGAACCCAATCATTTTGCAAAAGCCTGCCCAAAAAGACAAAGACCTAATACTAATAAACAGATAGAAAAGCTACATATTATAGAAGACTTAGAGGAAGATATCGTTAGCATAAATAGTGATGATTCAGAAGTATATAGTATAATCAGTGATTATGAATATCAAATAGAAGCCATAAGCTCAGACAGTGATTCAGAAAGTGATACAGATATAGATAATCTTTTAGGACAACTCAATCAAGAAATAGGAACAACTCGTTCTCATGATAGTTTCTTTATGATGGAATGTAACGCAGATACTGAATGTCAGCATAATTTTCAAATAGGACTAGGATTTGATACCACTAGATGCAGTTATTGTTATTGGTTTCTAGCAAAAAATAAGAGAGCTCAGTGTTTATTATGTAGTATAACCTATTGTATAGTCTGTCTTGAAAAATTAAACATGACACATAAGATAACATCAGAAAATAACAGAGAGAACCATAGTATAGAAAGTAGAGAATTACTTTTAACAATAAGAGGATTAGAAATACAAGTAAGAGAACTCAAATTACAAATACGAGAGATAGAAACTAAGACTAGCTTTGATATAGAATGTTTAGAATTAGAAAATAGACAGCTTAAACAGCAGCTAGAACAATTTCACAATAAATATCCTTTAAAAGATAAGCTAATTGAAGAACATATGAATTCTTTAGAAATAGTCAACTTAGTTTATTCTCAACCCTTTAGCCAATACTCTCAAGTAAAATCAGATAATACATATTTACCATTTAATTATCCTGTTATACCCAAGTCAAATTTAGTTGAGATTTCTTGTGTAATTAAATTTATGGAAAAAAAACCCTTAGTATAGATGCCATGATAGATACAGAAGCCAGTAAATCATACATTGAACAACACGTAGTTCCACCAGGATGGAGTACAGCTTTAACAAACCCAGCTTTAGTCAGCATAGCCGATGGAACAAAACAGACATATACACATTGCATCAATGGCGTTCAGATTAGTTTTCATCATCAAGGTTCTCAAGATCAGCACATAGAATGGTTCCCATTACCTCAAGTTTGGATAGGAAATACCCGTCAGAATCATCCTTTCATCTTAGGACTTAATTTCATCCTTAGCTTACAAGGAGGCATGTTCATCAGCCAATACAACATTAGTTTCGTCACGCGAACTGTACATACACCCACAGCATATGCCCTTAGCACTATAGCCCATTCCTCAGAGTTGCGTGCAAAGCGTTGTGGCACCATAGGAGTAGATTCTGTTCCCGCTAGTTTTTTATTCCCTAGTAGAAATATTTTTCCCGAGCTAGCCTAAACGTACATACCTAATGAGATAGCAAATACTTCTTTAGAAAATTTAGATATGGAAAAGTATGAGTTAGAAGAGTTTGATTTTGAAGAAAAAGGAGACTATTGGAACCTAGAAGATTTTCAACAAATAGTTAACTTAGAATTAATTTTTACTAAAATAGGGAAATTAAAGAAAAAATAAGTATATAGAAGAATGGAAAATGATTTAGATGAGATAATAAGATTAGCTGAAACAATAGAGATTTTAAGAGAACAGCCCATGAAATATTGGGAAAGAAATAAGATTTTAGCCAGTCCAGATATAAAAAATAAAGATTATAGGATTACATCAGCACAGATAGACCATACGCCAGCAGATATAGAAGAATTTAGAACACAGATTAAGGAATTACTAGATTTAGGAGTAATTAGACCTAGTAATAGTCCGCATAGGAGCGTAGCATTTATGGTTAGAAATCATGCAGAGATAAAAAGAGGAAAAGCTAGAATGGTTATAAATTATAAAAGATTAAATGATAATACATAAGATGATAAATATAATATACCAGATAAAGATCAACTCATAAATAGAATACAGACAGCAAAAATATTTAGTAAATTTGATTGTAAGTCAGGATTTTGGCAGATAAAAATGGAAAAAGAAAGCATACCTTGGACAGCTTTTTGTTGCCCACAAGGACATTATGAATGGCTAGTCATACCTTTTGGATTAAAAAATCCACCTTTCATATTTCAGCGTAAAATGGATAGTATATTTAATAAATATAGTTTTATACTGGTATATATAGATGACATATTAGTATTCAGTCCAGATAAAAATAGTCACATAGATCATTTGTATATAACATTAGAGGAATTCATAAATAATGGAATAATAATTAGCAAGAAAAGATGGTATTAAATAAACCTCACATAGAATTTTTAGGAATGGAGCTAGGAGATGGAAAAATTAGGTTACAACCTCATATAGTCCAAAAGATTTTAGACTATTAGAAGATACAAAACAACTTCAATCATTTTTAGGAATTTTAAATTATGCAAGAATGTATATTCCTAACCTTAGTAAAATAATAGGACCCCTTTATAGTAAGACCACACCCATAGGACATAAATATTTCAATCAGCAAGATATAGCTCTAGTCAGAAAAATAAAAGACATTTGTAAAAATCTACCAGACCTATAACTTCTCTTAGAATCAGAATACATAGTCGTAGAAACAGACGCAAGTCAATTAGGATGGGGAACAATATTATTAGCTAAACCTAGTAAATATGACAGTAAAAATAAAGAACGCATTTGTAGATACAGTTCTGGAAAATTTAAAGAAAAAGATACGACCATAACCAGCCTAGATTTCAAAATATTAGGAGTAGTATATGCAATAAATAAATTTAGATTATTTTTGCCAAACCCTTTACAATTAGGACAAATTGTGAAGCAATAGTTAGATTTCATAATAAACTTAACGAGCGTAAATTAAGTACTAGAAGATGGGCAAAATTTTTAGATTGTATAGTAGGACAAGGATATAAGGTAGAGTTTGAACATATTAAAGGAAGTGATAATAGGCTAACAGATTGGTTAAGTAGGAAAATTTATTTAGAAAAAGAAGATAACCAGTTTAATTTTTGTGCAGATAATGGAGAATAACAAGGCCATGAACTTTGGGGGATTTTCTCCTCCCATTCATGAAGGCAGAACCAAATTCAGACCTTTAACAGGGATTGAGTTAGGCCCAGTTCAGCAGTGTCTTTTAGATAACCTTTGGAACAGTCAGAACCACCCAGCTAAACGCCTTTCGGCCCTAAACTCTCTTAGTATATATATTTTCAAAAATCCAAAATAAACCTTTGTCAAAAAGTTTTTCGTTCTATGTAGTAGCTAAAGGAACCAAGCCTGGTATTTACCATGACTGGACAGAAATAGAACCTTTAGTTAAATATTTTCCTACACCCCAGTTTAAAGGATTTTATGATTTTGAGTCAGCCAGTACTTACGCCCGAAGACAAATAGGAACCAGTTACTTTATTAGTCAGATAGCTAAAGATTACCTGGACACATTGAGCAGGATGCCAACCATTCTTGCTACCAATGAAGTTCCAGCTAGCCAGATATTTGGAAGCAGTAGTACAGGCAGTAGTAGTTCTAACCCTCAGATAGATTCTCAGAATCCGCTTCAGATGTGCAAACACTATGAAGGTCTTTCCAGAAATTTCAAAAAATTATGGATAAAGGCAAAAAGGTCAGTGAAGAGCTAGACCAACTCCGAGACGAAGAAAAACAATTGAGAGCAACCGTTCGAACCCTAACCAACCAGCTTAAAAAATTAGCTCCAGAAAAAACACCTACCTACTTACCAAACCCAGAAATCAAACGACTCACCAGCGAGGAATTTGACCAATTGAGTGCTAAAATGTATTTCTTCAGGCATTCTATCATTCTATCTTTTTCTGAGAAAAGCCAAGCAATAGAAGACCTAAAACCCTATATTTACACCTTAGCCGAAGATAGCAGAAATAGCGAGCTAGTCATTATTCAACAGTTTCTTCAGGATCTCTCTATAGCAAGAATTGATTGCCCTGGCCTAGCTTATCAATGGACCTATACCTATGAAGATAAAGAGCAGCCCTGCTTAGAAGAAGAAAAATGCAGAAAGAGGTCCGAACATTTTGGTAGATGTCAGTGCAACCTAGACTTCAGCATTTGCCTTTGCCAGATAAATCTAGCTACATTTGAGCCATTGGAGATAGAGATTAGAGGTGAAACACGTTATCTAACAGCCCCGAAATTGTTAGATTACGGTTTTGTCTCCAGACTAATTTTCTCAGATCCAGATCAGACAGATAATTTTGGACATAAGTTTGCTCATGCAATATTGTGCGTAATGGAAGAACATCATCTGTATGTAGAAGCATTGATAGATAGTAGACTACCAGAGTGGAAGGGAATATGGTGCAATCCAGCTAAACACAAAATGTATCTCAGAGGAACCTCTACATTCTCAGGATATCCAGGACTTCTCAATAGGAGGCCCTAGCCGTGCAGAAGATTTCCACTCAAAGACTAGCTCAATAAATGGAGAAAATTTGCTAGCAACTCTCTATTAGTATATAATGGAAACTATGGACATCTAGTCTGTAAAGATAGACATCAGAAGATACATTGTAATTTAGCCATCCCAGGATATCCCTTCAGCAAAGAGACATTTGTCGATGAAAGTCAGTACCCTAACTATCAACATGGCGTCTCTCATGAATCACCGGTGATGGGAGAAAACGATCAAGAATGGTACGATGAACCACCTATGGGAGATGGGGATGACTTTTACGACCAACTCTCAGCAGCAGACTTGGACGACCTAGCAGACAGAATGTATGGGGAAAAAAAAAAGGGGGGGTCCCGCTACAAGACTCATATAATATTTTGAAGATATTAGCAACTTTCTAACTCTTTAGAATTTTGAAAAATCTGCTTCAAAGATTCGGCTTCCAAGCGTCAACATCAATAATTGATATTTCAGCAGATAAAGACAAAATTCGTAGAAGATAAGGCTTCTCTTCTATTATCAGAAAAATGCGCGCCAAGATATTCTGTAGATTTTTGTGTCTGTAATTATTTACTTTTGTTTGTAATAAGGATTTTCCTTTACTCACTACTTTAATAGAGCAGATGACCCCTACCCTGCTCCATTAAAGAAAAGCTGTGAAAATCTTTACACGTGTCCCGTAATAATTATAGTGTCAAAATTTTGTCAAAAAGGGAGGATTGAATGATGTGCGATGGGGCCCAAAGCAGTACCCGGCATCATTATCTAAACCCTCTAATTTTATCCGTAGAAAGTTTGCATATAATTATATGTCCAAAGGTTTGTCTTTATTAGGAGTTTGTTTTCAAAGTCTAAAAGTCATAGGCTTATAGGTTTTGAATTTAGAAAAGCCTTAGACGTAGCATGGATTTGGAGCTTCTTTTGTTTTTATCTCTTTTTGAGTTGTATAAATTGGCTTGCATGCCAATGGATGAGGCAGAATGAAAAATACCCCTTCACTCTGCGTTGTAAAATTTCCAACCCTTCTCAAAAACCCTCTAAGTGTACTAAGTCTTTCAGAATTTCAGAGTCTGTAATATAATCTTTGTAAGTATATTTCTTATTAATATGAAGTGTGAGTAGTTTCTCTTTTTTCTTAAATATTTCAAAAGGGTAACTCTTCTATTCCAAAAATTTATTTTCTTTTTGGAAAAACTAAGTTTATGGAATGCTTGTTTGCTCATTAATATTACATGTTTTACACCTTTGTAGTATCTGCTATTTTCTATTTTGTTACTGAGTGACCTTAGTTGAAGAGCCCGTGTGAGCCGTGGTTAGGTGTTGGAGGGCAAATTGTAGGCAGAAAGGGAAAGGAAAAAAATTAGAAAATAAAAATATACTATGTTGAATGAGACTTAACTTCAAGGTGGAAGTACATGTAATGAAAATAAACATTGCCTAAAAATAGTTTTTGCCAAAGAAAATGAATTTTAGAATAAAAGGAGAGCAACCCGAGTAGAAATATTAAGGAAATATTGTCTATAAAAGAAATTTAAAAAATCAAAATTTTATGATCTTAGAAGAAAAACTTAGGATTAAAATCAAAATAAGTACTGAACTTATACAAGAATTAGAAGATCAAATATCAAGATATCAGTTTCTTTTATCATTAGCTTCTGGTAGATCTTTAGAAAATTACAGTTTCAAAATTTCTCAGATAAATTAGCCATACAACAGCTTGAAGACCTATTAGCATAACTGTAGAATTAATTAGATAATTCTCAGCCCAATTTCAAAATAGTGGTAGACCACTAACTCATTCTCCCAACAAAAAAAATTGGTATCAGAGCAGTGTTCAGTTTTAAGACAGTTTAAGTTAGTTTATGCATTTTGCTTATGGTAATAGAGTAGTTTTTTATTTTTTGACATTTTAGTTATAAATTTCATGTTATAGTAGCTTTTAATAATTTTAAAGTAGGACTTAATTTTGTGTATGAAAAAAGTAGAATATCTAGATTTAGAACTCAACAACTATAATCATCGTCTTAGTATAAATAAAAATAAATTTTGTTGTAATTTAAAGATACTTTTACACATCAGCTTCATAGTGAAAATAATCATCAGTTAAATAGTATCATAAATTATCAGATTAATTTTGCAGAAAATATTAAAAAGGACATAGATAGAATTAGTAATCTTTTTATTTCATCTATAGAACACCTTCGTAATAATCGTAGCATAATTAAAGATCAAGATAAAAAATTAGACTATATTCAAGACCAGTGTAGTTCAATTTTACAAAAAAGGACAGATTTAAATTTAGAAAAATTTCCCACTAAGCTAGAAATAGAAACTTTAATCTCAGCCATAAATACTAGCAGCTCAAAACAAATAGAGTTAGAATTTAGAAAATTAATTGAACAGACTCATAGCCAGATAAATCAAATAGCTAAACAAATAGAACAAATCAACCAAATTGAAGATAATTTAAAACAAAAATTAGAAATTTTAGAACAACTAATAAGATCTTAGTTTATGAGTAGTGATAAAAAAGCTAACAGAGATTACTAGACTATTTTAAAACAGGCAGAAGATTTTCATAATAACCCAGAAGGAATCAGTAGCTATCAGGGTATAAATCAGTCAGATAAAATATCAGTGAGACAAAATAATATAGAAATTTTATTTCTAATTAGATTATGTGAAAAATTTGAATATCTATCAGAACAGTTACACAGCTTAGAAAAATAGCTGCTTTGACATTTGACACTTGGCATTGGCACTGATTTATAAAGCAAACATTGCAAAAGATACTTTACACTAGTCATTGATTCTCAAAACGAAACTACTTTACACTTATCATTGTTTCTCAAAACAAAAACTAACACTGCAAAATTTGATCAAAAGGCTAAATAATTTACGATATCAGATCTTTGTTTTCAAATTTTATTATAATTTTTACTTTCAAATGTTAAAATTTATTAAATTAATTCTTGAAATTAATACGTTTCAAAATTTTGATCCTTAGCTAAAATTCACCTTCCCCGTGGCTCACATGATACCGAAAGGTTGCTAATAGCTTATATATCACTCAAATTAAGTGGACGCGTGTGTGCCAAGTATATCATTAGAATTTAAATGTAGGTCCAGACCTCGTGGCTCACATAATATTGAAAAATTACTAACAGCTTACATGTCACTCAAATTAAGTGGATACGTGTGTGCAAGTGTATCATCAGAATTTAAATGTCGGTCCAAACTTTGGTCCATTGGCATCAATCTAATATCCAAACGGAACTACATAGTATCTTCTTGTTCTTATCAATTTGTGCTATATCCACAAATGTCAACCCTTCTTTTACAGACTTTTTATCAAGTTTTTTTGTTTGGCTAAAAATGTTGTATATTCTCATATTCTTCACCAAAGTTTTAAATTGCAGTATCAGAATTGGATAAGGTTTGAACATATAATATATTATTATCTACTATGATATTTGACAGGGTAATTTATATGTAAATTGGGCCAAGCTGGGTAATGGGCCATTCTGTGGGCCGCAGTAAGGACTGAATAAAAGGGCCTTGAAGTTAGCCCGGTCCAAAGAGCTTTATAGTTAGCTCGGTCGGCATGGTCAGAGCGGCAACAGTTAGCTCGGTCAAACCATATTGAGCCGAGGTAATTTGGGCCTTTTCTGAGGACCTTGCTATTAAATAGCTCGGTCTAGGTACGCTATGGATAGCACAGTCTCAACAGGTGAAACCGGAGTACAAGTAACAGAGGAGAGAACCGAGCTAGCTAGAGCTCGGTCATTTCAGCCAGTTTAGCATGGCTATTTTATCTTGGTTGTTTTGTCACACTACCGAGGTAAAACCCTCTCACTTGGTTTATGCAGTGAGGGGGGTGTGAAAGGATAAGCATTATCCTTGAGGAGTATGATTCCTAGGAGGACTCTATATGGAGGAGTAAGAGTCCTACAAGGATTGTGCCACGTGGAACCTATAAAAGCTCATAGCATCACCTATGGAGAGGTAACACAACTTTGATTCTCGAATACACAGAGCTTTTGTCTATGTGCCTATTTTGCTGACTTAGGCATCGGAGAGGTATCCGGCACACACCCGCCGGCTAGCTCACGTTTGTGTTTTCAGGAAGTAAAGCGACGACGTTTGGAAGAGTGCAGACTTGATCAACAGGATTATATGAGGACAATATTTCGTGCTCGTACAATTGGCGCCGTTTGTGGAAATACCAGAACGAACAAAACCTCTTGATCAAGTTTTTCTCGCTAGTTGAAAGCAATGGCGCACAATGAAGATTTGCCACATTCCGCCATCGACGGTCAAACCCCAGAGGGGGGTGGGAGGCGCGAAGGTTTGTTTTCTATCTCTCCCATGGCGGATTTGGAGCCCTAACGACAAAACCCCCAGAGGGATGCAAGGGGAAGGCATACTAACAGCCTTCGTCGCTCCCAAAGTCCAGAAAGACAGAGGCGGAGGATCGATCCTCAAGTTTTGGAGGATCGAGTAAAAGAACAAGACTAGTTAATAAGGAAGATGACGGCGGACATGGAGGCTATGAAACGCCAGATTAAAGGAAAAGGGGTGGCGACAGGAGAGGGGCACAAAAGAACCACGCCCCCTCGCCACTCAGAAGATCGTGGTAGGCATACCACTCCGTCACAAGCCAAGAGTAGGAGCCTGAAAACAAGCGACACTCAATCAAGGAATACCATGACTCGTTACTCCAGGTCTAAGAGAACGAGGACTGAGAAGTCATGTACTGAGAGAAGCACCTATCGGCCCTCACGCACACACCAGACTGCATCCAGACAAACGGAGTTGCCTAGATCGTCCGGCCTACGGACTGTGCTTGAAGAAAAGGCAGGATGGAAGGAGGATACCAGGGCATGCGATCCACGCAGAGTTTTAGCCCTTCAGCGGTTTGCTCTTCGGACGCATGGAAGCGTTGAGGTCGGAATGCCAATACCGCGCCTGGCTTACGAACCAGCAGACAAGGTATTAGCCAGATTACAAACCTCGCCGTTCGTTTCGACAATTGAGAACACACCTTTACCTTCAGGCTTCAACCAGCCTAAATTCACCACTTATGAGGAGAAGAAAGACCCCTACATGCACTTAAGCCACTTTCGCCAGGTTATGGCGGTATATCGACGGAACGAAGCTTTAATGTGCATCCTATTCCCATCCAACCTTGGCGACCTAGGTTTAACCTAGTTCGACAGGCTACCAGAAGGCAGCATAGCCTCCTGGGCGCAATTGGCAGAGGCATTTGTAACAAGGTTCAGAACAAACACCAAGACGCTGGTGGAGATCGACTAACTACTCTCCATTGACATGGGCAACAAGGAGACGTTGAGGTCATACAACAGTCGCTATTGGGAGACCTTCAACCAGATAGGAGATTGCCCCATAAATCTCGCCATCGCATAGTACAAAAGAGGTCTTCCAGTCAGAAATAGGCTGAGGGACTCAATTACCATGACGCCCCCCCTCACAATGAAAGCCTTAATGGAGAAGGTACACCAACACATTCGGGTGGAAAAGGATGGCGCCCGTGCTAAAACAAAGTCTGGTACAATCGCAATACCAGATAAAAAGACTTCAGCAAAAGTCAATGCGGTAGAATGTCCAAGCAGAAACGGGCGAGGCAGGCGGGACAACGGAGAAGACCAAGATAAAAGGTGGTTGAGAGTCCGCACTACCATTACCACAGTGTTCAAAAAACTGATCTATTGGATTCTCAGTGAGATACGTGATGAACCTTTCGTCAGGTGGCCAGCTAAGTTAGAAGAAGTGCAAAAGGACTATGACGAAAGATCTTAGTGCACCTTCCATAAGGAAAAAGGACACCGCACTGAAAATTGCACACCGTTGAGACAGCACCTGGAGGAGTTAGTAGCAGCTGGGCGCTTGGACCAATACATAGAAGAAAGGACACAGCTAGCCCCCCAGAACCACGATCACCCAGACGGAATGCCGATTGACACCCCACCTCAAGGCGTGATAAACGTAATACATGGGGTATTCGAACTTGAGCGAGTATGTGAGCTTAGGGGAATGATCAAGAAGGCTGAGCACTTAAGAGGGGTATTAAGTGCACAACCTACCATTAAAAAGGGAAGAACAGAGGCCACGAACGTCATGTCTTTTTCAGATAGAGACTTGGCAAGGATATATTGCCCTCACAATGATGCACTGGTTATCACTCTCCGCATCAAGGATTATGACATCAAACGAATTTTGATTAACCAATGGAGCTCATGTGAGATAATGTATTACGAAACATTCAAACAATTGAAATTGGAGGACAAAGACTTGGCACCTGCCGTATCTCCCCTGATCGGATTCAACTCAGTGCCAGAGTGGCCAGTTGGCAAGATAATCCTCCCAATCAGAGCAGGAAGCATGACGAAACAAGTGGAATTCTGCGTATTGAAAGTCCCTTCTACTTACAACATAATTTTGGAAATGACATGGCTGCATGCCATGCGATCGATGGCACAACCTACCATCAAGTAATGCGGTTCCCCAACAAAGCCGGAGTAATTGAAGAGGTCTTTGGAGATCAAATTATGCCCAAGCAGTGCTTCGTTACAGTAAATGGCAGCCAAGCTGCCAAAGGGTTTGTTCAGATGGTAGAAGAACCTGAGAGCAATGAATTGTTTGCAGATGTTGTTGGCAAAGCCGCAGAATAGAAAGCAGTGGAAAACTTGGTACAGGTAAGAATAGATGAAAAGAACCCAGAAAAGTTCTTTTTGCTTGGCTCTTCTATGTCCAGCACTGAGAGAATAGAGGTCATGGAATTCTTGACCTCTAACATCGAAGTGTTTTCCTGGACGCCGTATGACATGCCTGGCATTGACCCAAACTTCATCTGTCACCAATTGAATGTCCACCCAATTGCTAGACCAATTATACAACGCACTCACAGATCAGCACTCCACCATGCCGAGATAGTAGCGGAAGAAGTGGGGAATCTTCTAGAGGCAAGAGCTATCAGAGAAGTGCACTATCCCAAGTGGATATCTAATACTGTAGTGGTGCCAAAGAAGAATGAAAAATGGCGTGTCTGCGTGGACTACAAAACAGTCAACAAGGCGTGCCCAAAAGACAGCTTTCTCCTACCACAGATAGACCAACTGGTATACTTAACGGTAGGACACAATCGACTTAGCTTTCTTGATGCGTACAGAGGTTACCATCAGATCGTTATGTATGAACCAAACCAGGAGGTCACATCCTTTACAACGCCAAGAGGACTGTATTGTTACAAGGTCGTGCCCTTTAGCCTAAAAAACGCAGGGGCAACATTCCAGCGGATGGTCACCAAGATGTTCGAACCATTGTTAGGCAGAACAATGGAAGCTTACATCGATGATATGGTAGTCAAAAGCAAGGATGAGAATGACCATCTCAAGGACTTAGGTGCGATGTTTCAGATCCTAAAGAAGCACAAGTTGCGCCTTAATGCATTTAAGTGTGCGTTCAGCGTAGGATCAGGCAAATTCTTAGGTTTCCTGGTGACCAACCGAGGTATGGAGGCAGACCCTTCTCAGATCAAAGCAATTCAGGATCTAGAGAGGCCCAACTCAGTAAAAGAGGTACAGTATCTTACCGGTATGGCTACCGCACTAAATTGGTTCATCAGTCGGTCGTCAGACAGATATCAACCATTTTTTCAAGCATTAAAAGCCAAGTTTGAGTAGGATGAAGAATGCGACCGCGCCCTAGAAAGTTTGAAAGAATACATGTCTTCTCCACTGTTGCTAGTGACCTCAATACCTGGAGAAGAACTATTTCTGTACCTGGCAATTTCACAGTACGCAATTAGCACAGTGTTGGTCCGAACGGAAGGAATCCAACATCTGCCCATCTTTTATGTCAGCAAGACATTGCTGGGCGCAGAAACCAGGTACTTATCATTGGAAAAATTGGCCTTAGCCTTGATGATGGCCTCAAGGAAGTTGTCACATTACTTTCACGCCCACACCATAATCGTTCTCACAGCCTTTCCATTAAAAGCTTTGTTTGAGAGAGCAAACTTTTTTGGGCGAATCTTGAAGTGGGCAGTAGAGTTGGGACAGTTCGACATCAAGTTTCAACCCAGAACCGCGATAAAAGCCCAAGCTTTGGCAGCCTTTGTCGCAGAATTCACACCAGGAAGTCATCACATCTGCCCAGTTGACTTAACTGGTACAACCAAAATGGAGATGGAAAGTGTCGCTGGAATAGCGCAACCCCTGATACAAGAAGCAAACCATGCTACACCAAGCAAAGATTCATCAACAAATAAAGACTTAGTACAATCAGATAGTGAGGGGCAAACAGTAAGTCTGGACTTTGAGGAAAACACCAACAACATTCAGGACCCCCAGGCATCATCCGATCCCTCTACCTACTAGAAGCTATTCGTTGGAGAGATGTGGAAGCTCTTTGTGGATAGAGCATCCAACAGACAAGGTGCAGGGCTTGGCATAGTCCTCATCTCACCAGATGGCCTGATAGTAGAACAAGCAGTCAACCTTGGCTTCCCGGCATCAAACAATGAAGCGAAGTATGAAGCACTTTTAGCAGGACTGAAATCAGCATTTTACATGAAGGCAACCAAACTAATGGTTTACAGTGACTCCCAACTAGTTGTAAACCAGATTTCAGGCGACTACGAGGCAAAGGATGAAAGAATGGCTAAGTACCAAGAGTTAGTCAGAAAAGAGATCATGAAGTTTGAAGTAGTGCGAATAGAGCAGATCGGTCGTGAAGAAAACTGCAGAGCAGATGAACTAGCAGGCTTTGCCTCGATGGCGGACACATCCATCCCGCATCTTTTACTGATCGACTTCCTACCAAGACCAAGCATTGAAGAAGCTGAGGCAGCAGAGGTATGTTGTGCAGAACTAGGCCCTTCATGGATGGATCCCATTATAATGTTCCCAAAAGACGGCATTTTACCCGAAAAGAAGAAGGAGGCCAACAAAATAAGAGCAAAGTCACAGCGATTTTGGCTCTCTCCATCAATGGCCTTGTACAAGAAATCCTTCACAGGACCTTACCTGAAGTGTGTCCATCCCAGCAAGGTCGAAGCATTCCTGTTCGAGATTCACGAAGACGTATGCGGCAGCCACCAAGGAAGAAGATTTTTAGCCTACAGAGTAATTTCACAAGGATATTGGTGGCCTTACATGCAAGTAGATTCAGAGAAGTATGTCAAGAAGTGCCAGAAATGTCAAAAGTTCGCACACCAAATACATCACCCAGCTTGAGAACTACTGCCATTAACTAGCCCATGGCCCTTCGCAATGTGGGGCTTGGACATAGTAGGACCACTTCCAATAGCGCCCGGCAACAGGAAGTTCTTTCTTGCAGCAATAGACTACTTCACAATATGGGTGGAGATGGAAGCACTCACTTCAATAAAAGAGAAAGATGTGAAGAAGTTCGTCTGGCAGAATATCATCACTCGGTTTGGCATACCCAAGGCTCTAATATCAGACAACGGTACTCAGTTCGACGGTAAAATTTTTAGAAGCTTTTGTGAGGAATACAAGATAGAATTCTACAATTCTATACCGGCATACCCCCAAGCAAATGGCCAAGCAGAAGCATCCAAGTAAGTCGTCTTGGATGGATTGAAGAAAAGGCTAGAGAAAGCAAAACGAATGTGGGCAGATGAGCTTCCTCATGTTTTATGAGCTTACCGTACCACACCTCGGCGATCAACTAGAGAAACACCTTTTTCCTTGGCCTATGACATGGAAGTAGTAATCCCACTGGAAGTTGGCCTCCCCACCATTAGAAGTGAAAATTTTGATCTAGACTTAAATGGAGAAGCCATCGCATTGGAACTCGACCTTGTAGAAGAAAGAAGAGAAAGAGCACTGGTTTACATCGCCTCATACCAACAGGAGTTATCCAGAAAATACAACAAGACAATACATCCAAGGCAATTCAAGGTTGGAGATTGGGTACTACGTAAAGTAATGGGAAACACCCTGGTACCCGGAGACGGCAAGTTAGGGCCTAATTGGGAAGGACCTTACAAAGTGGTTGGGTTAGCAGGAAAAAGGGCATACCACTTGAAAGACGAGAACAGCAAAGCCATTCCCCGGCCATGGAACACTGCCAATCTCAAACTATTTTATTTTTAGCTTTTCTTTAAAGTACTTGTTATTTTTCTTTTTCTCAATAAAACAAGTAGTTTTCTTTTCAGCATAATTGTTTTATTTTGTAAAAGTTGTTTTAGTGAGCTAGGGGCAACAAAAGTAGAGTTGGTCGGAATAACCAACTTTGAGTTCTCTTCAGCTAAGATAAGGATCTGGGCTGAAGAGGTTGGCTGGAAAAACCAACACTACTCCTAAGCCCAGGATAAGGATCTAGGCTGCAGGACGTTTGGCAAGAATAACCAAACACTTCACTCTAGGCTGGCAGGAATAACCAACTTAGAGGTTGGCTGGAATAACCAACACCCCTCCTAAGCCCAGGATAAGGATCCAGGCTGCAGGACGTTTGACAGGAATAATCAAACACTTCAGTCAGGGTTGGCAGGAAAAACTAACTTTGAGCTCTCTTCAGCCAAGATTAGGATCTAGACTGAAAAGGTTGGCTGGAAAAACTAACACTTATTGTTCTTCAGCCGAGATAAGGATCTAGGCTGAAGAGGTTGGCTGGACAAACCAACACTTATTATTCTTTAGCCGAGATAAGGATCTAGGCTGAAGAGGTTGGCTAGAAAAACCAACACTTATTGTTCTTCAGCCGAGATAAGGATCTAGGCTAAAGAGGTTGGCTGGAAAAACCAACACTTATTGTTCTTCAACCCAGATAAGGATCTAGGCTAAAGAGGTTGGCTGGAAAAACCAACACTTATTGTTCTTTGGCCGAGATAAAGATCTAGGCTGAAGAGGTTGGCTGGACAAACCAACACTTATTGTTCTTTAGCCGAGATAAGGATCTAAGCTGAAGAGGTTGGCTAGAAAAACCAACACTTATTGTTCTTCAGCCGAGATAAGGATCTAGGCTGAAAAGGTTGACTAGAAAAACCAACACTTATTGTTCTTCGGCCGAGATAAGGATTTAGGCTAAAGAGGTTGGCTGGAAAAACCAACATTTATTGTTCTTCAGCCGAGATAAGGATCTAGGCTGATGAGGTTGGCTGGAAAAATCAACATTTATTGTTCTTCAGCCGAGATAAGGATCTAAGCTGAAGAGGTTGGCAGGTATGCCCAATTAGATTGCAAAGTTAAGACTGGGATAAATATCTCAGCCGAAAAATATTATACTTCAATCAGATTACAATTGGAAAGAAAAGGCAAGCATAGACTAAATCGAAACAAAAGTTGGAAAAAAAAAAGATTTCATTGAAAATTCAAATCAAGTACAAAAGGTAGGGCCTCAGCCCGGTTACAATTCTTTCCAAAAGCAAAAAGAAGAAAACACAAGATTACGCAAAGAGGTCATCAAGATCCACATCCAGTTCAACTCGGAGCCCGGTTTTAGCTGGTAGTTCGGTCGTTAAGTCTTCTACCGATGGCTCCACCCGAGTTGACTGAACAGCAGGATCATTGACGACTGGGGGATCGTTAGGCTCGGTTTCTTCTTCATTATCCTCAGTTTGAAGGAATTTCTATTGAATGGTTTGAGCGTACTCCGCCATATAGCTCGGTATGAAGTGCGGAGGAGGGTTCAGGAAAACCTCGGTGTCAGGACCATGACCAAATTGTGCCACCGCCGCTTTCCACCCACGCTTGAAGAATAAGTCCTTGCCAGCTTCACACTGCAGGATGTAGGTTGTTTCACCTTCTTTGTAACCACAGTCTTCAGCGTCTTCAATATTCTTCTCCAACTCAGTTATCTCGGCCTTCTTCTTTTCCTCAACTGTGGCGAGCTCACGCAAGTAGTAGTCCTTCAGCTCGGTCAAAGCTTTTTGTTTCTCCATTTCGGCTGAGTCAACTACACCAATAAGACGGGCGACCTCAGATTGTAGCTCGGCCATTTTTTGGTGTGCCACTTTTAGCTCGGCCGTCATCTTGTCAGCTTCAACCACAGCCTGCCTTGCTGTTTATGGGGCAATCTGGTTCTTTTGCATGGCCTACATAAGGGTGGTAAGCAATTTTTTAAGTAAGAACCGAGCTAACAGATGCACAAAATGAGAAAACAAAGGAGAGAATACTCACAAGCACCATTGATATGGTGGTCGAGTGGATAGCTTTTAGCTCGGTAAGGTAGGTATGATGATCTATGTCAAGGGGCAAACACACGCTCTTAGCCAGATTGAAGGGTAGCATGTGATCTTTATCTGCCATTACTGAATCTGTGTCTCGGATGGCTCGGTTCTGGTAAGATAATCTCGGTACCCAATCAGAAGAGTTAGCTCGGTCTGAGCTCTTAGGTTGTGGGCTTGGTACTGCGATTGGAGGAAGCACAGTTTCATCTCTATCGACAAGGTGTGGCTCGATGGGAGAAGACCGAGCGCGCTTGCGAGACCAAGATGATGAAGGCTGATGGGATGGTAGGGCTACCACGGTCTCCTGTGTTTGACTGGCTGGTGGTACCTCGGGCTGGTTTGTCTCGGTAAGAAGGGCTCTTACAGCCCTTTTCTTGGCCATTTCTTGTTCAGCAGTTAGTGGGATTAGGTTGATTTGAGGCAAGGTTGGGTCCGGTTCAGAAGAGGCTTCCAACAAAAAGTCAGTCACCTTGGTCTTTCGTCTGCTGCTGTATCTGTACGTCGGTTTAAAATTCAGTAGCTCGGCCCAACTTCTATTAGGATATTGCAGTGCGGCGCGAAGTGTGTTCAAGTTGGGGTAGCTGTACTGGGACTTGAGAAAATTCAAATCTGCATGAAGGAAGGAGACAACAGTTAGTACGGTTAAAAGTAAGAACTAAAGTAAGAGAAAGAACATGAAATTGGGCCGAGGTAGTTATACTGGTGACTCCTTTATTCCAAGTAATTCGGTCACCCGGGATCTAGGCTTCGTGATCTTTGAAGTTCCTAGAAACCCAGAAGAAATCATCATCGTTTACATCCTTATCTTGGGTATTCTTTATTATCTTTTCACGCCGGCACCTTATTCTTAGATAGTAAACCCAGCCATCTTCATTTGATCCTATGGAATATTGGTAGAAGAGCTCGGCTAAACCGAGATTAAGGCCAGCCCGTCGATTTAGCTCAGTGATACAATTTATTATGCGGTAAGAATTGGTGGAAAGCTAGGTAGGGCAAAGGTTTGTTTGTCTTAGGAATTCATAGCGAAGAGGCTGTACAGGGAATCTTAGTCCGGTTTCTATAATGGAAAGAAGGGTAAAGGGAACAAAGCCAGGGTTTTCCCAGGGTGCGGTATCTAGTTCGGCCAAGGTGAGATGGACATCATCAGGGATATGGTAGTCCCTTCGGAACTCGGCCATAGCCCCTGGTGAATTTACCAAAAACCTATATTTACCCATTTGCTATTAAATTATGAATAAATTAGCTTAAGTATTAGCTCGGTCAAGAAATGACGTTGAGTAGCTCGGTTAAGCGCTCAAAGGAGTGCCTGGGCAACCTAGTCAGAGTCTGCAAGGTGAAAAAGAAAGGTGTTAAGCATAGATCGTTGGACCGTGCTAAAAGAAACAAAGGCAAAGATAAATGAAGTCCTAGCTCGGCTACGTGGGCCATTATCCATTCTTAGCTCGGTTTGAGCAAGGGCCTTTAGCCCGGTTGAACTTTTGGGGCAGCATTCTTAGTTCGATTTTAACTAAGGGAGCTGGTTTAGCTCCAAGTTTTAGCTCGGTCGGTGGTTAGGGCTTTCTAGTGCGGTATTGAGCAAACTTAATGCAGTTCGATAGCCCGGCTAAGAGGTAGGCCCTATTAAAACTACGAGTATGGTATGAAGTTTTAGTTCGGTTGTTTAGTTCGGCCAGGGTCGTACCTAATACAAACAGTATCTTGGTTCGGTTGGAGTGTGATTTTTTATCAAAACTACCATTTCTGTCATGCCCTTAACCCGCCCCTAAAAGTTTTGGGCATGACCTATTCAGAAACGGACACTTAACATGTTATACATAACATATGGGGCCTGAACGGAAGCATTATCAATATAAAATAACATAAAACATCATCCATTGAGCTGCCACTACCATGCCAGAACCGCACACATTGAATTAGGTACATAATATATAGAAACATACACCCGAACTTCGGTTACACACTTATACATTTATACTTAGACCCACAATTGGGCGTGTAACCAAAATATTAATGAAAGAAAACCAAAGCATAAATCAATAGCCTAACAACACTTTACAAAATGCACAGCTTCAGGTGGTGCCTGGACGCATCAAAGTTTACAAGAGAAAGACGAGCCTTAAAGGTTAGGATTGAACTCCTGGTTGATTACCTACAGAAATAGACAGATAAAATACAAAATGAGCGAACTCAGTGAATAATAGTACATAAATAATGTAATGTTTAACCTGAATAATAAAACATATAACAGCAGATACATATGATTAACTACATTCCGTAATTATTTCAAAACAGCCATGGGTCCAGTTTCCGTAACAGAGTGGCTTTAAGCCCAGCATATACAGAACAGCCATAGGCCTATAGATGTAAAATGACCATGGTCCAGAAATATCAAAACGGCCATTGGCCCAGAAATATCAGAACGGCCATCGGCCTAGAAATCACAGAAATAACAGAACGGCCATCGGCACAGAAATATCAGAACAGCCATCGGCCCAGAAATAACAGAAATAACAGAACGGCCATCGGCCTAGAAATATCAGAAATAACAGAACGGCCATCGGCCCAGAAATAACAGATGTATGGACTCAAGAGGTGGTTCGTATGGATTCTAGAAGTGGCTCCCACCAGGGTGTAGCACTTAGTTTCGTACAGCACTTTGTTCCATACCAGAAAACATCAGAACAGATTAACTTCAGAATCATACAGAAAGTACACACATTCTTTTCATTAATCACATGAATAAACATAGATAATATAATTCTAACAGAACGTTGCCAATAATTGTTAGCAAAAGGTAAACATATTTTGCAGCTTGAATGCTTTCAGAAATACGTAGATACTGCAGTTCCATAATGCATATACATCTCATTTGCTCATCATGTTTCAATGCCACTAACTGATAGTTAACAGAATGGTAACATTAATTATCAATAGCAAACAAAACATATGGTACAATGTTGCGCTTAGATTTCCTCATGGTTCTTTGTAAGTAGACATACTTGTTTCGTAATTAACAGAACCTTAACATTAACAATAATCCGAAGGTAAATGTATCATTACATCAACAGGTCAGAACAATTCATATCATAACATGAATTACATAACAATGTCGTTGATACGCAATTCTTTTCTATTAACCAACTTCACAGTGTTAATAGTTTGTATGCAATTCTTATACAGAATCATAGGTAATTCTTAGGATGGTACATTGACAATAATCATTAGCCATAACCCAAAATACGGAGTAGGTTTAGAGTCATACCGATGTGTGCTAACTCTTTCAATGTTCACATCAATTCCCAATCAACACACATGTTAACATATTAGCTCACGGAGAATAGAATGTTGTTAACAATTTTCTTAACGGTAGACCATGTACATTTGAAGTACTATTACTCACAGTGATCGGCTCCCGGTAGTAATGGGATGATGTCTCGACCTACAAGTACATTGCACAACACATTATATGAGATTATACTCGATCCTTTACTTATCCTCTTTGATCATTCAATCAATTAGCCATGGTGGTACCAAGCTCATTATTCTTCAACAAGTTATAATTCATGTCTCAGAAAACAGGAGAAATCGATGGGAAAAGGTTTAGGTGAAGAAATGGTACAAAACTGGTTGACTGAAAGTGAACAGTCGTCACTAATTTGGGCATAACTATTTCTGTATTTATAATTTGGGCATGAGACCACCGCCATTAGAAACCAGACTTCTGGGGCTTGATTTTAGGCTCAAGAATCACTCAAAACGGAGTCCGGATGCAAAAGATATGCTTGTTCAAAGTTGGCTGGACAGAGCTGTCTCCGCACGTGCGGGGGAACAGTGCCGCACGTGCGGCCTGGACAGATTGCAGTCCGAAAATGGCTGAAAAATTGGGGTTTCTCATCTCCAAAATCAAACCTTGATTACATGTAAATCAAAGCCCAAAACCCTTTAATATAAGATGAATTTAACATTCTTAGCTTCCATTCTAATTCATAACTCCAAAATACAACTCAATTCCCAATCACAAGAACAAGATTACAAATTAAAACACAAAAGCATAAGGTAACCATGATTTGGGGTTTAAAACTCATTCCCATGGTGAATCCTCTCTAGCCTCTTTAAGAGCCATAAAATCCTTACAAGAAGTTAAGTTGTAACATAAATTCATGCTATGTATAAAGATTCATCATTTCCTTGCTTGCATAAACCAAACCCTTACATACAATTATAGATAACCCAAGAACTCATTATTTATCTTGTGATCCTCAAGTGTTGAAAGGGAGAGTCTTACCTTAAGCCCTTATCATCACTTGTTCTTGCATAATCATGATGTATTCAAGCCAATTCTTTGATGTCTTCTTCCATTTCTACTCTTTCTTCCTTCTTCTCTTTGAGTTCTCTCCAAAACTCTCTCCCTTCTCTTTCTCACGTGTCTCCCCCCCTTTTCTCTAGATATTTTTTGGTTCAAAATGTTGAGTTCCTCATCATGTATCTAAATAAACACACATACAAGGCTTAGCACATTAGGGAGAGCCAAACGTGGCCTTACGAATCGTGCAATATTAAATTTCAATTAAAGTTCCTAGGTGACTCTAAAAATTGTGCTGATCATAAATATGTCCCCTGTTCTTGTTTCTGAAGTCTCTAGGGTCTTCAATTTGCAGTACAAAGTTAACCACCCAAACGTGCATTAACGAATCAGACAAATTAGATTTTCAATTAATTTTTCCCAATAGTTCTAAAAATTCTCATTAACATACCCAAGTACTCAATTTTAATTTCTGAACCCATAAAGTTTGGTAATTTAAATTTTAGTCCGTAACTCAACAGATAATGCTTCAATTCTAATAGCTATAATTAAATTAAAACGCATCCTCTCATAGGTAAATAAAGATGATTTCTTATATGCATTTTGGGGTCATTACATTCTCCCCACCTTAAGAAGTTTGGTCCTCCAAACTTGATTCTCTTTGTCACAAGTCTGGTTCCGTCTTGGACATATAACATTTCTCAATCATTTAGTCATTCCCCATCTTATACGGTCAATTCCAATGGAGGTTGCTCCCAAAATCACAAGTAATTCGTCTTTACTGACTAATTGGTAACCCAATTGATAATAGTACTTAATAACATCAAAGCATCGTCTCATTATTCACAACCCTGGTATGTTTCAATTTATTGCTCTGAAAGTTATACCCTCCAAATACTATAACAACTCAGATTCACTTCAAGTATTCGATTACATGTGACTCATAAGCCATCAAACACAGTTCAAACTCTTTAGGTTTACACACAACTCCAACTATCATAATTCCTCCAAAGTTGAGGTAACGTTCCCTACTTAATCATGTTTCAAAGACACATACATCTTTCAATAATTAAACCCAGAATAACAAACAAGTCCTAAATCAGCGACTTTGTGGCTCTTTGCTCAGTAATCAGAAGTAGACTTATCAGTTCGAATCAGATTTCTAACAGGCTCCAAAACAAGTAGCATTTACTTTTGCAAATTCATGCGGGTGTGCCAAGACAGACACCTAATCATACCATCATAAGTTCGGATCCAAGCAATAGAAACAAGTATAGCAACCATCTTTTCAAGGAAGCCATCCAAAGATAAGGGTAGAAATTGAATTTAAAATCATGTTTAATTAATCAGTCACAACAGTAAGATGCACATCCTCTCTCAACGAGTATTACAAATTAATTTGACCTCTTTTTACTCATCTCAGTATTCCACAATTCAGTTAATTCTTTCTCTTCCTACTGTAGGGTACAAAATCAACCACATGGTTTGTATTCATAATGGATACCTCTGAAGGATTAGCAAACAACCGTACAGAAATCATAGACCAGTCATCCGGTCCAGTCAATTATCACAGGCAGAGTGTCCAGTTACTTCACGTACATTATTCCTACCAGATTCATTCGTAGGGTTATAATGTCATTAGGTATACAATAATCACATCCATTTGGGTTCCATAATATCTAGAAATTCAACGGTACAACAATAAAGTAATTTAACCGACTAACATTAGAGTTAATTTTTTTTTTTTTTTTTTTAATAAGATCAGTTCAACATAACAGGAAATCAATTCAGAATCGTATAGTGCGGCTTATACAAATTTGCATAAACACGCAAGAGGAAGGAGATACCTGTTAACCCATCATTAACATGGATTACCCTCCATAACCATTTGTTCCTGTCAAAATTCACAATATCATGCAGAACAGCTTACATTATAGCCTTTATATACAAAATAGGGATTAGTTTGACAATTTACAATATCGACACAGAATTATATCATCGAAATGATTTCTCAGTCTTCAATTATTAATACACAGAGACAGGATTCTAATTCTTGCAGTAACTTGTCAGGTCACCAATCATTTAGATTTAATGACAAATTCGTTAGTGGTTGTCTATTGTTTTGCAAGTGTCATGTGGATAGACATGTATCATAAGCGGGATTTTTCATATCATTAGACTATTACTCGTACGAAAGCTCACTTACAAATTACAGATTATACATAAACAGAACAGATTATAGATTACGGATTTCAGATTTCAGATTACAGAGGTCAGAGTACAGAGTACAGTGCAAAATATAGATTCTCGCAATCAAATTCCAATTACACATAAACAGTACTCAGTAGACACCATTCATAATGCTCTATCAGAAGTTGTCGGTAATTTCCTTAGTTCACAAAATCATATTACTTACATACTGTTTCAAGGTTCATAAACATAGCCTATCTAGTTAAATTGTCAGCAAGAAGTAAATTCACAATTAATTAATTCCTTTCATAATTTGAAAAGGGGTCACTATATGCATAATTTCTTCTTACAACCAGTCCTACTTAACGCAATTTCAATTATCACACAAAACACATCTCATCAAAATATTCAAACACAGCAAATTTTTTTTTTTTTTTTCCCAAAATCGTAGGTTTAAATATTGTTATGGCAAGGAAGACATACCTATAGTATAAAAGTAGAGTATCACATATAACCTTTCCATTAATCTTAGAAATATCCCATTCTTAACTTTAATCAATTCACTCAAATAGATGCTAAAAAGCCCAATTATATCGTCATCATTTCCCATAGATAACTATCAACTGATAACACAAATTTTATCTAAGTATTTACATATAAACTGTCTCACCAATCATCTCAAATTCTTACCACACCTTCGCAGTACAACGTTGTTGACTTACTCCCATCTGCAAAGTCTATATAAGATAAACTGAGGCAATAGCAGAATACGCAACAGACATAGATTGTAATCATCAAAAATAGCAGATAAAACATATACATTTAACGTTGCCATCAATCTTTTCATGTACTTTCAGAATATTATGCATGATGCCCAAGTCTTGCTAGACATTCTAAAGCTCAATGGATTCGTGTGTGAGATGGAAACTCGTGCTCTGATACTACTTGTCACGCCCCTAACCCGCCCCTAAAAGTTTTGGGCATGACCTATTCAGAAACGGACACTTAACATGTTATACATAACATATGGGGCCTAAGCGGAAGCATTATCAATATAAAATAACATAAAACATCATCCATTGAGCTGCCACTACCATGCCAGGACCGCACACATTGCATTAGGTACATAATATATAGAAACATACACCCGAACTTCGGTTACACACTTATACATTTATACTTAGACCCACAATTGGGCGTGTAACGAAAATATTAATGAAAGACAACCAAAGCATAAATCAATAACCTAACAACACTTTACAAAATGCATAGCTTCAGGTGGTGCCTGGACGCATCAAAGTTGACAAGAGAAAGACGAGCCTTAAAGGTTAGGACTGAACTCCCGGTTGATTACCTACAGAAATAGACAGACAAAATACAGAATGAGCGAACTCAGTAAATAATAGTACATAAATAATGTAATGTTTAACCTGAATAATAAAACATATAATTGCAGATACATATGATTAACTACATTCTGAAATTATTTCCAAAACAGCCATGGGTCTAGTTTCCGTAACAGAGTGGCTTTAAGCCCAGCATATACAGAACAGCCATAGGCCTACAGATGCAGAATGACCATGGTCCAAAAATATCAGAACGGCCATCGGCCCAGAAATCACAGAAATAACAGAACGGCCATCGGCCCAGAAATATCATAACAGCCATCGGCTCAAAAATAACAGAAATAACAGAACGGCCATCGGCCCAGAAATATCAGAAATAACAGAACGGCCATCGACCCAGAAATAACAGAAATAACAGAACGGCCATCGGCCCAGAAATAACAGATGTATGGACTCAAGAGGTAGCTCGTACGGATTCTAGAGGTGGCTCCCACCAGGGTGTAGCACTTAGTTCCGTATAGCACTTTGTTCCATACCAGAAAACATCAGAACAGATTAACTTCAGAATCATATAGAAAGTACACACATTCTTTTCATTAATCACATGAATAAACATAGATAATATAATTTTAACAGAACGTTGCCAATAATTGTTAGCAAAAGGTAAACATATTTTGCAGCTTGAATGCTTTAAGAAATACGTAGATACCGCAGTTCCATAATGCATATACATCCCATTTGCTCATCATGTTTCAATGCCACTAATTGACAGTTAACAGAATGGTAACATTAATTATCAATAGCAAACAAAACATATGGTACAATGTTGCGCTTAGATTTCCTCATGGTTCTTTGTAAGTAGACATACTTGTTTCGTAATTAACAGAACCTTAACATTAACAATAATCCGAAGGTAAATGTATCATTACATCAACAGGTCAGAACAATTCATATCATAACATGAATTACATAACAATGTCGTTGATACGCAATTCTTTTCTATTAACCAACTTTACAGTGTTAATAGTTTGTTTGCAATTCTTATACAGAATCATAGGTAATTCTTAGGATGGTACATTGACAATAATCATTAGCTATAACCCAAAATACGGAGTAGGTTTAGAGTCATACCGATGTGTGCTAACTCTTTCAATGTTCACATCAATTCCCAATCAACACACATGTTAACATATTAGCTCACGGAGAATAGAATGTTGTTAACAATTTTCTTAACGGTAGACCATGTACATTTGAAGTACTATTACTCACAGTGATCGGCTCCCGGTAGTAATGGGATGATGTCTCGACCTACAAGTACATTGCACAACACATTATATAAGATTATACTCGATCCTTTACTTATCCTCTTTGATCATTCAATCAATTAGCCATGGTGGTACCAAGCTCATTATTCTTCAACAAGTTATAATTCATGTCTCAGAAAACAGGAGAAATCAATGGGAAAAGGTTTAGGTGAAGAAATGGTACAAAATTGGTTGACTGAAAGTGAACAGTCGTCACTAATTTGGGCATAACTATTTCTGTATTTATAATTTGGGCATGAGACCACCGCCATTAGAAACCAGACTTCTGGGGCTTGATTTTAGGCTCAAGAATCACTCAAAACGGAGTCCGGATGCAAAAGATATGTTTGTTCAAAAGTTGGTGGATGAAATTCCTCAGACGTCTTGAGGGAACAAGACGTGCGCCCGGACAGCAGTCCGAAAATGGTTAAAAAATTGGGGTTTCTCATCTCCAAAATCAAACCTTGATTACATGTAAATCAAAGCCCAAAACCCTTTAATATAAGATGAATTTAACATTCTTAGCTTCCATTCCAATTCATAACTCCAAAATACAACTCAATTCCCAATCACAAGAACAAGATTACAAATTAAAACACAAAAGCATAAGGTAACCATGATTTGGGGTTTAAAACTCATTCCCATGGTGAATCCTCTCTAGCCTCTTTAAGAGCCATAAAATCCTTACAAGAAGTTAAGTTGTAACATAAATTCATGCTATGTATAAAGATTCATCATTTCCTTGCTTGCATAAACCAAACCCTTACATACAATTATAGATAACCCAAGAACTCATTATTTAGCTTGTGATCCTCAAGTGTTGAAAGGGAGAGTCTTACCTTAAGCCCTTATCATCAGTTGTTCTTGCATAATCATGATGTATTCAAGCCAATTCTTTGATGTCTTCTTCCATTTCTACTCTTTCTTCCTTCTTCTCTTTGAGTTCTCTCCAAAACTCTCTCCCTTCTCTTTCTCACGTGTCTCCCCCCCCTTTTCTCTAGATATTTTTGGGTTCAAAATATTGAGTTCCTCATCATATATCTAAATAAACACACATACAAGGCTTAGCACATTAGGAAGAGCCAAACGTGGCCTTACGAATCGTGCAAAATTAAATTTCAATTAAAGTTCCCAGGTGACTCTAAAAATTGTGCTGATCATAAATATGTCCCCTGTTCTAGTTTCTGAAGTCTCTAGGGTCTTCAATTTGCAGTACAAAGTTAACCACCCAAACGTGTATTAACGAATCAGACAAATTAGATTTCCAATTAATTTTCCGTAATAGTTCTAAAAATTCCCATTAACATACCCAAGTACTCAATTTTAATTTCTGAACCCATAAAGTTCGATAATTTAATTTTTAGTCCGTAACTCAACAGATAATGCTTTAATTCTAATAGCTATAATTAAATTAAAACACATCCTCTCATAGGTAAATAAAGATGATTTCTTATACGCATTTTGGGGTCATTACAATTTCCTAGGTTATTCATATAGACGGTGGTTATGTTACAAAGGTTTTTTTAGAAAAATGGAAGCAAAAGTGGAATAGCTGTCCTGAAAATCATACAAAAACGCATGCTATGCATTACAAAACAAGTGCGAAATCAACGGAAAGGAAAGAAATTTGAGTCACATACCAGTTCAACATAGAGGAACTGAAGGTGAAAAAGATCCCAACAAGAACACGAGCTCCACAGTTGCAAGAGAACAAAGGAAAAGAAGCTCAAAGAGAGAGAAAATGATGAATAGTAGACATGATAGATTCAAAATGAGCAGTTTTTGTGTAAAGAAGGAGAAATTGGGTGGGACTGTTCAGAATACACGAAGCACAAAGACGACGTGACAGCTATATTGGGCCAAGGAGAGTGTGCCACGTGTTCTTGAAATGAGAAGCGATTCAGTTACAGCGACTGAAGAGACGTTTTGACCGGACAGATGGGTAGCCCGGTGTGGATTTAGCTCGTTGTAAAAGCTAAAGTTTTTTGCTCGGCTGGTAAAAGATAATCCCTATCATGCTACGCAAATGAAATTAAGGGGCAATTGAGAGGGTAATTTATATGTAAATTGGGCCGAGCTGGGTAATGGGCCATTCTGTGGACCGCAGTAAGGACTGAGTAAAAGGGCCTTGAAGTTAGCCCAGTCCAAAGAGCTTTATAGTTAGCTCGGTCGGCATGGTCAGAGCGGCAACAGTTAGCTCGGTTAAACCATATTGAGTCGAGGTAATTTGGGCCTTTTCTGAGGACCTTGCTGTTGAATAGCTCGGTCTAGGCACGCTATGGATAACACGGTCTCAACAGGTGAAACTGGAGTACAAGTAACAGAGGAGAGAACTGAGCTAGCTAGAGCTCGGTCATTTCAGCCACTTTAGCATGGCTATTTTATCTCGGTTGTTTTGTCATACTACCGAGGTAAAACCATCTCACTTAGTTTATGCAGTGAGGGGGGTGTGAAAGGATAAGCATTATCCTTGAGGAGTATGATTCCTAGGAGGACTCTATATGGAGGAGTAAGAGTCCTACAAGGATTGTGCCACGCGAAACCTATAAAAGCTCATAGCATCACCTATGGAGAGGTAACACAACTTTGATTCTTGAATACACAGAGCTTTTGTCTATTTGCCTATTTTGCTGACTTATGCATCGGAGAGGTATCCGGTATACACCCGCCGGCTAGCTCACGTTTGTGTTTTCAGGGAGTAAAGTGACGACGTTTGGAGGAGCGCAGACTTGATCAATAGAGGACAATATTTCGTGCTTGTACAATATTATATTAAATTATTAGTTACAAACTCATCCGAAGCTTAACTTGTTAAAGGGAGATATTACTTTATTATTTATATTATATTTTCAACAATTACTAAATTTTTGACCAATATATTATTAGAGAGCTTAAACGTCTAGAAAGACTGATGACTTTATTATTATATTATAAACATTGATCTTATTGTTTATTCCGATACATATTGTACCAGATACATATTTCGATGGGAATGGATCGTCGGTCGCCCTTCCCCGTCGCCCTTTCCTGTCGCCCCCAAAATGACGTCGTTTTGGGGGCGAATTTTCAAAAAAAAAAAAACACAGAAGAGGGAGGAATGAGAGGAAGAAGGAGGAAGGAGGGAGGAGGGAGGAGGAAGAGGAGGAGGAGGAGGAGGAGGGCCAGACTGGAGGGGGCCATAAATACAGGGGAGGAGGAGGAGGAGGAGGTGGAGACGGGCCGGAGGCGGTCGCAGGTGCTGTGACGAGGTGGAGTTGCTGCGACTTGCGATGGCGGCGAGGGACGAAGGCACCGGTGGCGACCTCCTCCTCCTCCTCCTCTCCTCCCTCCTTCTCTGCGTTTTTTTTTTTTGAAAATTTGCCCCCAAAACGACGTCGTTTTGGGGCCGACAGGGGAAGGCGACGGGTGATCCGGATTCATATTCCGATACATAACGTTTAGAGAGAGAGTGACAACTTTATTATTATATTATAAACATTGATCTCATTGTCTATTCTGATACATATTGTATTAGTAACTACCAACTCATCTCAAATTGTTAAAAGATGAGCAATTTTATCATTAATATTAGGGTAAATTACAAACTTACCTCCTGAGATTTATTTAAATTATAAATTATCTTTATAGTTCTAAAAATTATATTATACCCTTTATAATTTCTAATTTCATAATAATTAAGTCATTTTACTGATAAATCATTAAGTTAATTAACAGTTTTTAATAATTTTAAAATTTTATTTCAATTAATAATTCAGATAATTTTATTATTATATAGGTGAACAGTTAAAATTTTACTTTTTCAATTAATTCTGTTAAATAAAAAATTCTGACAGGGAGATATTTGTAATTTTTTAAACCACAGGGACAATTTGTATTTTAAGCAAATATCAAGAAATGCATTTGTAATTTACCCTTAATATTATTAATATCAATCAACGCATGGCAGGGATGTAAAAAAATTAATAAAATATGTATATATGAAATAATATAAATAGTTAGATTTTTGTATGTAAATTATGAAAAAAAAAAAATTGAAACTTACAATTTAAGTTTTACAATTTTATCATAATTTATGTATCATTTTTTAATTTGTCACAATTTCAATAATGTAACTTTCAATCCCCTTGCTAAAGTTTTAAATTTGAACGAGTTAAACCCAAACAACTAAAGTCAAGACTGTAAATTTTTTAAAACTGTGCAATATAATTTTTAATTTGGTGATAACCTATGTAAAATTCAAAAATTCAAATAAATTTGAATGGACTTGGATAGAGTCACCAAATAATTTGAGCAATTGACACAAAATTGTATATATATAAATATATAAAATTATTTGCTAATTTATTTTTTAATAATAAATAAGTTTAATTAAAAATTTAATATTAATGAACAAAAGCAAATATAACTTTTAGAAATGGATCATCGAATAAGTTGATATTAAAATTATATTTTATAATTGCATAAAATAATTTAAATATGATTTTTCAAAAATTATATTTAATTTAAAAATTACAATAAAATATTTAAATATAATAAAATTAAATTTCTATAAAATAAAAGTATATGTATAAAAAAAAAAAGTAAGAAGAAAATTTAGAATAATATCCTCATTTGATCTGAAAATAATTATAGATGACTAATAAATTATCACCTATAACCCTCATTTTTTAATTAGCAAAACTCACTTTTTAGCAATTTAAGCATAAAAAAAAAAAAAAAAAATCATTTTTTTCTTTTAGTTTGTTTAATTGACAACTAAGATTAAAAAAAAAAATTAACAAGATCTACCATGTTCCCAAGTGCTAAAAAAGTCTAGATGAATAACAAGAAAAATGTTTGAAACCCACATAAAAACATCCACAATTGTATCTATAATGATGTGGTATCATATGTGTTAACTCTTAATTATTATATACTCAATGACATGGGGCCCAACTCCCTTGTCACATCATTGTGGATGAAAGTGTGGATTTGTAGTATTGCTGAAACAATAAATTATTACATGTAATTTCCATTTTCTTTTTTTATTATATAAAAAAGGAAGATTTACCAATAAATCCCAAATGTTAAACTTATGAACCAATTGGTCCCAATTTTTTTCTAATAAACCGTTTAGTCCTTGGATATTTTGAGGGACCTTAATGCCATCATTTAGATGTTATTAGATGCATGCTCTTTATGAGGGTGTGTCACGTGCCACACACAATATGTCACGTGACACACACAATGGGTGCCACACATCAACAAAGTACATCAAGGCTCTTTATGAGGGTGTGTCACGTGACACACAATATTTCATGTGACACGCACAATGAGTGTCACACATCAACAAAGTACACTAAGGTTCTTTATGCTTTTTGCCTTGGAGTGTCATGTGACACACACAATATGTCACGTGACACACACAATAGGTGTCACACATCAACAAAGTACACTAAGGCTCTTTATGCTTTTTGCGTTGGAGTGTCACATGACACACACAATATGTCACGTGACACACGCAATGGGCGTCACACATCAACAAAGTACATTAAGGCTCTTTATGCTTTTTGCCTTAGAGTGTCACGTGACACACACAATAGGTGTTACACATTAACAAAGTACACTACGCCTCTTTATGCTTTTTGCCTTGGAATGATGTATATCACGTGACACACACAATGGGTGTCACACATCAATAAAGTACACTAAGGCTCTTTATGCTTTTTACCTTAGAATGATATATGTCATGCGACACATACACGGAAGGGTATAATTGACAAGTCAATGTTACTAAACAAAGGAAATAGGATCAACTGGTAAGATATTTCCCCACTAATAGGACTAATTAGAACAATAGAAATAATTTAGGACCAATCGGTAAAACTGTTGTGAAATAGGATTTATTGATAAATATCCCTATAAAAAAATAAGTTTCATCAACTATCACTTTTGATAGAAAAAAAAGTTTATTTCTATTTGATTTTAGCAAAAGTCACTTCTTAACTATTTAAGCAAAAAAAATTATTTTTTTATTTTAATTTTTTTAATTGACAATTGAGATTAAAAAAAAAACAAAAATAATAGAATCGATTATGTTTGGTAATTGTTAAAAAAGTCATTCATTTTCTTAATATTTTTGTATTTTGTTAAAAAAATATTTGTATTAAAAAAAGTTATTGTTTAAGTCCTTGTAGTTAGTAGGACATAATGTTTTTTTTTTTTTTTTAATCTTAAAATTTAAAACAAAAAATGACAAAAAATAAAAATATAAACTTTTAACAGTGATTAATGATTTGAATACATGTATTTAATGACATATAATGCTTAGACCAATAATATCCTGGCACATCATTATGACACATGTGAATATTGATCTTATTCTAATTGTAATAACATAATTTTAAAAAGAATTTAAATTTAAAATTTTATTTTATAATTTAATAAAATATGCATAAATTAAGGAATTAATATTGATCTTATTATGGTAACATAATTTAAGTAAGAATATAAATTTAAAATTTTATTTTAAAAATATAAAATTAATTTATAAATCAATCATATTATAACACATATGAACAAAAATTAAACAAAATAATAAATTTTTTTTTGAAACTTTAAACTTTAATATGATGACAACGTTTTTCAATTATAATAATATATAGATTTGTATGAGATTTTAAAACACTCATAATATCTCTTCTTAAAAGTATTCTTTTGTAAAATATATAAATAATCCCAACGTCACTTTTATTGCTCCTAAATACAAAAAATATGAGCTAATTATAATAATTTTAAATTTATATTTAAAACTTATAAATCATGGGATAAATCATTATAATTTTAAATTTATATTGTGTCAATTTTAAATTTAAATTAATAGATTGCTTTTTATATTGAGTAGTGCTAGGGATCCCAAATATTTTACCACATATTCTACCCAATGTCTCACATATATTTGGGGTCTCTAACATTTTTCTTTTATATTTAATGACCCTCAAATTTGAACTTGGAAATGGATTAGTATATATATATATATATATTTTTAGATTTGATATACTTTTCATTTGAAAGTCATAAATCAAGAGATATTAATTTTTATTTATTTATTTATGCTTGAATAAGAACTAGCTAATAGAAGATTTTTTTGAAAATTTTAAAAATCAAAAAATTATGAAATTTAAATTGGGAACTTGAAACTCCCACAAAATTTGTTGGTTAAAAACCCTATTTTCTTTATATAATATATAAAATTTTAAAAATCGATATATTGATTGGTTGTATTTTCTTTTACATTAATATTTTTTTTTTCTTTTGTTGACCAAACAAATAATAATAATAATAAATTGACACATATTGGAAATTGATTGATTGATGACTAACTTATTTCAAAATTTTAAATTGTTAGAGAGAATGAGAACTTTATTATTTATATTTTCGACAAGTTGGTTCACATGTGATCAAACTATTTTTCATGAACATGTTAAACATGTACAAGGTGGATGCTGAAGTTTGGGACATATGCTATATTATCATATTAAAAAAACTCATTTAAAATGTTTAAATTATTAGAGAGATGAACAATTTTATTATTTATATTATTAATAGTATCAATATCGAAAGGATAGAAATTAAAGGGTTGTTTGGGATGACCTAAATAAGTATATATTTTTTGTCTTTTTATGAAAAGATGTGTAGAAAAATAGAGAGATGATGTGATGGAAAAACGATAAAAAGTGTGTACTTATTTAGGATAGCCAAACTTGGCCTAAATCTATATGAACTGATATTTTAAACCATGGTCTCTGTGTGCATCCGGAATCTCACCTCCCTTTTTATGGATGTACATGTGTGCGTGCCGATGGATGGAAATAGCTGCATCTTTATGCAAGGATGGATCTAGGGGGGGGCGGAGGGGGGCGATCGCACTCCAAAAAATTTGAAAAATATCATATTTAAAATAATTTAAAATTATAGGAGTTCGCACCCCCAAATTTTTTTTAGATGATTTCAAAATTATATAGAGTAGCCCTCCCAATTTTTTAAACTATCTATTTTAAATTTCATGTATTTGTATTTTTTAAATTAGGTTAAGATGAAAGCAAAATTTTATAAACTTTAATGGGTCAAAGTGTAAAATATGAAACTTTTACAAATATATAAACTATAAGGCTTGTTGGAGAAGTTTGTTCAAACGAAGCACTAAGATTAAAAAAAGAAAAGAAAACAACTTATCTGAGAAACTTGTTGCGATTCAAAAGAGAGGAGAGGAGTGAAAAGATGAGGGAAGAAACGGAGAAGCTTTCTTGTCGGACTACGTCAGAGCTGGTCAACGTGGACGGTGGAACCGTGGACTCTCACTGGTAAGTTATCTGATATCCTTTCAGCTTCAATATGATTATTCTGTTTTTAGACTGAATATTATGATTGATTGTGATTTTAGACTGAATAATGCAATTATTTTGCCATTAATTTGTTATTGGTTGTTATTGGTCACCCATAAGCCTGCAGACAACTAGAAATCTTCAACCCAAGTTTCAGTTTTGGTATCCCAAACTTGACAACCCCAATCCCCAACTTCCTACATCACATAACCCACAATTACACCCCCACTGTCAATAGATTTCGCTCCTCTCTCCAAACACTCTTTTATTTTACTATACCAATCGACAAAATAAATACATATACACTCTTTCAACACACACATCAGAACCCACCACCTTTAACATTATCTGGATTAGTAATTGATTTTGAATTTTTTTAAAAATAAATAATAATTTAATGACAATGTGGGGCCAATGCAAGCTGGTTGTTTTTTTGGGTGAAATTGTGGCAGAGAGGCTGGCATAGGGTGGAAAAGCCAGGAGTTGCGATGAATATCTGATAATTGTTATTGGTACAATTGTTAACTAAATATTGTGAATTTTTGTTTAATACTATGATTTATTGTAATTGGTAGGTATTGTGTTGTGTGATTTCTTGATAATTAAATAGGCTTTTAGGTTATGACTTGTTGATTTCCTCTAAGAATTTGGAAAAAATGTAAATGTTATTTTGTGCTGCCATATATTTTCTGACTTTTAGGAATAGGATGAAAGATGGTTTTCTGGCTAGTTACTTGATTACGTACATTGAAAAAGACAATGCTCGAGGGTTTGATGTAGACTCTATTATTCATGCTTTTGATATTATGAAAGAGCGTCGAGCTCAATTGAAGATGCCTAATTTTAGTAAATAAATGCATGTAAAAATAGTTACTACATTTTGTAAGTGAATATGAGCAAAAAAAATATTCTCAATTGTATGATCGTCTTTTGAACTATGTTGACAAGGAATATATAATTCAATATTTTATCGTAACATTATTGATTTTTTTTCATGTTAGTAGAAATTGGTATTGAACTTCAAATTTTATTAGTTAGAGGTTAAACGTATTTTGGCCCCCCCAAAGTCATAATTCTGGATCCGTCCCTGTCTTTATGCATGGCATATGCTCCAAATTTTTAGTATGATGCTTGTGTTTTAGGTTTAGTTATCATGGCGCATGAAAAATGAGAGTCTTTTTTTGCGTAATTGACTTGAAATTGATTTTCAAAACTTTCTTCTCAAATACATATAAAGAACAGTCCTTTTTGTCATCTATTTTCCATTAGTTTGGAGCTTTAACAGCTAAAAGCTCATTATTATTTTTTTAATCAACCAAAAAATATATATATATATATATATTAATGAGAGAAAACCTTATAAGAAATGAAAAAAGACATTAATAGGGGAGAATGATGCAGAGGCCATCATAGTGAAACAACCCAATCCCAGTTAGGTTAACACTAAGCAGTTCACAATCATATGTCAACACCAAATCAAGTATTTGTTAGTGAGGGACCATCAGATACACAGAAATATAACTTATTGTTTTGTATATACACAGAAATAATGAGCTAAAAAGCTCATTATTAACTTATTGTTTTGTATATATAATCCCTTCGTATGGTCCCCCCGCCGAAATCTATGGCATGCACTGTTAAGAAGCACATATTACGCTGCTCTTTTTTTTTTCCCCCGAGAAATCTACGGCATGCACTCATAAAAAAGGCATATAATAAGAAATATTATAGGTCACTCGCTTTGTGGTGTTAATTATGACAAAGATTTATTAGTAAAAATTACAAATGGATGAATCTATTATGTGCACTCTAAAGTGAAAGTTATGAACCATTATAATTATGTTACAAACTGTGGTGTAAGTGATACAAATCATTTTGATGAAAAAAGTTAATGACATGTTATTGTGTCAATTACAAAGAATTTTCTTGTTATGTCATGTATGTTGTGGTAGAATGTATACATTATATCTCTTTTTAGTAGCTGTCTTTTCTTTTGAAAAATTTAGGTGCCAAACACAACTTTCTTATTTGAGGTAAGTCTTAACTTTTTACGAATTCTACACTCAGGTGCGATGTAAGAGGGCTATATAAGTTTTGTGATTGATTTCTTTGAAAGTAGTTGTGAAGATATGAGTGGTGATCACACCATAATATGGTGAACCCTCTCACACCATATCATAATCGTCATTTGATAATCAGTAAACCTTCCCGCAAGATATAGAATAATTTGGAAGTATTTTGGTGTTTGAATTTAAACACAAAGAGACACAATGCTTCATAGCATTGTATCTATTCCCATACATCATGATGACTCTTGGCAAAGGTTATCAAAATACTTATAAATAGTTGGAGATATAGTTCTTCTGTTTTCACTTCCAAATATCTAGAAAACAGTATATAAATAAACACTCCGTTTACTTCCGGATTATCTATTCTATCTTGCGTGATAAACACCCTCACGGGAACTTCGATCTATTGCCATTGTTAAGTTAATCTTTCAGTGGTATCAGAGCAAGGATATACATTATCGCAGATGTCGAATTTTAGTCCGGAAGAACAAAAAGTTTCTGAAATCTTTTTACCAAAAATTCAGAAAATCATTGATCGTCAATCTTCGGCATTGGTTAATTCGATTTGTTTATTTAATCATCATCAACGTATTGTATTTCCAGAAAACTATCCGAAGAAGATAACTGTTGGTGGTGCTATTGTTCCAAACCTTGACAAAAGTGAGTCCAAATTACACCGTTGGAAACAATTTTATAAAATATTTTTCAGTTCAAATTGGGTCTCCAAATTGGCATCATCTTGTTCTTCACAGAATTTTGATCATAACGGTGAAATTCGTTGTGAAAAACGGCAAAGATTTGATCCTCAATATTCAAATTTTAGTCTGTGGTCTCTGACTCCTGTTGCCGAAGAAGATGATCGGAATAACACCTTTGGAGCCATTGCAGCGTCTGAATTGAAGATAAATTCCATTGGGCCACATTCAAAAATTAAAGGAAAAGCCCAAAAATAAGAATAACTGCCAGGAAATCAATTCCTTTGGGTTGTAAAATTAAAAGGAATTTTCTTCAGCCCAAAAGCCTAGGCACGGCCCAAGCCCAGCGCAACCCATAGCCACAGGCAAGACCCAGCTGCCCAGCGGCCCAGAAACGCAGCCAGCCCAGTGCGCAGACCAGCCCAGCAGCCCAACGCTGCAGCCCAGTGTAGACGTCTCTGAACGTCCCGGGAGGGAATCCCATTTTGTTCATTGGGCTCACTATAGTTCAGGACTCAATGTCAAAGTCCTGTACCTAATCTCGCAGAGTGCAATGCAAGACCGATGAATCGTCAAAGAGTCCAAATCCGGCAAATCGTTTTTGAAAATAGATTTTTTGAAAGAAGTGCCAAACATGGACTGCTTTGCCAGATACAGAGTCGCCACCTAAATATTTATTTTGGGAGAATTTAGGAAACCCTAACCCGTTGCCTAAGGCCACGTGTCCAGCATCACCAAAGTTGTCTCAGCTCGGGAACTTGGGTACGATTGGGAAAGGTCACTTCGTGAGCACCCCCGTTCGCCCGATCAAAGATCGGCCTCTACTAACAATGATATCGAGTTTTGAAAACATTATGTGCTCTTATTCCGGTTATTAGCCTAGATTTACTACGTGATGCGTACATCATACAAATATAGACCGGATTGCCTGAATTGAAACAAAGCATCTCATGTTTGTTTTTGAAAGCGGTTTGCTACTCGCAAATAGGCTAAAATGTGGATTTGCCACCCTCAGGTGGGCTTAGGAAAAAACATGATTTTGCCACTCTCAAGTGGGCTTAAAACTCGCAGTCGACGAATTGTTCTAATCCAAATAACCCAACCTTCACCCACAGGCATTCAGGCAGTTATATCATATAAACACATAGTCTCATGGCAAGCATGCTATCCTGGCAATCACTCACACATATGCAAGGATGCTAAAGCATAAACACTTACTGAGTACTCCGAGCCAAAACAAAAACTAGTTAATAATCAATGCATGATTCTAGTTCATGTTAAGATGACTAATGTAACACATGCAAAATGCAACTAGAAATAGGCTCGGCTATCCTAAGATGGCATATGATGATGCTACAGCTAACATGTATTCAACTTGGAATTGAGATACAATGTAGTTAGTATGATGCGCCGAGCCCGGTGCATGCAATACAGATGAATGATGCAAACATGCAAGCATAAGTATGCTAATTGAAAACATGCCCTAATCTAACCATCATAAGCTGGTAAATAAAAGAGAGAAAAACGTGGGGTTGGAAGACATACATCACACACACGTACACTTATTACACAATTGCCCTCGAAGGGTCCGAATAAATAATACAGTCCGAATAAATAATTAAATATTACAAAACCCTAATTAATTAACAAATTAACTAGGAAAGCAAATAAATTAGCGTGCAAGCTATAAAATAGACTGCCTCAGCTCTTGTTCCGAATGATGAAAGATGCATGCGTGCTCAGGTAGCTTTGTCGGAAAATTCCTCGCGATGCCTCGATTTGCCTCTGTTTACAATTAATCTCGAAATGCTGTGCAAAGCTCTAGAAGGCTGCTGATTTCTGGTTTGCTGCAACAGAGAGCAAGAAAGGGGCATGGCAAAGTATTTTCACATATGTATGCATACATCGATCCTCATGCCACCAATCACGCATCTCGATGCATGATGGCCGAGGAGTCGAATTGCACGACTCGATGTGAAATTAATGCACATGACAACACAACAAGGCTTAGACTCCATCATGGGTAATTCGGAGTGTCGGCGACCAGGAATTGAGGCACGTTCCGTCACTTTGAGTACGAAACGCCCCTCGTTTCCCGTGTTTGGACTAACCCTACTCCAAACACAATGCGATGAGACGGCATACACAATGTGACTAACATGCAACCTAGCATACGCAATGCTATGGACTAAAATGGCATACACAATGCACGTAACACAACATGTCATACACAACACTCTAATATGCAACCTAGCACACGCAATGCTATGGACTAAAATGGCATACACAATGCACGATGGACTTACACCAATATGAGTGGACCTCAGCCACACTCACATTAGTGGCCATATGATGGAAATAAGACAACCGAAATACATGTAAACATGCACGAATGTAAAGGACCGATCCTAAGGCACCACATGCAACTCTAACACGGCATGGCAATGAATGAAATATGGCATAGAATGGCACATGATACAGCTCTGAAATGGCATAAAAGATGGTCTCGAAATATGCAAGTATGTCACACAATGCAAGCTAGATTGCCCGAATACCGAAACTAATGAAGTGCGTTACACTAGAGGTACACAAAACAATGCACGAATGGCAAAACCAAACCCAAACAGACCCTAGGCAAGTCTGAAATAGTGGGGAAATGGCCTAAAATGATGGCTCGGAATGCAAAGAAATAGAGCTCATTCAATGGTCAATAAGCAAGGCATTCATGCACAACTCTCAAGCACACTTAAAGAGTTGAAAACATGGAAGTATGACATTCACATAAGCTCTGAAATATGATGCAAAATGACCCCAAAGCATGAAAACACCTCAGTATATGCATGCAATAGACCTCAAATCTCAAAGCTAGGCAAGTGTATTGAACTACAAGCATGCAAAACAAGCATCATTCGACCATGAGACCGAGCTATGGCAGTCCAAAATATACACAAAATCAGTTTAAGGCAAGGCCAAAAAGTGCTAAAATCAAGGGTCAACAAAGCATGCAAAATAAGCTAGTGAACCATGAGTTGTACTACAACTATATGAAGCATATGAGAGCTCACCAAACCAGCCAAAAACAGAAGTATGCCATGCCAAAATATGCCCAAAAACCCATGGAAATCCAATCAACACATGTTAGAATGATAGGCTCCTTTGGAGGGCCATGCAAGGGGTTGTTCTACACATGCAAGATAGACATGCAAAATGGCAAAACCACCTCTGGACAGAGGTTATGAGCGCCCTAAAACTCATCAAAAATGGCCTAAAATGAAGCTAGGAAGCATGCAAGTAAAAGCCCCTTTGAAAGGCCTTGAATAGGATTGCTCTACACATGCATAATAGACATTCAAAATGGCCAAAAGGGCTCTGGACAGAGCTTATGCAGGTCATAAAACTCATAAATAATGGCCTGAAACAAGGCTTCAAAACATGCAAATAGGGGCTCCTTTGAAAGGCCCAGAAAGCTAGTGAAGAGAACAAGGGGTGAGAGGGTCACCCCTCTCTGATTTTGAAGCTCAAAGACACATGTTAGCCATTGAAAATCCATTGGATTTCAGTGGCTAAAAGGCCAAACCAAGGCCAACACAAATGCTCTAATGCATAGCTTAAAACAAGAGGAAATGAAGCAAGCAAGGGGGTAGACTACCCCCAATAGAAAAATGGCCGTAATCAAACTTGAACAGAAGCTCAAAATAATAATTTTTTTAGTTTATGACAAAGTCCAAAAATGCTTGCAAATAAGGCTAAAGAATGAAGCAAAATAAGGACCAAAAGAGGGAAATAGAGACTTATCCTTGTAGCCAATAACTCCAGCAACTTTTGGACCAAGAAAATGAGCTCTCAACCTCTGAAAAACAGCTCCAAGGTACTTAGGATGGTGGTGGAGGTGTTGTGCTTGGAGGTGTAGTGCAATGGGTGCAAGAACAATGGAGTTTGAAGCTTCAAGGAGAGAGATATTGGGGGAAGTGTATGTATGCTCTAGACCAATTGCTCAACCCTTGCAATGGAAGAGGAGGCCTCCCTTTATAGAGAAGAGAGGCCAAAGCTTCTCAAAGAAGCTTAAAACCAAGCTTAAACATCCTCCATACACGTGTATGGATGATGCATTCTGAGGCTTCCAGCTGGCACAGCTGGCTTTAGCTCAAAGAAACAAAAAAGCAGAAAGCAAGCCGACCAGTTAAGGTGGTCGGCCGGCCACTCCCCTTGGTTGGCCGACCAGGGGTCAAAAGGTTCAAGCAAAAAAGGTGGTCGGCCATACCAGATTGGTGGTCTCCTAGGTGAATGCAGCACAATGGTGGTATAGGAGACCCGAAATTATGGCCCAAAAGTGAGGGAGACCAAGGGGTCAAAAGGGTCAAGAAGTAAAGGTGGTCAGCCTATCCATATTGGTGGCCTCCCAGATGAATGCAACACAATGGCGGTATGGGAGACCCGAAATTGTGGCTCAAAAGTAAGGGAGACCACCAACCTGCTAAGAAAAACCAGCTGACTGGGGAAAGGTGGTCTCCAAGAAGAAAAGGTGGTCTCCCACCCTACCACCACCTTCCTAACAATGAAACTAGGGTCCATACCAAAAATGAACCCACACTGATGCAAAACGAGGGTTCGGGGGCCAAAACGCGTAGTCGGGGGCCCCGAAAATAGGCTGTTAGGCACCGGAGGTAGCGTATGACTGCAAAGGTGGACTCCCGGGCCACAGTGTCCCTCTAAGGAGAGGAAACAATGTATGTGTCAAAAACCGGAGCAAACGGAGGTAGTTAAGCGGTCCCGAACCGAGGCGCATAGCCGACGGCTCCGAAAACCAGAAATTGGTCTCCAAACGGGAATAGTGGCCTACGACCACGAAACGTAGCCTACGGCCACTGAGAGATGGTATTCAAGACCTCTCCCTCCCTTCGTGAAGAGAAAATAGAGAAAACAAAACCTGGTTCGCAAATTGAGGCAAAGCACAAAAGAGTCCCGAAGTCCGAAGGCAAGGCTCTCAGTCGAGACTCCGCAACCTCAGAACGAGCACAGTATGCAACATCACCGAGCGCTCAATCGGCAGCATCTGAGTCTTAAGGTCGGTCAAAAATGGGGTGTCTACACCCAAGACCGCGCGTCACCCAAGCGCTCGTCTGCCTCACTCGCCTAACCCGCATCTTGACAGTGCCTGATCGATTGTGTTGAACCGCGCATTGACCAGTGGTTCACGCCGATTCGATCTCAGCCGGTCCAAACCGGTCTAGCACAATGCTTAGACCGGCAGCAGCTTGGTCCAATTGGTTTTTTGGCTCGTTCTTACTCATTTCAAGGCCGGTTTCAGTCATTCAAAAGCCAAAATTTCCAAAATTCTTTTAAGAATTTTTCCGTGGATCGTTGTACTAAATTTTCTGAAAATAAAATTCGAGGAGGAGGCTATCCAAGGGTGTTACCAAGGAAAACATCCAAAGACACATTGTTTAAAAGGCACCATTATGTTCCTTGAGCTCGTAACTATTATTACAATACTCATAAGTAAAGTATTGGGTTCACTAGGCCACTGGGTTTTCATCATTCTTCTTACCCAAGGCAACAGTACCGTTCTATTCCTTCACATCATTTTCATCACAGGGGCTAATTCAACAACTGCAAGGCTTTTCCTTATTGTTGTTGTTTTTTAATTTTGCTTATTTTTATTTTTATTTTAGTATTGTAATATTCACATTTGAATTTACATAGTAACACATTTTGTTTTTCATATGGCTATTAAAAATACCATGGATTCTTCAAGGAACGAAATGCTTAATGGGAATAATTTTCGAGCATGGAAACGCCACATTTCATATCTTCTTACACATGAGAAAACGTTGCATACTTTATCCACTTCTAAACCAGATGATGATTCTAATTGGTTCCAAAATAAATGGATAGAAGATGATGCAATGGCAAAGGCAACTATGTTACATAATATGAAAGATAACATTATTTCGCTCTTTGAAAAACATGAAACTGCCAGACAACTGATGGAAGCACTAGAAAGTAAGTATGGAATTCAATCGGATACTCAAATTCAATTGCTCTTGGACAAATATAATAACACTCGTATGAGTGATAATGATAGTGTTGGTGATCATGTTAATCAAATGGAATTAATTGCTAAAGAATTATCCAACGCTGATCACTCTTTGTCGGACAAGATGCAAGTAACAACCATACTTAATAGTATTCCATTCTCTTGGGATCATGTTATCACATCTCTAACTCATAACAGACGAGAGATTTCAATGGTAACATTGCCTGTACTCTTAGTTTTGGAAGAAGAAAGAATGAAGCGTAGGCGTAAAGAAGGATTGTCTTCTAATTTGTTGATGGCACAATCTTCACCACAACCACAAAATAATACCCACACTCAATTCAACAAGAAAAAGACGACTTTTTTCAAGAAAAAATGGAAGAAGGGATTTCAGAAAGGATAGAAGAAACCACAAGAATGGCAAAAACAACAACATCACAAGCATCAAATTGGCCCATGTTACAAGTGCGGTAAAAAAGGTCATATCAAAGCCAATTGTCCTCAAAAGAAACAGACAAAGGAGCATAACCCTGTTGCCATGATAGTTTCTGAAGCTATGGTGCTTGAACCTTCATCAAATTCATGGTGGATTGATTCTGCTGCAACTAGGCATATTGTGCAAAATAAATACATACTGAAAAGAAGGTTGGTGAACACAGAATCTACATGGGCAAAAACTCCTATAGTGATGTTTTGGGCATCAGCAATTGTCAATTCTCTATTAATGGGACTTCTATTGTGCTTCATGATGTGCTTTATGTACCTAACATTTGGCGAAATTTAATTTCAATTCCGGTGTTAGCTCAAAAAGGTTTTGAGATTACTTTTCGGTTTAACACAGTATTGATTAAGAAATGAAGTGTATTAGTGAAAGGTGTAGGAGTGAATGACATGTACTCTCTTCCTATTGATAATAAAGTATGTATTTCTGATTATTTGCATGTTTCTACTAGTAATAGTTCTTATTTATGGCATTTATGGTTAGGTCACATTAATAAAAATAAAATGTCTTGAATGTTTAAAAGTGCCTTATTGCCTAAAGTATGTTCCGCTGATTTTGATATATGTGAACCATGTATCAAAGGCAAAATGACTAGCAAGCCATTTTTCAAACATTGGAAATCATTGGATTTACTCGATATAATTCATTCAGACATTTGTGGCCCATTAAGAGCTAAAACTCATCGAGGCATGAAATACTTTATTACTTTCACTGATGATTATTCAAGATATGGACATATCTACCTTCTTAAACACAAATCAGAAGCACTTGAAAAGTTTAAGGAATATAAATTAGAGGTAGAAAAGCAACTTGGTCGGTCCATTAAACACTTGAATAATGATAGAGGTGGCGAATATGAAGCTATGGATTCTTTCTGCAAGGCGAATGACATAAAACATTTGTTTACAATGCCATATACACCACAACAAAATGGGGTCGCAGAAAGACGAAATCGTACTTTCATGGAAATGACAAGGTCTATGATGGCTCATGCTGATCTTCCTATTCATTTTTGGGGGGAAGCCTTGTCCACCGCTGTGTACATATTAAATAGAGTTGACACAAAAGCCAAACCTCTAACTCCTTACGAATGCTGGCATGGAACTAAACCTAATGTTCAAAATCTCAAAGTTTGGGGATGTAAGGCACATGTACTTATTCCCAAACCTGTAAGGTATAAATTGGGAAGCAAAACTTGGGAATGCAAGTTTATTGGTTATGTCGAAAATGGGAGTGGTTATCGTTTTTACCATTCCAAACGTGGATTGATAGAAAGTCGAGATGATATTTTTCTTGAATCCACTGTTCTTGTTACTCCTATTGAACAAATTGAATTGCTCTCTAACATATCTCAGGATTATTCTTTTTCTTCTTTGTCACACAGTCCACATATTCTCCTCGAACTATCTAATAGTGGGAGCAAACGCAAATTACATGACGTTGTTTTCCCTGCTTCGAATTCTGAGATAAGTGGGAGTAAGAGAGCAAGACGTCCATCTACGGTTTTGAAAGATCATTATGTTTTTCAAGTTGAAGAACTTAATGACTTAGTAGATGATCCTACTAGTTATAATGAAGCAATGAGTAGCAATGATGCTACACAATGGCTTGAGGCAATGAATGAAGAACTTGACTCGATCAAGAAAAATGATGTTTGGGAATTAACTGATCTCCTAAATGGAAGAAAAGCCATTGGTTGCAAATGGGTTCTTAGAAAGAAATTCAAAATAGATGGAAGTTTGGATAAATACAAGGCCAGGTTAGTAGCCAAGCCAGAACAACCCTCGTGATCGACATCAATAACCAATCAATTAAATATCGACATCGTTAAACTAAACTGATAATGACTGATAAGTGAACTGGATGAACTACTGAACAAACCGAATGGAACTGAAACTGAAATTGAATAAGTTTGTCTATTATATTGCATATTGTATCTGTTTGCTTGAATGATTATCTGTTTGAGTTATGTGTTTAAACTGTTAATTGAAGGCCTTATCGGCGGCCGAATTAGGAACCATTTAGTGTTTTGGACTCAGTAAAATATTTGTGATTTTATGGTACTTTTATCTGAAAATTGATTAGGAATGATTAAATTAGATTAAAAACGAGTTAATTGCAAACTTAGACTTATTTACGGATTTGCCACTTAGTGGCCACTAACACACACACACTTAGGGACCTTATACATGTTGAATCAAATCTCTTCCTCAGCCATTGGAGAGCCTAGCCGACCAAACAGGAGGTTAGAGAGAGAGAGTGTTCATCTTGGGGGAATTGAGCTCAAATTGTTGGAATTGTTAGAAGGACTTGAAGAACTTGTAGGAAATTGGCAAATTTAGCTTCCACCCTTTGAATACAAGATTAAGGTAGGACATTTATCTCCTTATTGTTGTCTTTGAGCTAAGTTTTGCATGATTCATGCATCATTGTAGAGCTAAGACATGATTTTGCTCATATATGTTGAATTGAAGATCAATTGTTGCATGCATGGTTGAATTAGTGAAATTGGAGTTAAATTCTTGGAGAATCATACATGCATGTCCATGTTTTTATCATAATCCATGTTTCCCACATTGTTTTCAAAGAATTGAGCTCATTTGAGCATGGTTGGGAGCTTAAAATTGTTTTGAATGCATGCATGTCATGTTTGAGCATTGTTCTTGAAAATGATTTGAAATTGAGTTTAATTGAAACACCCTTGGGCCTTGATTTCTTAAATTGAGCTTTAAAACTTGTTAATCTATGTGTTTGAAAGAGTTTTCCAGAAAATAGGCCCAAGAGGATCGAATTGGGAGCATCAAAGCTTGGTTTGAAACTCGGAGGTCGAATCTGGATTTTCCAGAATTTGGGCGTCCGCTCGAGCGGGGGAAGTGCCGCTCGAGCGGGGAATTCATGCTCCCAGTATTTTCTTGCATTGTTTTACAAATTCGCCGAAAGGATTTTAACGCTCGAGCGGGAAAATCGCGCATCCAGCATTTTTGCACCTTTCATCAGTCCGCTCGAGCGGCGGAATGTACGCTCGAGCGGAGGCCCTGTTCACTGAAAATTCTGAAAGTGTTTTCTAAGTGCATTTTCACATCCTCATCCCATTCTAGGCATTCTTAGGCCTAGTTTAAGACATCTTAATGAGGATATAGATGTAAAACACACCGAGGCATATTAGGAAGTTAATTTTTGTACTTCCCCAACTGTTAAACTTAGAGTGTGTTCAACTTGTAACTGTTTAGGGTTGGCTCACGGGACGCTCTAGCTATCATAGCCCAATCACTGTGAGTAACAGATGTGTAAAGATATGTTCAAAATGGTTATTCTTTGAATACTGAACTAAACTGTTTACCGAACTGATATCGTTTATTGAATGAATGTATGTCCTGTATTCTGAACTGTATTGTGGCATCCTTAGCACCCACTGTTATTGACTGTTACAGAGCTCTGTCGGTTTCCATTGTGGAACCATACCGTTTATTGAATGATTGGCCATCATTATTGTTGGGTCTGTTAAGACTCGGTCCTTTTGGACCTACTGTTTATAGGCTAATGGATGTACCACATATGACTGATTGATTGAAATCGAAGACCCATTATCGATTGATCAAATATCGTTAAATGAATTGATTTCATTATCGTAGGACATTCATTCATAACCTCTTTACGCTTTATGTTATTCACTGGGCTTTAGCTCACTGTTATATATATATGTAGGTTCTCAGCAGCCAGACCGGAGCTAGGAGCGTGGGTTAGCCCCCAGTTTTGTCAAGCCAGCCAATGTGCCTCACTGTGAGGTTCCGAGACGCCATGCCATGGCTTGGGGTGTTTTTGTGTCCCCATAGGTCTCCTTACTGTTTGTACTGTTATCGAGGGGTTGGGTCCCCGTACTGAATATTGTACATGTTGTATATGACTGTATATAGACCGTACTGTTTTGGACTGTATGAATGCATGAAAAATGTTTTTGGCATACAGGTTTCCACAGCTCAATGGACACTAGTTATTTACTGTATTGGCTTCCGCCAGGCCCTGAACTCTGTTTCATTGTATTCAGATCAGTAGGCCTTGGTAATCTCGGATTCTTGGCGATTCTGATTGCCAAACCCATAGGGCCGGGTTTGGGTCGTGACAGAGTGGTATCAGGGCGATACTTAACCACGAGTTATACCGTATACACGTGTCCAAATGAGCTATAGGGTGTCCTAGAAAAGCGATTAGGGCATCTCATGAATTTGAAAAGTGTGTGCTTATGACTGACTGATTATATGATAAAATGTTAAACTGTTCAATTGTACAACTGCTTATAATGATAACTGTATAACTGCTTATAGTGAAATGGATAATGCAAATGAACCTGAGTCATCATCCTCTGAGGCCAGAATGGCCAGACTTGAACAAATGATGGGGCTGATAATTGAAAGACTCGAACAACAACCGAACCAACAGCCCCCACCTCCTCCTCCTCCGGTGCAACCGGAACCGAATGTACAGAATGTGAATGCTAATGAGGTGGACATTATTGCACTGACTCAGAAATTCAGCAAAATGAAACCGCCGTCCTTCCAGGGAGGCTTAGAACCGTTAAAGGCTGAAGCTTGGGTTCTTGAGACCGAAAAGTTGTTTGAGATGTTTCCGTGCTCCGAGGCAAACAAAGTATTGTTAGCAACCTTCACCCTTCAGGAAGAAGCCAGAAGGTGGTGGATGTTGACCCGCGATGCAAATACCATTGTGACTTGGGCTCAGTTCAAGGAGTCCTTCTTCGAAAAGTATTTTCCTCAGTGCATCAGGGACAGAAAAGTGACTGAGTTTGAACAGTTGAGACAGGGCAAAACGTCTGTTGCCGAGTATGAGAAAAATTTTACCGAACTGGCTAAGTATGCACCACACATGGTGGATACCGATTATAAGAAGGCCAGGAGGTTTGAAGGCGGCCTTAGTGTTGCTATCCAGGACCGGATAAATGTTTTGAAAATGCCAACTTATGTGGGTGTTCTCGACCGGGCATTAATGGCCGAGACAAATATTGCAGCGGTGAAACAATCTGAAACACCGACAACTGAGTGGCAAGGCAAAAGGCAGAGTTTCAAATTTAAGAAAGGCAAGCATAACCCAGCTAACAAGAAACAGAATACGGGGTCAATTACTAGCCCCAGCCAAGGGAGTGGATTTACTCCACCCTGCTTCATATGTGGCAACAAGCACAAAGGGGTTTGCTACCAGGTTTCTGGAGCCTGTTTCAGGTGTGGCAAGGTGGGCCACAGAATTAAAGACCGCCTTCGCTTCCACCAAGTTAGTAGTAAAAAGCCGCCGAAAGCAAAGACCAAAACTGAACCCCAAAGCTACCGGGAAAGAGCCTATGAGGCAGGGCCGAGTGTTTGCCCTAGTACCGGGAGACGTGCAAAATACTGAGACCGTTGTGTCAGGTGTCCTCTCTATCTGTGCTCAAAATGCTTATGTATTGATTGATTCGGGGTCTACACATTCGTATGTATCGCATGCTTTTTCGCGTAAATTGAATAGACCCTTAGAATCTATGAACTATTTGCTAGCTGTATCATCACCTGTTGGGGGATCCATGACATGTGCATATATGTATCCTGCTTGTGAGATTATTGTCGGGGATATGCATCTGTTTATTGATTTACTACCATTGAACATAGATCACTTTGATGTAATATTGGGGATGGATTGGCTACAAAAATACCATGCCACTATAGACTGTGTAACAAAACAAGTAGTTTTCCGTCCACCGGGTTTGCTCAATTAAGTGTTTAATGGGAGTGGAGTAGTACCTCCTCCATATCGATTTCTTCTGTAAAGGTCATCAAATTGATTAGAAAGGGGTGTAAAGGATATCGTGTTACTATTGATTGATGTCTGCTAATGATAATGTTAAAACTGATGTGAATTGTATTCCTATAGTCAGAGAATTCCCAGATGTATTTCCAGACGATTTGCCAGGGGATTTGATTGACAGGGAGGTTGAATTTATCGTGGATGTGGTTCCGGGTACACAGCCGACATCTAAAGCCCCCTATAGAATGGCCCCAACGGAACTGAAAGAATTGAAGGTACAATTGCAAGAACTGTTAGACAAGAAGTTTATCAGACCCAGTACGTCACCATGGGGTGCACCTGTTTTGTTTGTAAAGAAGAAAGACGGCTCACTGAGACTGTGCATTGATTACCGTGAACTGAACAAGGTAATCAGAAGAATAAATATCCATTACGTATTGATGATTTATTTGACCGATTCTGAGGTGCACAAGTGTTTTCCAAGATTGATCTTAGATCGGGGTATCACCAATTGAAAGTCAAACCGGAAGACATTGATAAAACTGCTTTCAGAACGAGGTATGGCCACTTTGAATTTTTAGTTATGCCGTTCGGAGTTACGAATGCCCCTGCCGCATTTATGGACCTCATGAACAGAATTTTTAAACCATACCTTGACGATTTTATTGTGGTATTTATTGATGACATATTGATCTATTCTAAGACTGTAGAAGAACATGAACATCATCTGAGACTTGCCCTGCAAACCTTAAGAGAACAGAAACTGTATGCTAAACTGTCTAAATGTGAATTCTGGCTTGACCATGTTATGTTTTTGGGACATGTTGTTAGCAAAGATGGAATTTCTGTTGACCCACAGAAAATTGAAGCTGTAGTGAACTGGCCTAGACCAACGAATGTAACTGAAGTCCGAAGCTTTTTGGGATTGGCTGGATATTACAGAAGGTTTGTCAAAGATTTCTCTAAAATTGCCCTACCACTGACTCAGTTGACACAGAAAGGGATATCATTTGATTGGACTGATCAGAGGGAATCAGCATTTCAAGAACTGAAAACCCGACTTGTGACTGCACCGATTCTGACTCTACCTTCAGGTACGGATGGTTATACTGTCTTTAGTGATGCTTCTCATAAAGGTTTGGGGTGTGTTTTAATGCAGAATGGGAGAGTTATTGCTTATGCTTCCCGACAGTTGAGACCGCATGAAAAGAACTACCCGACCCATGACCTAGAACTTGCTGCAGTAGTGTTTGCACTGAAAATTTGGCGTCACTATTTGTATGGAGCAACCTGTGAAGTGTATACTGACCACAAGAGCCTGAAGTACTTTTTCACTCAGAAAGAACTAAATATGAGACAACGGAGATGGTTGGAACTGATCAAAGATTATGACCTACAGATATTGTATCATCCGGGAAAAGCCAACACCGTTGCCGATGCCTTGAGCCGAAAATCGATTGCCAACTTAGCCTGTTTGCTGACTGGACAGAAAGAGTTGCTTCTTGATCTGGAAAAGTCTGAAATTGAAATTGCTTTGAAGGAACAAGGTGGAACCTTAGCTGCTATTTCTGCTCAACCAGCATTGATTGAGGAAGTTAAAGAAAAACAACAACTGGATGATTTCTTGAAAAAGGTGATTGAAGAAAAAGATTCAAAACCGAGACCGGGGTTCAAATTTGACAACAATGTACAAAAATTTCAAGACAGACTGTGTGTACCGAATGACACTGAATTGAAAAGAAGAGTTCTGCAAGAAGGCCACAGTTCAAAGTTTTCTATTCACCCAGGGAATACGAAAATGTACCAAGATCTGAAACAGAATTTCTAGTGGCCGGGAATGAAGAAGGAAATTGCCGACTTTGTGTCCAAATGTCTTCACTGCCAACAGGTCAAGGCTGAACATCAACGACCGGAAGCTTCGCAACCCTTGCCCATACCAGAGTGGAAATGGGAGCATATCACGATGGATTTCATCGTTGGATTACCTCGCTCCAGAAAAGGTATGGACTCTATTTGGGTTATTGTTGATAGATTGACTAAATCTGCACACTTCCTACTTGTCAAGACAATTTATAATGCAAACAAATTGGCTGTTATCTATATTGAGGAAGTTGTTAGATTGCATGGAGTGCCTGTATCTATCGTTTCCGACAGGGATTCGAAGTTTACATTGAGGTTACAGCGAGCCTACTGATTAGGTAATCTTGAATTGGTGAGTAGTGCCTATCATCCTCGTGACAGATGGCGGTCGAAAGGACCATCCAGACTCTAGAGGATCTACTGAGAATGTGTGTCCTTGATTTTCAGGGAAATTGGGAAAGTCATTTGCCGTTGGCTGAATTCGCCTACAACAACAGCTACCATTCGAGTATCGGTATGGCGCCTTTCGAGGCATTATATGGCAGAAAGTGTAGATCTCCAATCTGCTGGGCAGAAGTTGGAGATGGGCCTTTGCTTGGGCAGATTGTATATAAACGGCCGAGAAAGTGAAATTGATACAACAATGAAAACCGCATGAGTAGACGAAAAGTTATCGAGATGTCAAGACGGGATAGAGAGTATGAAGTGGGTGATCACGTGTTTGTGAAAGTGACACCAATGAAAGGCCGACTTCGCTTTGGAGTCAAAGGCAAGTTAGCACCGAGATATGTCGGACCATATCAGTTATTGAGAAAATCAATCCGGCGTATCAAGTTGCACTTCCTCTGAAATGGAGCATATGCATAACGTCTTCCACATTTCGATGTTGAGAGACTATCTTGAGATCCGTTTCATGTGATTGAGCCTACCGTATCGTGTTGAGTGATGACTACACTTACGAGGAACGGCCTATCTGATTGTGAGCAAGCGGATCAAAAGCGAGAAACAAAGAGATTCCGCTAGTGAACGTTGATGGCGAGAACCATGGTGGTGTGTATGCCACTTGGGAAAGGAAGATGTCATGGCTAGGCGAGATCCGGATTTGTTCCTGAATCTGTTTTCTTCAATGAAGGTAACTTCGAGTTTAGAGGACTAAACTCCTTATAAGGAGGGAAAGTAACAACCCTCGTCGATTCTTGAATAACCACGAATTAAATCACGACATCGCTAAACCCGATCGATAATGACTGATAAGTGAACTGGATGAACTACTGAACAAACCGAATGGAACTGAAACTGAAATTGAATAAGTTTGTCTATTATATTGCATATTGTATCTGTTTGCTTGAATGATTATCTGTTTGAGTTATGTGTTTAAACTGTTAATTGAAGGCCTTATCGGCGGCCGAATTAGGAACCATTTAGTGTTTTGGACTCAGTAAAATATTTGTGATTTTATGGTACTTTTATCTGAAAATTGATTAGGAATGATTAAATTAGATTAAAAACGAGTTAATTGCAAACTTAGACTTATTTACGATTTGCCACTTTAGTGGCCACTAACACACACACTTAGGGACCTTATACATGTTGAATCAAATCTCTTCCTCAGCCATTGGAGAGCCTAATGACCAAAGCAGGAGGTTAGAGAGAGAGTGTTCATCTTGGGGAATTGAGCTCAAATTGTTGGAATTGTTAGAAGGACTTGAAGAACTTGGAAATTGGCAAATTTAGCTTCCACCCTTTGAATACAAGATTAAGGTAGGACATTTATCTCCTTATTGTTGTCTTTGAGCTAAGTTTTGCATGATTCATGCATCATTGTAGAGCTAAGACATGATTTTGCTCATATATGTTGAATTGAAGGTCAATTGTTGCATGCATGGTTGAATTAGTGAAATTGGAGTTAAATTCTTGGAGAATCATACATGCATGTCCATGTTTTTATCATAATCCATGTTTCCCACATTGTTTTCAAAGAATTGAGCTCATTTGAGCATGGTTGGGAGCTTAAAATTGTTTTGAATGCATGCATGTCATGTTTGAGCATTGTTCTTGAAAATGATTTGAAATTGAGTTTAATTGAAACACCCTTGGGCCTTGATTTCTTAAATTGAGCTTTAAAACTTGTTAATCTATGTGTTTGAAAGAGTTTTCCAGAAAATGGGCCCAAGAGGATCGAATTGGGAGCATCAAAGCTTGGTTTGAAACTCGGAGGTCGAATCTGGATTTTCCAGAATTTGGGCGTCCTTCGCCGAAGGAAGTCTTCGGCGAAATCATGCTCCAGATTTTCTTGCATTGTTTCTGATCCGCTCGGCGGATTTTAACGCCGGGGAAAATCGAGCATCCAGCATTTTTGCACCTTTCATCAGTCGCTTTCGAAGCGTGGGCCTTTGTGTGCTTGTCCGCTCGAGCGGGGAATCCTGCGCTCGAGCGGAGGCCCTGTTCACTGAAAATTCTGAAAGTGTTTTCTAAGTGCATTTTCACATCCTCATCCCATCCTAGGCATTCTTAGGCCTAGTTTAAGACATCTTAATGAGGATATAGATGTAGAACACACCGAGGCATATTAGGAAGTTAATTTTTGTACTTCCCCAACTGTTAAACTTAGAGTGTGTTCAACTTGTAACTGTTTAGGGTTGGCTCACGGGGACGCGCTCTAGCTACTGTTAGCCCAATCACTGTGAGTAACAGATGTGTAAAGATATGTTCAAAATGGTTATTCTTTGAATACTGAACTAAACTGTTTACCGAACTGATATCGTTTATTGAATGAATGTATGTCCTGTATTCTGAACTGTATTGTGGCATCCTTAGCACCTACTGTTATTGACTGTTACAGAGCTCTGTCGGTTCCCATTGTGGAACCATACCGTTTATTGAATGATTGGCCATCATTATTGTTGGGTCTGTTAAGACTCGGTCCTTTTGGACCTACTGTTTATAGGCTAATGGATGTACCACATATGACTGATTGATTGAAATACTGAAAGACTAAATTACTGATTGACTGAAATACTGTTAAATGAATTGATTTCATTACTGTAAGGACATTCATTCATAACCTCTTTACGCTTTATGTTATTCACTGGGCTTTAGCTCACTGTTCTATATATATGTAGGTTCTCAGCAGCCAGACCGGAGCTAGGAGCGTGGGTTAGCCCCCAGTTTTGTCAAGCCAGCCAATGTGCCTCACTGTGAGGTTCCGAGACACCATGCCATGGCTTGGGGTGTTTTTGTGTCCCCATAGGTCTCCTTACTGTTTGTACTGTTATCGAGGGGTTGGGTCCCCGTACTGAATATTGTACATGTTGTATATGACTGTATATAGACCGTACTGTTTTGGACTGTATGAATGCATGAAAAATGTTTTGGCATACTGAGTTTCCATGACCAATGGACACTAGTTATTTACTGTATTGGCTTCCACAGTTCCTGAACTTTGTCTCCATCAGACATCAGATTGTAGGCCTTCGGTAATCTCTTGACATCGCCACATTACCAAACCCATAGGGCCGGGTTTGGGTCGTGACAAAGGGTTTCACTTAACAACCTGGAATAGACTTTGTAGATACATATTCTCCTGTTGCAAAATTTGCCTCAATAAGAATTCTAATGGCGGTAGTCGCCAGGATGGATTTGGAATTGCATCAATTAGATGTTAAAACAGCTTTTCTCAATGGAAAATTAAAAAGAGGAAATTTATATGATGCAACCTGATGGTTTCCAAAACCAAGGTAACGAGGATAAAGTCTACAAGTTGAAGAAATCTCTATATGGACTTAAACAATCTTCAAGACAATGGTACTTGAAATTCCACCCAGCCATTTTAGAAATGGGCTATGTTGTAAGTCCATTAGATCATTGTGTTTATATCTGGAAAAATGATGACAAGTTAGCAATATTGTCTTTATACGTAGATGACATATTGTTAGCAGGTTTATGGTGTGGAAGGTTAATGGTTCGAATCTCCACAAGAGCAGAGTGTAATTTTTTGAAGTACCTAAAAAAAAATATTGTTAATAGGAAATTGTCTCGATATGATTATAAAAACCAAAATTTTCTTAGCATCTAGATTTGAAATGAAAGACATGGGTCTTGCAACCTATGTTCTAGGAATTAGAATTTTAAGAGATAGAAATTCAAAATTATTATATCTAGATCAAGAGAAATATCTAGACAAGGTGCTCAAAAGATTTAATATAGATAACTGTAATTCTTTAAGTACGCCTGTTTGCAAGGGACAAAGTCTTAGTAAAAGTATGAGTCCTCAAACTAAGTCTGACGTTGAGGAAATGAGAAATGTTCCGTATGCTCAAGCAATAGGTAGCCTAATGTATGCTATGACAAGCACTAGACCTGACATCTGTCATATAGTCGGATTGGTAAGTCAGTTTCAATCTAATCTAGGTAAGGAACATTGGCAAGCAGTCAAAAGAATATTCAGATATTTAAAAGGCACTAAAAACTTAAAGTTATGTTTTGGTTTGTGTGATCTAGATATAAAAGGATACACTGACGCGGATTTTGCAAGAGATGTAGATGATAGAAAATCTATTAGTGGTCATGTATTCGTGTTTGGTGGAACAACAGTTTCTTGGTTAAGTAAGAAACAAAGTTGTGTTGCAAAGTATACTATGGAAGCTGAATACATAGCTTGCAGCACAGCTGTTAGTAATGCGGTTTGGATAAAACGATTTGTTGACAGTTTACAATTAGGTATACCTGTCAGACCGATCAGTATGTTTTGTGACAATCAGTCTGCCATCTCATTAATAAAAAGTGGAGCAAATAGCTCTAAAGGAAAACATATTGATGTTAGTTACCACTATATTCAGGACATAGTGAAGAGATGTGAAATTAAAGTCAACTATATACTCTCAGAAGAGATAGTGGCTGACTCTATGACCAAAGGGTTGTCTCTGGAAAAATTCAGAGAACGTATAGCTAATATGGGATTGAAAAATACCTAGTTAGGTGGTTTAGCTACTTATGTAAGAGCATAGTCGGATGACTCTGGGGACGCCTAGATAACCGATGTTGTGCGACTCTATCTTGCATGGAAACATGTGTTTGGTCAGGTAACAAGATAGAGGAACTGACAAAGTACGGATATCAAAGTTAGCATGAGATGTAAAGTCCATAATATGCAACGTGCTAACTAGATGATATTGTTTGCTTGATCAACAAAAAGTCATTGATAAGGTGTGTTAAGGAAAACCTTCAGGAATGGGTCTTATAGGAAGTATTTAACAATAATTTCAGTGCAGGTCGACACATGAAAAATGTGTACGGTTGAAGTCGTCAATGGTGATTGGGTATGGACTATGAACCCATCACTGAAAATTGATGCCGTTCACTTGTTATATAGTGAATTGAAGTCATCTGGAATGTGTTGACAGTGGGAGAACACATTTGTACAGGTGCGGTCAAATTGGTGACAAAAACGTGCGCACGTGTGGCCAAGTCACAATCAAACGTCGATCTATGAGGTAATTCCATAGATTAAAGTTGGCATGATGCAAAATTTTGGTACCAAGGTTAACATGCCCAACTCAGGTTTTATCACCAATATTATAATGTGATCAAGTAGGAGATGAAGATATGAGTGGTGATCACACCATAATATGGTGAACCCTCTCACACCATATCATAATCTTCATTTGGTGATTAGTAAACCTTCCCGCAAGATATAGAATAATTTGAAAGTATTTTGGTGTTTGAATTTAAACACAAAGAGACACAATGCTTCATAGCATTGTATCTATTCCCATAGATCATGATGACTCTTGGCAAAGTTTATCAAAATACTTATAAATAGTTGGAGATATAGTTCTTATGTTTTCACTTCCAAATATCCAGAAAACAGTATATAAATAAACACTCCGTTTACTTCCGGATTATTTATTCTATCTTGCGTGATAAACACCCTCACGGGAACTTCGATCTATTGCCATTGTTAAGTTCATCTTTCAAGTTGAACTTTTTTTTTTGTTGATAATTTTCCTACTGTTTTTAGTGGACCAAATGATACTGCTGGTGGTGTTGGTGCACAACATTCGCTTGGTGTTCATGGTTTCTCAAGTTTTTTTAGCAACTGATGTTTTCATACTTGCTTGGCTGCTTCATAAACAAATATGTATGGAAAATGCAAAAAGGAGAAAAACAAAAATGAACAAACACATACGTGCATGTGAATTTATATAATTTGGCTATAAATTTATGCTCACGGGCAAAGAACAATGAAAGAGTTTCATTATGAATACACAAATTACAATGTTTTGGTTCGACTCTTACCGTTATCAAAATTCTAAAAACAACTTAGCTGCATGTTCTACATCAAGTGATGATCTCATTCATGATCATAATGGTTACTATAGCTAAGATGAGGGGAAAGTGTTTAGAGTTTGTATTTTCTCTTCTCCATTTTCATCTGGTATTTATTAGGTTAAGGTATGAGTACCTTTTGAGTTTGATTTACACGGTAGCTTTTCCCCCTTTATATATATATATATATATATATTTTTGAGGGTTGAACTTCTCTCATATTGAAATCTCTTTTTAAGGTTGGACTTCTCCGATATTGAAATTTCAACATGAGAGAATTTGAGAGGCCCATAAAGCCTTCTACAAATCTCATTTCGATAGTCTAAATCATTTATTTTGTATAACCCCTTAATGTGTATCATCCATAAAAAATTTAAGTCAATCCAATAATTGTAACATTTTCAATTTATCATATTTTTCTCTAAAAAAATGGATAATTTATTTCAAAAATATATATATCGTCCATTTTTTTGGAGATAAATATAATAAAATGAAAAAGTTATAATTATTTGATCAAATTAATTTTTTTCATAGATAATATATATTGAGAATCCTACAGAATGAACGATTCGAATGGACTTATAGTGGACCTTATAGGCCTATTAAATTCTTTCATATTAAGATCTGAACATGAGATAAACTCAATCTTTATTTTAACATGTTTAAGTTCTTCATTAAAAAATATGAGCTGCCATGAGAGAGACCCTAGTCATGTGAAACTTATTGAATCTTTTGAGAACACTCTCCACCCTTCTCCCTTTGTTTTCATGTCTTAATACATTTCTTAAATATTGAATTTTGAGATACATAAGTCTTGAAATATGATATAATAAAGCCTATTTTGGGAAGTGGGTTAAAAGTCACTTCTTAGCTTTTGATCCACTTCCTTCTCTCATAAAAAAGTCAAAAAAAAGTTAAAAAATAATTTTTAATCATCTTTTCAAAACACTCCTAAATGAGTGTGCATTACATATAGTCGAATAAAAAAATTGAGAATAAAGAATATATCATACTTAAAAAGTTTCTTTAAGCCTCATTTAGAGTTGTGCTAGCTCTAAATACAAGAAATATAAGATTTATTATATCAATATAAAAATGTTATATACTCATATAAAATACTTAGATAAATATTTAAAATTTAAATATATGGTATAAATTTAAATGTTGGTGAATCTAATTCATAAATTTTAAATTTGAATATTTAAAAACATTATATTTTTTTGAAATTTAAATTTGACCAGATGCTTCAACACGGATTGTGGGCTTTGCGTGGTCTCCTTCCCAAACCTTCCTTCCTTCGGCACCAACCCTTCTAAGGAGATGCGTTTACTTGACTTGGAAAATCTCTCCATCATCAATTCCACTTCTCCTTGATTTAACAATTTTCAAAAATAGTTTTCAATTTATATACTTTTATTTTTACTAATTTTTTTAATATTTTAATATATATATATATATATATATGTACAAGCACGAAATATTGTCCTCGTATAATCCTGTTGATCAAGTCTGCGCTCCTCCAAACGTCATCGCTTTACTCCCTGAAAACACAAATGTGAGCTAGCCGGCGGGTGTGTGCCGGATACCTCTTCGATGCCTAAGTCAGCAAAATAGACAAATAGATAAAAGCTCTGTGTATTCGGGAATCAAAGATATGTTACCTCTCCATAGGTGATGTTATAAGCTTTTATAGGTTCCGCGTGGCACAATCCTAGTAGGACTCTTACTCCTCCATGTAGAGTCCTCCTAGGAATCACATTCCTAAAAGATAATGCTTATCCTTCAACACCTCCCTCACTGCTTAAGCCAAGTGAGATGGTTCTACCACGGGTGGATGTCAATATGATCGAGATAACATGGCCATGCTAAAGCCGCAGACTAGACCGAGCTCCCACTAGCTTGGTTCTTCCTTAGACATGTGTACCTCGGTTTGACATATTCCAACTGGGTTGTCTGGGGCCGCACTAACCACAAAGAGCTTGGACTGAGCTAACTAATAGCAAGGTTCTGAGGAAACCTCAACATACTTCGGCTCAATATGGTATGACCGAGCTAACTGTTACCGCTCTGAGTCTGGTGACCGAGCTAATTGCAGAGCTCTCTTGGACCGGGCTAACTTCTAGGCTCTTTTACTCGACCTCTCTTATTATGGCCCATAGATCGGCCCATTTACCTAGCTCGACCCAATTTACTTATAAATTACCCTCTCAATTGCCCTTTAATCCCATCTGCACAGCATGATAGGGATTATCTTTTACTAGCCGAGCTAAAAACTTTAGCTTTTCAACCGAGCTAAATCCACACCGGGCTACCCTTCCGTTCGGTCAAAACGTCTCTTCAGTTGCTGTAACTGAATCGCTTCTTATTCCAAGAACACGTGGCATACTCTCATTGGCCCAATGTAGCTGTCACGCCATCTTCGTACTTCGCATATTTTGAACAGTCCTGCCCAATTTCTCATTATTTACACAAAAACTACTCATTTTGAATCATGTCTACTATTCATCATTTTCTCTCTCTTTGAGCTTCTTCTCCTTCATTCTCTTGCAACTATGGAGCTTGTGTTCATTGCTACTACTACATCCATCTTCAGTGCCTTCACCTTGAACTGGTAAGTGGTTCGAATCTTCTTCCTTTCTGTTGATTTCGTACCTCTTTTGCAACACAAAGCATGTTTTATTTGTATGTTTTTCAAAGCACATTCCACTTTTGCTTCCAAATTTCTGGAAAAAACCACGCAATAGAACCACTTGATTTTACGAATAATATGAAAAATACTGTATTTGATCCAAAACCACACATCAACCGAACTAGGATACTGTTTGTATTAGATGCAAGCTTAGCCACACCCAACAACCGCACTAAAACTTATTTCTTTTAACAGAGCTGCCGAACCATACTAGGTTTGCACAATACCACACTAGAAAGCCTCAACCATCGACCGAGCTAAAACTTGGGGCTAAACCAGCTCCCTTAGTTCAAACCGAACTAAGAATGCTGCCCCAAAGGCTCAACCGGGCTAAAGCCCCTTGCTTAAATTGAGCTAAGACTGGATAGCATCTCGCGTAGCCGAGCTAGGACTTCATTTATTTTGCCTATGTTTCTTGTAGCACGGTCCCATGATCTGTGCTTAACACCTTTCTTTTTCACTTTGCAGACTCTGACTAGGTTGCCCAGGCACTCCTTTGAGCGCTCAACCGAACTACTCAGCGTCGTTTCTCGACCGAGCAAATACTTGAGCTAATTTATTCATAATTTAATAGCAAATGGGTAAATATAGGTTTTTAGTAAACTCACCAGAGGCCATGGCTGAGTTTCGAAGGGACTACTATATCCCTAATGACGTCCATCTCATCTTAGCCGAACTAGATACCACACCCTAAGGGAACCCTGGCTTTGTTCCCTTTACCCTTCTTTCTATTGTAGAAACCGACCTAAGATTCCCCGTACAACCCCTTCTTTGTGAATTCCTCAGACAAACAAACCTTTGCCCTACCTAACTTTCCACCAAATCTTACCGCATAATAAACGGCATAGCCGAGCTAAACCGCCAGGTTAGCCCTAATCTCGGTCTAGCTGAGCTCTTCCACCAATACTCTATAGGGTCGGCTGAAGATGGCTGGGTTACTATCTTAGAATAAGGCGCCGTCGTGAAAAGATAATAAAAAATACCTCGGATAAAGATGTGAATGATGACGATTTCTTCTGGGTATCTGGGAACTTTGAGGACCAACAAGCCCAGATCCCGGGTGACAGAATAAACTGAAACAAGGGTGTAGCCGGTAGGATTACCTCAGCTCAATTCCATGCTTTTCTTTACTTCGATTTTCTTATCTTGAACCGTTCTAACTGTTGTCTTCCTTCATGCAGATTTGGACTTTCTCAAGTCCCAATATAGATACCCCAACTTGAATGTTCTTCGTGCCGTGCTGCGATATCCAAACAGAAGTTGGACCGAGCTTCTGAATTTTGAGCCGACCTTCCGATACAGCAGTAGACGAAAGACCAAGGTAACTAACTTTTTGTTGGAAGCCTCTTCTGAACCAAACCCAACCTTGCCTCAAATCAATCTGATCACTCTAACCGCTGAGCAAGAAATGGCCAAGAAGAGAGCTGTAAGAGCCCCCTTCACCAAGACAAAGTAGCCCGAGGTACCACCAGCCGGTCAAACACAAGAGACCGTGGTAGCCTTACCATCCCACCAGCTTTCATCATCTCGGGCAAGCAAGCGTGCTCGGACTTCCATAACCGAGCCACGCCTTGTTAACGAGGATAAAACTGTGGTGCCTCAAACCACTCCACCAAGCCCCTCACTTGAGTGCTCAGACCGAGCTAGCTCCTTAAAGTGGGTACCAAAGATTACGTTTTAGAACCGCGCTATCAAGGATTCTGACTCAGTGGTCGCAGAAAAAGACCACTTGATAGCATTCAACCTTGCTAAAAGCGTTTGCCTTTTAGCCGACATGAAGCACCACGACCACCTAACCGAGCTAAAGGCCCTTCGCTCGTCCGCAAAATCAATGGTGCTGGTAAGTAGCTCCTTTGCTTATCTTTCAAATTTTTACAACTTTCGGCTCGGTTTTACTGAAAAGTTTTTCACCATCCTTTTGCAGGCCATACAGAAAAACCACATCGCTCACAAGCGATTGTTGGAACTTCGAAAGACCACCAGGCAGGCCATGGCCGAGGCTAATGAAAAAACGGCCGAGTTAAAAGAGTTCCAACAAAAGGTGGCTGAGCTAGAGACTGAAGTGGCTCGACTCACCAGATTAGTTACCTCGGCTGATGCTGATAAACAAAAGGCCCTGGCCGTGACGAAAGACAAATACCTGCGCGAGCTGGCCAAGCTCGATGGCAAGAAGAGCGCGGAGATCGCCGAGCTGAAAAAGAAGGTAGAAGACGCAGAGGACCTGGGCTTCAAGGAGGGGGAGGCCACTTACATTGAGCAGTGCGAGGCGGCCAAAGACCTTTTCTTCAAATGTGGATGGAGGGCGGCCATGGCGCAGCTCGGTCATGGCCTAGATACCGAGGTCTTCAACCCTCCTTTGTATTTCATACCGACCTCAATAGTGGAGTATGCTACTGCCATTCAGCATCAATTTCTTCAAGAGGATGAGGATGAGAATGAAGATGCTGCTTCAGAGGATAACACCCAGCCTGGTCGCCAGTCTATCTCCCTAACTCCAGTGGTCTCCATCCCACCTTTACCTACTGTGTCTGATGCGGTGCCTCCAACCGAGCTAAACCAAGAGGTGCTTGTAACAACCGATCTACCTCTAGGTGAAGACCGGGTTGTTTTGGACGCCGACCTAGACGACCTTTTCTCTTGATTTTTCTTTTTTGTCTAGCAAAAGAATTTGTAACCGGGCTAAGGCCTTGCCTTTTGTACTTCTGATTTGTGTTTATCAATGAAATCTTCTTTTGCTCCAACTGTTAGTTCGGTTTCTTTCCATGCTTGTATTTTACCTTCCAAATGTAATCTGAATGTAGTTGTAGACGTCCCCGAACGCCCTGGAAGGGATGAGTCTCGTTCTGTTCATTTTGGGCTCACTACAGTTCGGACTCAAATTGTCACGGTTCGTAATCTGAACCAAAGAGTCCAAATCCGGCAAATCGTTTTGAGAAAATAGATTTTTGAAAGAAGTGCCAAACATGGACTGCTTTGCCAAATACAGAGTTGCCACCTAAATATTTTATTTTGGGAAATTTAGGAAACCCTGACTCGTGCCTAAGGCCACGTGTCCATCATCACCAAAGTTGCCTCGGCTCGGGAACTTGGGTACGATTGGGGAAGGTCATTTCATGAGCACCCCCGCTCGCCCGATCAAAGATCGGCCTCTACTAACCATGATATCTAATTTTGAAAACATTATGTGCTCTTATTCCGGTTTATTAGTCTAGGTTTACTATGTGATGCGCACAGTATACAAGTATAGACTGGATCGCCTGAATTGGAACAAAACATTTCTTTTTATTTTTTTGAAAGATGGTTTGCTACCCACAGGTAGGCTTAAAATGCAGATTTTGCCACCCTCAGGTGGGCTTAGAAAAGATGGTTTTGCCACTATCTAATGGGCTTAAAACTCACAGTTGATGATTTGTTCCAATCCAAATAACCCAACCTTCACCTACAGGCATTCAGGCAGTTATATCACATAAGCAAATAGCCTCATGGTAAGCATGCTATCATGGCAGTCACTCACACACATGCAAGGATGCTAAAGCGTAAAACTTACCGAGTACTCCAAGCCAAAATAGAAGCTAATTAGAAATCTATGCATGATCCTAACTATACAGAAATGCCTAATACAACACATGCAGGAATGCAACTAAGATAGGCTCGGCTATTCTAAACATGGCATATGAAATGCTACAGCTAACATGTATTCAACTTAGAATTGAAATACAATGCAGTGAGTTATGATGCGTCGAGCTCGGTGCATGCGAAACAGATGAATGAATGCAAACATGCTATCATACTGTATGCTAATTGAAACATGCCCTAATCTAACCATCATAAGCTAGTAAATAAAAGGGAGAAAGACGTGGGATTGGAAGACATACATCACACACACACACACACACACACACACACTTATTACAACATTGCCCTCGCGCAGAGGGTTCGAATAAATAATATACAGTCCCAAATAAATAATACAGTCCGAATAAGTACAAAATCCTAATTAATTAACAAATTAATCTAGGAAAGCAGTAAATTGCACGCAAATCTGTGGACCGCCTCAGCTCTGTTCCAAATGATGAATGATGCATGCTTGAGTTGCCTTGCGCGGAAATCCATTGCGATGCCCCAATTAGCCTGTGTTTACAATTAAGCCCGGAATATTGTGCAAAGCTCTTGAAGGATGTTGATCCTTGATTTACTGTAACGGAGAGCAACAAAGGGGGCATGGCAAAGTATTTTCACATATGTATGCATAACTACTATTCAGGGAGTGTAGTCCTCGATCCTCATGCCATCAATCACGCATCTCGAGGCATGATGGCCAAGAAGTCGAATTGCACGACTCAATATGAAATGAATGCACATGAAAACACCACAAGACCGAGACTCCATCATGGATAATTCGGAGTGTCGGCGACTGGGAATTGAGACACGTTCTGTCACTCGGAGTACGAAATGTCCCTCGTTTCTCGTGCTCGGGCTAACTTCTATCCCAAACACAATGCAAATGAGATGGCATGCACCATGCAACTAATATACAACCTAGCATGCACAATGCTATGAAATGGCATACACAATGCTCGATGTAACACAACATACACGATGCTCTAACATACAACCTAGCATACGCAATGCTATGAATTGAAATGGCATACGCAATGCATGATGGACTTACACCAACATGAGTGGACCTTAGCCACACTCACATCAGCGGCCATAAGATGAAAATGAGATAACCGAAATGCGTGCACACATGCACGTAAACCGACGACCGATCCTAAAACACAACATGCAACTCTAACAAGGCATGGCAAGGGATGAAACATGACATGAAATAGCATAAATTACAACTCTAAAATAGCATGAAATATGGTCCCGAAGCATGCAAATATGGCACCCGATGCATGAAGTAAACCCTGAAACTCGAAACTAAGCACATGTATTGACCTATAGCTATACAAAGAATGCATTATTTGACTATGAAGCACAAAGACAGAGCCAAGGCAGTCCCAAAACATGAACATTTCTAGTTCAAAGCATGGCCAAAAGATGCTAGAAAGATGGACTAAAATAGCATGCAATTTTGACTAGCAAACATGGTTTACATGGCATGTATATGAAACATATAAAATCTCACCAAACCAGAAAAAATCAGTGAACAAAACATGTGAAAATATGCCCAAATAAACATGGAAATGCAACCAATGCATGTAAAAATGAGGGGCTCCTTTGGAAGGGCATACAAGGGGTTATTAAGCACATGCATCAAGGACACTTAGCATGGAAAAATTAACTCTGGAAATCAAATATGATAGCTCTAAAACTCATCAAATTGGCCCTAAAATCGGTCAACAAAGCATGTAAGATAGGGCCTCTTTGGAAGGCCAAAAAGACCATCAAGCAAAACAAGGTGAGAGGGGGTCACCCCCTATGATTTTGGCCTTCAAGAACACACCTAAGCCACTAAAAATCCACTGGATTTCAGTGGCTAAGAGGCCTAACCATGGCCAATGCAAGTGCTCTAATGCATAGCCCTAATCGTGAAAGAATGAAGCATGCATAGGGGAAGATGACTCCAAAAAGAGAATAGACCTTAATCAAACATGAATATGATGTCAAAAAAAGACTTTTTTCAGTTTAGGTAGAGGTCGAAAAAGGCTCACAAATAAGGCTAATGTATCATGCAAAATAAGCCCTAGAAGAGAGATTGAACAAACAGGAAAGCAAAAGGCCTCAAACAGTAAAGATCCCTTCAACAAAGTTGAAGAGGGGCTCAAAACAAGATAATTTACAGTTTATGGAAAATCTCAAATATGCTCACAAGTAAGGCTAAAATATGATGCAAAAATAGCCCCAAAAGAGAGATAAAGAGCAAGAGGCAGTAGGTGGCCTCAAATAGCAAAGATCCCTTCAACAAAGTTGAATAGAGGCTCAAAATAAGACACTTTACAGTTTGTCTTGAGCCCAGAAATGCTTAAAAATAGGGCTAATATATCATGCAAAATAAGCCCTAAAAGAGGGATAGAGCACAAAGGGTGAGTAGAAGATGTCAAACAGAGAAACGTCCTTGATCAAACATGAAGATGAGCTCAAAATAAGACTATTTTCAGTTTAGGTCGAAGCTCAAAAAATCTTTCAAGTATAGCTTATAGATGAAGCAAAAAAATGCGAGTTTAAAGGAAATTGGTGCTTACCCTTGAAGAGCCAACCTCCAGCAGCTTTTGGTCCAAGAAGATGAGCTCCTAACCTCTGAAAATCAGCCTTAAGGTGTTGGAATGGAGGATGGAGGTGATAGGCTATGAGTTGGTGTGTAAATGGTGCAAGGTCAATGATGTTTTGAAGCTTGGATGAGGGAGATATATGGTTGTATGTATCAATGCCCTAGCTGGTTTTTCTAATCCTTGGAAATGAAGCTCAAGTGTTGGCTTTATAGAGGAGAGAGGCCAAGGGAAAAGAGGGGAAAAACAAATTCAAAATTTCCCCCTAAAACGGCAGAGCCTTGCAGTGCGCAGTGCAAAACAATGAGTATATTTGGAATGCACACCAGAGAAAGAATGGTGGCAGTGCAGAAGGTTCAGTGTGGCCATGGCGGGTCAAAAGGGTCAACAAAGTTGTGGCCACCCAAAAGGTGGCCTCCCATGTGTACAACACAGCTGTATGGTCAAAACCCAGAAAATGTAACCCAAGAGAGAGAAAAACCAACTTTTTAGAGGGGTTCAAAAGGGTCAAGAACAATTGATGGCCGGCCTATCCATATTGGTGGCCTCCCAGGTGTGTACAACACAATGGTGTAGTGGAAAGTCAGAAAAAGTGGCCCGGGAATGGAAAAAGTCAGTTTTCTAGTGAAGAAAACGGGCGATGAAGAGCGATGAATGAATAAAGCTGGTTTTCAAAACAATTGCTGGCCTCCCACCTTTCTATAACCTCTCTAACAATGAAAATAAGGTCTCTACCAAAAATGAACCCAAACCGATGTAAAATGAAGGTTCGGGGGCCAAAACGCGCGGCCTGGGGCCTTGAAAACAAGCTATTAAGCACCGGAGGTGGCGTTTGACCACGAAGTTGGTCTCTCGGGCCATAGTGTCCCTCAAAAAGGAGGAAATAAGGTGTGTGCCAAAAACCGGAGCAAACGGAGGTAGTTAAGCGGTCCCAAACCGAGGCACATGACCGACGGCTTCGAAAACCGGGAACCGAGCTCCAAACGGGAAAAAATGGCCTACGACCACGAAATGTAGCCTACGGCCACTGAGAGATGATCTACGAGACCTCTCCCTCCCTTCGGAAAGAGAAAAAAAAGAAAACAGGGCCTGGTTTGCAAATCGAGGCAAAGCACAAAAGAGTCTGGAAGTCCGGAGGCAAGGTTCGCAGCCGAGACTCCGCAACCTCAGAACGAGCACAATATGCAACATCACCAAGCGCTCAATCGGTGACGTCTGAGTCTTAAGGTCGGTCAAAAATGGGGTGTCTACAATAGTGTAACATTCTCTGGCTGAGATATTTTTATCCCAATCTTAACTTTGCAATCTCTGGTCTTACCTGCCAACCTCTTCAGTCTAGGTTTTTACCTCGGCTGAAGATCGTAATAAGTGGTATTCCAGCCAACCACTCTTCAGCCTTGATCTTTATCTCGGTTGAAGAGTACTAAGTGTTGGTTTTTCCAGCCAACCACTCTTCAGTCTTGATCTTTATCTCGGTTGAAGTGTACTAAGTGTTGGTTTTTCCAGCCAACCTCTTCAGCCTAGATCTTTATCTCGGCTAAACAACAATAAGTGTTGGTTTTTCCAGCCAACCTATATGTTGGTTAGTTCTGCCAACCTAGAGTGAAGTGTTTGGTTATTCCTGCCAAACGTCCTGCAGCCTAGATCCTTATCCTGGGCTTAGGGGAGGTGTTGGTTATTCTAGCCAATCTCTAAGTTAGTTATTCCTGCCAACCCAGAGTATAGTGTTGGGTTATTCCGACCAAACGTCCTGCAGCCTGGATCCTTATCCTGGGCTTAGGAGAGGTGTTGGTTATTCCAGCCAACCTCTAAGTTGGTTATTCCTGCCAACCCAGAGTGAAGGGTTTGGTTATTCCGACCAAACGTCCTGCAGCCTGAATCCTTATCCTGGGCTTAGGAGAGGTGTTGGTTATTCCAGCCAACCTCTAAGCTGGTTATTCCTGCCAACCCAGAGTGAAGTGTTTGGTTATTCTGACCAAACGTCCTGCAGCCTAGATCCTTATCCTGGGCTTAGGAGAGGTGTTGGTTATTCCAGCCAACCTCTAAGTTGGTTATTCCTGCCAACCCAGAGTGAAGTGTTTGGTTATTCCGACCAAACGTCTTGCAGCTTGGATCCTTATCTTGGGCTTAGGAGAGGTGTTAGTTTTTCCAGCCAACTTCTTCAGCACTGATCCTAATCTTAGCTGAAGAGAGTGCAAAGTTGGTTATTCCGGCCAACTATGCTTTCGGTGTGCCTAACTCACTAAAACAATTTTTTATAGAATAACTCAATTATGCTAAAAAGAAAACTACTTGTTTTATTGAAAAAAAGAAAAATTACAGGTACTTTAAAGAAAAGCTAAAAATAAAATAGTTTGAGATTGGCAATGTTCCATAGCCTGGGAATGGCTTTGCTGTCTTCATCTTCCAAATGGTATGCCCATTTTCCTACTAATCTAACCACCTTGTAAGGTCCTTCCCAATTAGGCCCAAACTTGCCATCTCCGAGTACAAAGGTGTTTCCCATCACTTTGCGAAGTACCCAATCTCCGATTTTGTATTGTCTCGAATGTATTGTTTTGTTATACTTTCTGGACAACTCTTGCTGGTACGAAGTAATGTGAACCAGTGCTTTTTCTCTTCTGTCTTCTACAAGGTTGAGTTCCAGTGCTATGGCTTCTCCATTTAAGTCAGGATCAAAATTTTCACCTCTAATTGTGGAAAGGCCAACTTCCAGTGGGATTACTGCTTCCATGCCATAGGCCAAGAAAAAAGGTGTTTCGCCAGTAGACCGCCGATGTGTGGTACGGTAAGCCCATAAAACGTGGAGAAACTCCTCAGCCCGCTTGGCCACTTGCTTAGGGGTATGCCGGTGTAGAGTTGTAGAATTCTATCTTGTATTCTTCACAAAAGTCGCTAAAAATTTTGCCGTCGAACTGAGTGCCGTTATCTAATATTAGAGCTTTTGGTATGCCGAACCGAGTGATGATATTCTGCCAGACGAACTTCTTCACATCTTTCTCCTTTATTAATGCTAGAGCTTCTGCCTCCACTCAGTTTGTGAAGTAGTCTGTTGCTGCAAGAAAGAACTTTCTGTTGCCAGGTGCTATTGGAAGTGGTCCTACTATGTCCAAGCCCCACATTGCGAAGGGCCATGGGCTAGTTAAGGGTAAAAGCTCTCTGACTGGCTGATGTATTTGGTGTGCGAACTTCTAGCATTTCTTACACTTCTTGACATACTTCTCTGAATCTGCTTACATGTATGGCCACCAATATCTTTGCGAAATGGCTCTGTAAGCTAATGATCTTCCTCCCTGATGACTTCCGCATACACCTTCGTGTATCTCGAACAAGAATGTTTCAACTTTGCTGGGGTGGACACACTTTAGGTAAGGTCCTGTGAAGGATTTCTTATACAAGGCCATTGATGGAGAGAGCCAAAATTGCTGTGACTTTACTTTTATTTTGTTGGCCTATTTCTTTTCTTCCGGTAAGACGCCATCTTTTAAGAACATTATAATGGGATCCATCCATGAAAGGCCTAGTTCGGCACAACATACCTCTTCTACTTTGGGTTCTTCAATGCTTGGTCTTGGTAGGTAGTCAATTAGTAACGGATGAGGGATGGATGTATCTGCCATCGAAGCAAAGCCTGCTAGTTCGTCCGCTCTGCTGTTTTCTTCCCTGTCGATCTGTTCTATTCGCACTACTTTAAATTTCTTGATCTCTTTTCTGACTAACTCTTGGTACTTAGCCATCATGTCATCTTTTGCCTCGTAGTCGCCTGAAATTTGGTTTACCACCAGCTGTGAGTCACTGTAAACCATTAGCTCGGTGGCTTTTATGTAGAATGTTGATTTTAGGCTTGCCAGAAGCCCTTTATACTCTGCTTCATTGTTTGATGCTGGGAAGCCAAGATTGACTGCTTGCTCCACTATTAGGCCATCTGGCGAAATGAAGACTATGCCCAGTCCTGCTCCATGCCTGTTGGACGCTCCATCCACGAAGAGCTTCCACATCTCTCCAACGAACAGTTTCCAGCAAGTGGAGGGATCGGATGATGTCTTGGGGTCCTGAGTGTTACTGGTGTTTTCTTCAAAGTCAAAGCTTGCTATTTGCCCCTTATTATCTGATTATACCAAGTCTTTATTTGTTGATGAGTCTTTGCTTGGTGTAGCATGGTTTGCTTCTTCCTCCCTTTGCTCACTCTGGTCTACCTTAGGATCTGATTAGGTATCCTGTACCAGGGGTTGTGCTAATTCGGCGACAATTTCTATCCCCTTGGTTGTATTAGTCAAGTCTACTAGGCAGATGTGATGACTTCCTAGAGTGAATTCTGCGACAAAGTCTGCCAAAGCTTGGGCTTTTATCGCGGTTCTGGGTTGAAACTTGATGTCAAACTGTCCCAACTCTACTGCCCACTTCAAGATTCGCCTAGAAAAGTTCGCTCTCTCAAACAAAGCTTTTAATGGAAAGATTGTGGGAACGATTATGGTGTGGGCGTAAAAGTAATGCGACAACTTTCTTGAGGCCATCATCAAGGCTAAGGCCAATTTTTCCAATGGTAAGTACCTGGTTTCTGCGCCCAGCAATGTCTTGCTGACATAAAAGATGGGCAGATGTTGGATTCCTTCCGCTCGGACCAACACTGCGCTAATTGCGTGTTGTGAAACTGCCAGGTATAGAAATAGTTATTCTCTAGGTATTGGGGTCACTAGCAATGATGGAGAAGACATGTATTCTTTTAAGCTTTTTAGGGCGCGGTCGCATTCTTCATCCCACTCAAACTTGGCCTTTAATGCTTAAAAAAATGGTCGATATCTGTCTGACGACCAACTTATAAACCGGTTGAGTGCAGTTGCCATGCCAGTGAGATACTATCACTGAGTTGGGCCTCTCTAGATCTTGGATTGCTTTGATCTGAGAGGGGTCTGCTTCTATACCTCGGTTGGTCACCAGGAAGCCTAGGAATTTGCCAGAGCCTACGCCGAATGCACACTTGGATGCATTAAGGCGTAGCTTGTACTTCTTCAGGATCTGAAACATCTCACCTAGGTCCCTGAGATGGTCATTCTTATCCTTGCTCTTGACCACCATGTCGTCGATGTAGGCTTCCATTGTTCTGCCTAACAATGGTTCAAACATCTTGGTGACCATCTATTGGAATGTTGCCCCTACGTTCTTGAGGCCAAAGGGCATGACCTTGTAATAATACAGTCCTCTTGGCGTCGTAAAAGATGTGACCTCCTAGTCTGGCTTATACATAGCGATCTGATAGTAACCTCTGTACGCATCAAGAAAGCTAAGACGGTTGTGTCCTGCCGTCAGATCTACCAGTTGGTCTATCTGTGGTAGAGGAAAGGTGTCCTTTGGGCATGCCTTGTTGACTGTTTTGTAGTCCACGCAGACATGCAATTTTTCATTCTTCTTTGGCACCGCTACTGTATTGGAGATCCATTTGGGGTAGTGCACCTCTCTGATAGCTCCTACTTCTAGCAGGTTTTCTACTTCTTCCGCCACTATCTCGGCGTAGTGGAGTGCTGATCTGCGAGTGCGCTGAATAATTGGTCTGGTAGTTGGGTGGACGTTCAATTGGTGACAGATGAAGCTTGAGTCAATGCCAGGCATGTCATACAGTGTCCAGGCAAACACTTCGATGTTAGAGGTCAAGAATTCCATGACCTCTATTCTCTCAGTGCTGGACATAGATAAGCCAAGCAAAAAGAACTTATCCGAGTTTTTTTCATCCATTCTTACATATACCAAGTCTTCCACTGCCTTGTGTTCAGCGGCTTTGCCTACATTCGCAAACAATTCATTGCTCTCGGGTTCTTCCACCATCTGAACAAACCCCTTAGCAGTGCGACTGCCATTTACTGTGATGAAGCATTGCTTGGAGATAATTTGGTCTCCAAAGACCTCTTCAATTACCTCGGCTTCATTGGGGAATCGCATTACTTGATGGTAGGTTGATGCTACCGCTCTCATGGCATGCAGCCATGTCCTTCTCAAGATTATGTTGTAAGTGGAGGGCACTTTCAATACCCAGAATTCCACTTGTTTTGTCATGCTTCCTGCTTTGACTGGGAGGATTATCTTGCCAACTGGCCACTATGACATTGAGTTGAATTCGATCAGGGGAGATACGGCAGGTGCCAAGTCCTTGTCCTTTAGTTTCAATTGTTTGAAGGTTTCGTAATACATTATCTCGCATGAGCTCCCTTGGTCAATCAAAATTCGCTTGATGGCGTAATTCTTGACGCGGAGAGTGATGACCAGTGCATCATTGTGGGGGCAATATATCCTCGCCAAGTCTTTGTCTGAAAAAGACATGACGTTCGTGGCCTTTGTTCTCCCATTTTTAATGGTAGGTTGTGCACTTAATACCTCTCTTAAGTGCTCAGCCTTCTTGATCATTCCCCTGAGCTCACATACTCGCTCAGGTTCGAATACTCCATGTATTACGTTTATCACGCCTTGAGGTGGGGCGTCGATCGGTATTCCGTCTGGGTGATCGTGGTTCTGGAAGGCTGGCTGTGTCCCTCCTTCTATGTACTGGTCTAAGCCCTCGGCTGCCACTAATTCCTCCAGGTGTTGTCTCAACGGTGTGCAATTTTTAGTGCGGTGTCCTTTTTCCTTATGGAAGGTGCATCGAGATCCTTTATCATAGTCCTTTTGAGCTTCTCCTAACTTAGCTGGCCACCTGATGAAAGGTTCATCACGTATCTCATTGAGAATCCGATAGATCGGTTTTTTGAACACTGTGGTAATGGCAGTGCGAACTTTAAACCATCTTTTATCTTGGTTCTCTCCGTTCTCCCACCTACCTCGCCCGTTTCTACTTGGACGTTCTACCGCATTGACTTTTGCTAAAGTCTTTTTATCTGGTATTGCGGCTGTACCAGACTTTGTCTTAGCACGGGCGCCATCCTCTTCCACCCGAATGTGCTGGTGTACCCTCTCCATTAAGGCTTCCATTGTGAGTGGGGGCGTCATGGTAATTGAGTCCCTCAGCTTGTTTCCGACTGGAAGACCTCTTTTGTACTGTGCGATGGCGAGATTTGTGGGGCAATCTCCTATTTGGTTGAAGGTCTCCCAATAGTGACTGTTGTATGACCTCAACGTCTCCTTGTCGCCCATGTCAATGGAGAGTAGTTGGTCGATCTCCACCGGCGTCTTGGTGTTTGTTCTGAACCTTGTCACAAACGCCTCTACCAATTGCGCCCAGGAGGCTATGCTGCCTTCTGGTAGCCTTTCAAACCAGGTTAAACCTAGGTCGCTAATGCTGGATGAGAATAGGATGCACATTAAAGTTTCGTTCCGTCGGTATACCGCCATAACCTGGCGAAAGTGGCTTAAGTACATGTAGGGGTCTGTCTTCCCCTCATAAGTGGTGAACTTAGGCTGGTTGAAGCCTGAAGGAAGAGGTGCGTTCTCTATTGTTGGAACGAACGGCGAGGTTTGCAATCTGGCTAATACCTTGTCTGCTGGTTCATAAGCCATGCGCGGTATTGGCATTCCGACCTCGACGCTTCCATGCGTCCGAGGAGCCAACCGCTGAAGGGCTGAAACTCTGCGTGGGTTGCATGCCCTGGTATCCTCATTCCATCGTGTCTTTTCTTCAAGCACAGTCCGTAGGTCGGATGATCTAGGCAACTCCGTTTGCCTGGATGCAGTCTGGTGTGTGCGTGAGGGCCGGTAGGTGCTTCCCTCAGTACATGACCGCTTCACTCGTTCTTCGCACCGGAGTAATGAATCCTGGTATTCCTTGATTGAGTGTCGCCTGTTCTCAGGCTTCTACTCTCTGGATGTGATGGTGTGGTATGCCTACCACGATCTTCTGAGTGGCGAGAGGGCGTGGTTCTTTTATGCCCCTCTCTTGTCGCCACCCATTTTCCTTTGATATGGCGTTTCATAGCCTCCATGTCCGCTGCCATCTTTCATATTAGTTCATCCTGCTCTTTTACGTGATCCTCCAGAGCTTGAGGGTCGATTCTTTGCCTCTGCCTTTCAGGACTTTGTGAGTGAGAGCGACAGGGGCTGTTGTTCCGCCTCCCCCTTGCATCCATCTGAGGGTTCTGTCGCTGGGGCTCTAAGTCTGCCATGGGAGGAATAGAAGGCAAACCTTCGCGCCTCCCACCTCCCTCTGAGGTTTGTCCGTCGATGGTGGACTGCGGCAAATCTTCGTTGTGCGCCATTGCTCCCAATTAGCGAGGGAAACTTGATCAAGAGGTTTTGTTCTTTGTCTGATCTTTCCACAGATGGCGCCAATTATACGAGCACGAAATATTGTCCTCGTATAATCCTGTTGATCAAGTCTGCGCTCCTCCAAACGTCGTCGCTTTACTCCTTGAAAACACAAACGTGAGCTAGCCGCACGAGTATGTGCCGGATACCTCTCTGATGCCTAAGTCAGCAAAATAGACAGATAGACAAAAGGTCTGTGTATTCGGGAATCAAAGATGTGTTACCTCTCCATAGGTAATGTTATGAGCTTTTATAGGTTCCGCGTGGCACAATCCTAGTAAGACTTTTACTCCTCCATATAGAGTCCTCCTAGGAATCACATTCCTGAAAGATAATGCTTATCCATCAACACCTCCCTCACTGCTTAAATCAAGTGAGATGGTTCTACCACGGTTGGATGTCAATACGATCGAGATAACATGGCCATGCTAAAGCCGCACACTAGACCGAGCTCTCACTAGCTCGGTTCTTCCTTAGACATGTGTACCTCAGTTTGATATATTCCAACTGGGTTGTCTGGGGCTGCACTAACCACAACGAGCTTGGACCGAGCTAACCAATAGCAAGGTTCTGAGGAAACCTCAACATACTTCGGCTCAATATGGTATGACCGAGCTAACTGTTACCGCTCTAAGTCTGGTGACTGAGCTAACTGCAGAGCTCTCTTGGACCGGGCTAACTTTAGAGCTCTTTTGGACCGGGCTAACTTCTAGGCTCTTTTACTCGATCTCTCTTATTATGGCCCATAAATCGGCCCATTTACCCAGCTCGGCCCAATTTATTTATAAATTACCCTCTCATAAATTTTAAATTTGAATATTTAAAAACATTATATTTTTTTGAAATTTAAATTTGACCAGATGCTTCAACACGGATTGTGGGCTTTGCGTGGTCTCCTTCCCAAACCTAACTTCCTTCGGCACCAAGCCTTCTAAGGAGATGCGTTTACTTGACTTGGAAAATCTCTCCATCATCAATTCCATTTCTCCTTGATTTAACAATTTTCAAAAATAGTTTTCAATTTATATATTTTTATTTTTACTAATTTTTTTAATATTTTAATATATATATATATATATATTTAGATTTTAGATCTACTTTAATCCAAATATATTTAAAAAATAAAACATTTGTCAACAAATCTATTAAAAATTTTAATAAATACAAAAAATTAGTAAATTTTGTTTTTTTGTATTTATTAATTTTTAAATTTTTTTAAGTGCATCCAAAAAATAAAAAATTATTGACTAAACCATGAAAAAAAATTCACTAAAAGTAACAAAATACAAAAAACAAAAAATAAATAAAATAAAAATCTGTTTTGAAAATTCAAAATCAAATAGATTATATATTTTGAAAATTATTCAGTGTGTTTGGTTTCAATTTTCTAAATTCAGTTTTCTAGAAATTGAGTTTTTTGTTTTTCGTATTTTTTTGTTTTTAGTTATTTTTTAAAAAAATTTAAGCAATTTTTTTTTTCTTTTTTAGATGAACCTTACTTAGATGTATCTAAATAGTAAAATATTTGTGAAAAAAATATTTAAAAAATTAATAAATACACAAAAATATGAAAATATAATTTTTGTATTTTTTTGTATTTTTGGTATTTAGTGAATTTTTTAAAGATTTCTTTACAAATATTATACTTTTAAGTGTATTTATGTCATGTGTGCCTAAAAAATTTAAAAAAAAATTGCTTAAAATATTAAAAAAAATTCATTGAAAACAAAAATAAAAAATATGAAAAAATAAAAAATAAAATTTTCTGAAAAGTGTTTTCTGGAAATCAAAAGCAAACAAGCGAATTATATTTTTTCTCTCAATCACTTAATAAATATAAGTCTGTATGTTTAATATAAGTCTGTATGTTTCATTTGCAAAATCTTTTACTATTTAACTAATTTAAAGCATTATATAAATAATATAATAAAAATTACTGAATAATTATCTCATTTCTTACCCTGGTCATTGTCAAATTTGTATCAGCATCCAATGCTTCAAAATCTAATGCTCGTGGGCCTAATTAAGACTTTCAAAAGGTTGAAATTATTACCTCACCACCACCTAAACCTATACAGTTGATTGAGAAAGGCAATTACAATTTGATTAGTGATTCTTTATCCTCAAATTTCTTCGTTCCTTTCTTCCAAAGTACATATAATAGTTTATTATTTAAAATTTAAAAATATAATAATCTTAAAACATAGTCTAATGAATAGGGATGTTTTGAAGAAGAGAATCAACGAGATTTGAGGACAAATAATCTTGTACCTTAAAATTAAATATAAATCCAAATTTATATTGTTAATAATTTTAAAATTATAAATTGACCACTGATCCATTTAAATCATTTCCCCTAACGATTCATACGAAATTGCCACTCAAAAATTTATAGAACCACCATTGTTTGGCTTGGTGATAGTTGACTTGATTGCCACGAAAATTGATGAATAATTGTTGTGTTTTGTGGTAGCTATGTAAAAAAAGTTTTCTTGTTCATGAAAATAATTTGTTTTAATAAAAAAATATATATATATTTATACACAAATCTTAATTTATAAATTTATAATCCATTAAGTCGAAACTAAGATTTCTTGGACTTTTATATTCCATTAAATTTTTAATAGTTAAAATTGTCCGTCAAACAATGATTGTTCATTATTTATGATTATCTATAAAGGAACATGATGATTTGACATTTATTTTGATTTTCAAAATTTTAAAACAAAAACTTTCAAGTTGAAAAAAAAAAATTATGTGCAAAAAAAAATATACTAATGTTTTTTTTTGAAAAAATAGAAAAAATAGGATTATTTTTTTGTGCAAAATTAAAAACTGAGCTACCATAATAGAAGGGCAAAAACGTTTATCATGATCTATTTTTTTTTTTATCAGTTAATGAAACAATTATCTGAAATATTACTATATAAAATTAATAATATTCTTAGTTTTAAAAATTGAAAAAAATTGATAATATTATTAGTTTTATTAAATAGAATTTATTGGTTCAAAAAATCTTAGATAAAACTTTTACTATCGTAGCATTTATAAATAAGACTTTTAAATAATTAACTTTAAAAAAAAAAAAAAAAAGCCCCCAAGCACAGATGAAATCATTCAAAATTGGACTGAATTTATATGTGATTTCCTGTCGATTCAACTATTTCTTGTGAATGCTAAATATCCCTAGAACATTATTCATAAATTATCTAATCTAACTATTTAAATTTAAAAGTGAAACTTTAAATTCCTATTTTGGCCTTTTTGGACTACGGCCAGGCTGGGGGAGAATTGTTGTAGGTTTCACTCACAGTATATTTGGGGTTATTTGGAAAGGTTGATGGGGGATTAACTTGGTTGAAAAATGAGTGAGATTAACAAAATAGTGAGCGGCTTTAGCCTATCTGGTTATCCACCCAGATGTTCTCCTGGACGTCTGGTGCAGTTTAAATTTTTTTTTTTTTTTTTACATAGTTGGCCAAAAAAACATTCGGCCGAACAAAAAAATAGCTAACCGACCAACTTTTTTATTTTTTATTTTTTATTTTTTGAACAATCCCAAGTATACCTTTTGTTAATATTTATTTTATTATTTTTTTAATATAGAAATAATTTTTAAATTTATTTTATTTAAAAATAATTTAGCAATCCTATCATTAACCATCTTTCATACTATTATCCAAATAAATATATTTTTATTTAATCCTCTTACTAATAATTCCCACATTAACAATTATTCCTAACCTAATTGGCCAAACTCATAGTCTTGAACTTCAATATGGGGCTGACGACTTTAAAAAAAATGGGTTCTTGGAAAATGGGCTGGGCCAATGTAAAAACGATATATCAACACATCCACCACATCAGGGTGCATTGATGCTATCTATCTACAATTCAATCCAATCCAGTCCCTTCGTTGGTGGATTTTTTTTTTTTTGCTTGATTGGTCTAAACTGAACATTTAAATAAAAAACATTTAACACACAATTACAAGCATATAAGGCAGCAAATGAACCAACCCATTCATGAATAAGCTCAACTCAATTCGTTAAGAGTTCGGTTCGGCTAGATTTTTTTAGTAAATGAACTGAGTTTAAACTCAAATATTAGGCTCGTTTAGTAAATGAGCCAAGTTTGAATTCGCATAAACTTGACTTGTTTATCTTTATTTATATTATATACTAATAAATATATGATTTATAAATTAAATAATATATAAATATATATAAATAATATTAAAAAAAATTTATTGAGCCAAGCTTGAACTCAATTCCTTATCGAGCCAAGCTAAAACTCAATAACCGAGCTTAATAAGTAAACAAGTCGAATTCAAGTTCAATAAAACTCAATTTGGCTCGATACGTTTACAATCTTACAAACATGACATAAATCCACAAATGCTTAAAAGGTTCTTAATAAACACAAGAGTTAAATTTTATTATAATTGTCTTTTTCTAGTATGAGCACATCCCTTTAAAAATTATTATTCTAAATGTTTAATTTTTCCAATGACAACAAAATAAAAAAACTACTTTCAAATATCGGTGGTACTACATGTATTAATTAGTGTACCAATACTAGTTATGACATTATTATTGACTTCACTCATTAATCACATTACAAATTTTAAAAATTTCTTAAATTAAGTCACATTATCAATTAGTACACTAATTAGTATATCAATTAATATATATAGTATTATTCTTCAAATATAAATTAATCATAAAAAGATAACTATTAATTTGCTTCGAACAAAAATTTAAATTAATCATCCGGTGACCATACATTTTCACTACAAAAATAGTTTATAAATGAAAAGGAAAAAGCCACTTAATACAACAAAAACAACTTTATAAAATTGTAAAGGTGAAAACTAAGCGAGTGACAAAAATCTTAAAAAGATAGGAATATCAGAATGCAATTTTTAAAAATAAATTAAATTGATGATTGTGGATTATCTATTGAAATCGAAATTTTTTTTGAAAATCGTTTTCTTATAGCATAATTAAATTTGTCTTTCTTCTTCTAATATAAAAAGTCAACCCCAAAAAAATCAAAGTCATACCCATTTTCCGCTTCCGCATCATAGAACGTTTGATTAATTAATTTTATAATCTTTCTCATTTTCATTGTTTGTTATAATTATTTTATTTAATTTTTGTCCAACGAAAAAGCGTTGAACAGAGATTAGTAGTAATTGTTTGAACAACAACAAATCGCTCCAAACCAACTCAGATTTCTCTATCTCTCTATCGTCTTCCTGTTTCTCTCTCTAGGTTTTCGTTTTTGGTTGAAAGCGTACACCACTCTCGCTCTAGGGTTTTCATTTTTTTTGGTGTTGATAGAGATCAGACAACGCGTTCGATTTCTCTGTATTCATTCATCTTTGAGAAGAAGGAGAAGAAGAAGAAGAAGAAGATGAGAACTTCATTGAAGAAGCTACGAGGATTAGCGCTTCACAGGCATGGCGATGGCAGGGGGGACAGAAGAGACCGTCGTCTTCAACAATCTATGGCCCAGTTGGACGACCTTTCCCGTGCTTCCCAGGTATAATTCAATTCTTTCACCCCCTCTGTTTGTTTGCCAAGAAAATGCAAGAGGAAATGAAAATTGAGAAAATTTAAAATTTTAATCTTCTGCAACTATTTATTTTATTTTATTTTTTTCGTTCTTGAATTTTTATTTCTGCGCTGATCAATCTATTTGTTTAGTGTGGCCGGAAACTTGAATGAGTTTGAATTTGACTCTGAAAAGCGAAGGAAAAAGATTCTGAATTTTTGGGTTTTGACTGAAATCTCTGATTCTTCATGAAGATGTGAAATAGCGGTCTGATTTTGAACTTGACTTTATGCTGGATGATCATCTTTTCATTTTTACTTCACTGTGGTGGGATTCATTATGTCGTGTCATGTGTACTTCAGAATGGTTTTTTATTTTTTATTTTTCTCTCTGTTGGTCTTTATCCTGGAAATGTAGTTAAACTTTGTGCTTGATGTTAGTTATCCAAGAGACTTCTTCGATTTTGTTGGTATTTAATTGAGCTTCAACGAGGATGTAATGACAGGATTGTATTTCTGTTAAATACTAAACATGGTTACAGTTACCGTACAGTGTAAAACAAGGTTTCAAAATGTTGTGGCCTAGTGGAAACTGGAGTGTTACTTTGGAGTAGCTACCATGGCTCAGACCTCGTTGTCTACTGCGGAAAAAAAAGAGAGGCTTCAAGTGAAAAATTGCGACATTACATATGACATTTACAAGGATAATCATGAATACTCCTTAGTCTTCGTGCCTATACCGCAAACCTTTGAGTGGTGAAAACCGTGGAATTGTGGTTTCAAAGGAACAAACTACTGGCGTTCTTTTGGCATGCTTTATGAAAACTGTATGTGGCATCTTATGTTTTGCAAAGAATAAAAGAAAGAAGAAAACAAGAGAATTGTTAAAACTGACAATAATTTGCTGTTTAATAGCCATACCATCCTCTTACAAACATGAGCTGGCACCTTTCCCTTAGGTTTCGTTAGGATATAGGAAAATGATGTTGAAGTACAATAAAAGAAAAGGATAATAATAATAATAATAATAATAATAATAATAATAATAATAATAATAATAATAATAATAATTAGTTTTTCCACATGCGTTTGGTAAACAGTGAGGTTCATAAAAGAATAAAACTTTTCCCATGCTGCAAGTTTTATATAAAATGCAAGACAAGATTTGAGGGAAAGTATTTCCCTCAAGAAAATGGTTTTGGTAAGAGCCACACTTTTGTGTGACAACCAAACACACACACACACAAAGGAATATGACAGGTGCAAGAATTAATTGACTGATTTTGTGATGACATCCCACATCATTAATGCATCCCATCTTTCTCAAATTGGCACTTGAAAGGGAAGAACACACGGACTGCCATGTAAATCAAGTGGAGGAGATATATTTGTAGTGTAGAAATCCATTTGGCTTAAGATTTAACCATCTTCCAAGTGGAGCTTTTTCTTCAATTAACACATGTATGTGTAGTTAGATTTTAGATTAAATAATGTATGAAGGGATGCATGCCTTCAACTAGATGAATGTGAAAAAGATGTGCCTTATTAAAATGGTAGGTAGGTGGCTATTGTGGTAGTTGCATTAATGCAAAGTTGCTAAAAGGTGGCAATCCTGGTTGTTAGAATTTTATGAATCACGATTCGATTCATACAATTTGCTATGAGTTTCAAGAAAAACGATTCGATTTGTGCGGATGAATTTGATATTGAGTGAATCTTACGATTTAGTTGCAATTCACTGCGATTCAAGTGATTCAGTTTTGTGGGATGCTTGTAATGAAGGGGGGCATCGATAGTAGCAACGTAATGGTGGTCCAAAAGAGTTGTCTTAGTATTGCTCTTGTTTTAATGTCATGCCAATATGGTTTGAAAAGTACATTCAATTCCCTTTCCTGACATCTTCATGTCTTGGTCTTACTACTGGATAATCCAATTTCATATAGATTTATAATTGTAACAAGGACTGAGAAGTTCGTAAATGTGTTTATCTGCACCATCTGGCCTATATGTTTTTATTATCTAGGGTTCTCTGAGGGTTTGTCAATCAAATTCTATACTTAATTTGGCTTTATTTTTTGCAGGACATGCTAGACATGAGAGACTGCTATGATAGCTTGCTTTCTGCTGCAGCAGCGACAGCAAACAGTGCCTATGGTATTTACTTGATTGAATTTTTATTTCAATTTCTTATCTTTTCTGAATCGAACGTTTTGTCGATTGGATATTTTGATGCTGTCAACCTTCATAACTTTGTAGATTGAGTCCACTCCATGGAGTATGGGTTTTGGTTCCTATGTAGTTAGAAAAATTTCTAGGTTAGTCTATTCTTATTTATCAAAAAAAAATTCTAGGTTAGTCTAAGGTTATGGCTCCAGTGGTTTAAGTACTGGGTTTACTGTTGCTTACTATGTCTCACTAATATTGCTTGCTATTCACTAACTATGCCTTTCCAAATTTTTAAGCCCTTGGCTCCGTGTAATAGGGCCTGGAATAGCGCTTTATGATTCCTCTGCTAGTGTTTCTCCTACTGCAAGATCCACATAACATGGAGTAAATAAATAAAAACACAAGTGTGTATGCCATACTGTAATCCTAGTTACTTGAAAAAGAACCACTGCCTACATATTTCAACATCAAGTGTATATTACCAATAATTAAAATTCAGGAGAAGATACCTTTAAATTTGTTGAAGCTTTTCATCTATCATCATGTGAAGGAAATGTGCTGCATAATTCAGTCCATTTTATGGTGGTTTTCTCAGTATTTAAATTTAGCAGTTAACTAGGTCAGATGATCAAGACCAAGTCATTACTAGAAGCAATTGGGCAGAATCTTGATGAGTTGTGTCAAGTGAGACCAAATCAAAACCAAAAGTAATTGCCTTGATGGGATTGCAGTAATTGTCCAAAACCATGCATTTCTGACGAGTGAAGTTGAAACATAATTTTGCTATTCTTCTTGATTGAAGTAACATTTTTTGCAAGTAGTTTGTTGGGATTGCTTGGAGTACTGAACTTATGAAAGCAGTAACTTGACCTGATGACTCTACCTGTTTGACCCTTTAACTTTGCAGTCTTTTCGATGGTTGAATATTGCTTTAGTGTGATAATTTAACTGAAACGTACCTTTATCAAATGTTTTCTTATTGCTTGCTTTTTGGGTATAAGATCTGATGAATCATCTCCACTTATTTCAGAATTCTCAGAGTCATTAAGGGAAATGGGTGCTTGTCTTCTTGAGAAGACTGCATTGAATGATGATGAAGAAAGTGGTAAGTGAATGAAAGTTATTTGGTGTGTTTACTTTCACTGGGATTATTTGTAGAAGTTATCAGTGTTTAATAGTTTTTTTTAAAGAATCTTTTTTATGCATCTATATATTTTTGGGGGAAGCCCAAAAATAAAGTGTGCAAGTTTATAGTTGCATGCAAGTCTATAGATTTGGGCTTACAAAGATGCATGGTTTATTATGCACCCTTGTTGAAATGCGTTAGACACTATATGTAGAATTTAAACCATGTCTCTGGCTTTTGTTCTACTTTGACTATTTGTCTTGAGGGACACACAATTTTCCTTTTCTTTTTTGAGATAATTGAGAAAATATATTTGGAAAACCTATATTTTACATATACTTATGTTTTTGGTTTCATGTGATAAGAGTGATGACTGATTTAAGTTACTATGATTTGCATGACCATTTCTTTTAAAGCTATGGGCATCCATATGCAAACTTACCTAATTTGTTTTTAAAATTTTTATTTTCTGGGTGATGGAAGCAGATGTAGGTGAATATTTATGTTAATTTATCATTTTGTAAAATGTATAAAGAATGCAAAATTGAAATGCTGGAAATTTGGTACTTATTTTTTCCCTGGAAGAGACTTAGTTGCACTTACATACTGGTCCAACAGTGGACAATTGGTTTTGGTGTCTCATATAATTGTTTCATATTTAGTTATTAATTTATTTTGATTTGTGCTGTTTTTGTTCTTATGCAGGTAAAGTTTTGATAATGCTGGGAAAAGTGCAGTTTGAACTTCAGAGGCTTGTTGACAATTATGTAGGTCATTAATCATTATATTGTAAACCATTTCTGAATCCTTTCCTTGTTATGCCTTGGTAATGATAAAATTTTGTTGAATTTCTATTACAGCGTTCTCATATCGTCAAGACAATCACGAGCCCCGAGTCTCTTCTTAATGAACTTCGAATAGTTGAGGTTTGTTCTTATTTACTATTTCATGTAATCAGCATTTGCCAAGTGTTATTGATGTAATAATGTTATTGCACTGTGCATAAATTTTCATCTCATTGTTAGTTATTCAGTTTTAGATGTTTTATGCTCCCTCTATCCACAATTGTTAGTTCTTTCCAATTTTGCATGTCCCTAAATATTAGTCAAAGTATAAAATTCTAACTTTGCCATGCATTTAAAAGCGGGGAAAGGGTAGTCTTGAAAACCAATACCTTTTCATTTGACTTTAAAAACATTAAATGCTTTGTTCCTTTAAAGTTGGACTTTCTAAGATGGGCAAACTGGGAGTCTGGGACAGAGGTAGTAACTTCATTATATATATGTGTGTGTATTGCTGATTTTCATTTTGTTACATTATGGATCCCAATTATCCAATCCTGATTTTTTGTATAGAAATTTTTCTGACTGAGTTCTATGGTGGTTGGGCCACTTATCTCTGAACATGTGGCATGTTACCAGCTGCTATATTTGTTTTTCAATTTTTTTTCAATTGAAAATAAGAAACTGACACAGAGAGCTATTTCCTGATCGACTTTGCGAAATGATGTGAGCTTTGTTGAGTTGCTTAGAGGATAACCATTGAGCAAAGAAAGAAATTTCAGCATAATCTTTTTAGGTGATGACTGGATAATAAATTTTGTTGATTTTTAATATTTAAGTAGCAGGGCAATGGAAAATAACTAGATGGGACATCAAAAAGCAGCATGACCTGGTGTTTGAACTTTATACTAGATTGACCAACTCTGTGAAATGAAAAATTGCAAGGAACCATGGGGTCATTTATGCTCCTCTCCCAGGACAAGTGAGCTTACCTTATTACTAGTTGAGGACAAAAGCCTTGAGAAGTGTTTTTTTCCCCCTTACTATATTTGAACAATAGTTGGTTTTTATTTTGGTTTTATGACTTTAAAACATCCACTGGAGATTTTCATATTGGCTTTACTGCTTCTATGTATATGTCATATCTATATTGTAATCTAAGCATTTTATAATAGTAACAGTCGAAGTGGTTCTTCCTTTTTTGTTGATGCAGGAGATGAAGAGTCAGTGTGATGAGAGAAGGTCCGACTTTATTTGTGTATTTATTATATTTATTTATTTTACTTCTTGAAATGAATGTATTCTAACATTGGATACATGCTGCCAGAAGTGTATATGAATACATGATAACAAAACAAAGAGAAAAGGGGAGGTCGAGAAGCAGTAAAGGTGAAACTTTTTCTCCTCGGGAGTTGCAAGCTGCTCATGATGACTTTGATGAGGAGGCAACTTTATTTGTATTCCGTATGAAATCTCTGAAGCAAGGACAGTCCCGAAGCCTTCTTACCCAGGCAGCTCGTCACCATGCTGCTCAGGTTTTCTTTGCTTAATTCTTAATAATTTAGTGGCAGACATTCTTGCTGGGTGACCAATGATATGCTTGTTTTCGTGCTTGAAAACAGTTGTGCTTCTTCAGGAAGGCCCTCAAATCTCTTGAAACAGTTGAACCACATGTCAAGTTGGTCACTGAAGAACAACATATTGATTACCAGTTCAGTGGACTTGAAGATGATGATGGGGATGATGCTGACAGTGATGATAGTGATTATGATGATGATGATGATGATACTGAAGACGGAAACCACAGTGGGCATGGTGATGGTGAATTAAGTTTTGACTATGGAGAAAATGACCAGGGGAAAAATCTTGTTTCTACACCGAGAGACTCAATGGAGGTGAGAATTTAATATGTTCTTAAAACTGAGAAAGATCAAATCCTTTTTCTTTTTTAATAGAAAATTGAAATGTGACAATTGTCAATTACCTGACTAACTTAAGTTAGGGCAACCAACTAAAAAGAAATGGACTCGGTTAACTGAGCTGAATTTGATTGGCCCAATAATGAACTGACATGTAGCAATCTTGGTGACATGGTAGTGCCGATATTCTTATGCTATTAAATTTTTTGTATGACAACTGGAGGATATGCGTAAAGCTCAGGCCATGGAGGATGATCTTGATAATCACATGAAGATTGAGCCATAAGTAATAGAACATTGTTAATTGCCAATGCACAAATATAGCACTTATGTTTGCAAACTTTTTATTCTTGGATCGTTTCATGCATTTATGTGGCAGATTTGTTGTCAAACCACAAATCGAATCGTGAATCGTTTTGCTAAAATAGTGAATTGTGAATCGTAAGATTCATTTTATTTAATATGATATCTATTACTATATATTTACATATATATAAAAACATATACAATGTTTAAAATAAAGTGAATTATCAATATGACTAAATTAATCTCTTCTATAAACACGTATATCAATATAACTAATTAATCTCTTCTATATATTTTCATAGTTTGGCAAAAACGACCTGGTTTCATGCATTATGCAAACAAAAATAAAAATGGAACTGAATTGCAGTGATCGCAATGAATTATAGCAAATTGTAAATTGAATCGTATGATTCACTCAATTTCCGATTCAATAGCACGATTCAAATTGTTTTTATTGAAACTCGTATCGAATCGTGAATCGTACAATTTTAACAGCCATGGTGGCAGATATATAAATTAATCTATTTCATTTAGCTTTAACTACTGAAAGTGTTTCGTTCTAGTGTAATCTGTGCATTATTATGTCTTATTACTTTAATAGGTATAACTTTTCTGCAGTTGGATCAAGTGGACATCACATTTCCACAAGTTGCTACAGTGAACGCAGCAAAGGTAAAAAACCTGAAATCTTATTCACACATTGAAAATGTGCAAGGTGTCCTTTTTAGCTTTTATATGTAATACCCATGCAGATAAACGGTTTTGTTGGATTTAGTTATCAGTGGTGATTAACCTGATTACCAGATAATGCTATTACCTTAGTGAATTACATTTTGGAACGCAAGATCTGAAATGTGGTACACTTTTGTTTCAAAACGATAAATTTAGTAATACGAAACGATCCCAAAAGTTTTTTTTTTTTTTTTCAATATATATTTCTTTGAAGGTTTCCTTGAGAGAGAGAAAAAAAAAAATTCAAATATAATGAATTAAAATCTAAGGTGAGTGGAGTTTTGACAGGAAAAATAGGTTATAATGCCTCATATAGAAATGTGTTCCTACATGATTCATTTGGAAAGAAAGAAAGAAAGAAAGACAAAAAAACTACACTTAGGCCTTGTTTGTCATGTACTAAAAAAGTCAAAAAGTCACTATCCTATTTAAGTCATATCAACTTATTTAAGTCACATCACCTCTCTACCACATTACTTCAAACCCAACTCAAACCCAACCTATATTTCATAAAAAGTCAAAAAGTACACTTATTTAGAACATCTCAAACCACCCCTTAATTGGATGCCTAATTGTAAGAAAATTATTCTAGAAGTACCTTAAATTATGATAGTGTAATTTATACAAGTCTGCCTCTATCGTACACGACATTTCTGTTCCACATATTGGAACTATCTGCGATCTGGTAACATAGGATCAACCTCAAGGGCTATATAATTGTCTGGGAAACTAGGCTTCCAAAGTGGTGGTCATGAGTTTGAAATTTCGGTCTTTGGGGCCAGCACCTACCTGAAGATATCCAGGTGTATTCTGATGCATGTTGGTGACTTGGTGGTGACTTGGATATATGATTCAATAAACACAAAGCACCAATACCTGAATGCAATTCATATTAGGATCTGTGGTACACCTCGTTCTGTTAAAGATCAGTATGTGTATCCTACCTTGTTCTGTTAAAGATCAGTATGTGTCTGTTCGATAGTTAATACGAATTGCATTCAGATATTGTTGCTGTATGTTTATTGAATCATATATCCAATATGTGGTCCTATTTAATTTAAGCCCTTTTCTCCTTTAATTTTCAAATTTTGAGTCTTTGTCCAGTTATGGATGGAATTGTTTTAAAGTGTGTCTCCGTACATATTCTATCTGCCTTGTTCTAGTTTGTAGCTGGATTAGTTTTAAAACAATAATTTTAGCTGTTTGTTTTGTTTTCTATTTGCAGGAAAATTTAGATAGAAACCCTGGTGGGGATGTTTTCCCCTTCGGTAGAGATGTGAAGACAAGCAGCCAATCAGCACCACTTACTGCTGAGAAGAAATTTGATCCTGCTGAACAGATTAGACAAATGCGGCCAATCACACGGAAGATTCACTCTTATGTACTTCCAACACCAGTTGAACACCAGAGTCCAGTTTCCACAGGACCAGATACTCAAGCTTCAAGAACAAAACGGACAAGTTTGAGTGGTGCTTCACTTAATTACAGGCATTCATCTCCTTTAGAACAGGGCAAGTACGAAAATATTTTTAGAAATGAGAAATTGTCAGGACCTATCGTTCAAAGTCAACCATCAGTACTCGGAGAGAGCAATAATAATAATACTACATCGACCAGCATACCCCCTCCTTTGACTGAGGAGCTCTCATCACAGCAGCACGATCAATATACTACTTCTGATACTAAAAAAATCAAAAGACAAGCTTTCTCTGGTCCGCTGACAGGTAAGTCGTGGTCGAACAAGCCAGGGTTATTGCCAGGGTTATCTGCCAGCAATCCTATTGGTGGAACAGGACCGCCTAAGCTGTTTTCTGGACCTCTTTTGCGTACTCCAGTGACTCGGCCAACGTCAGATCCAAAATTATCTTCTGGTGCTTCCCCGACTCTTTTGTCATCACCTAAAATAAGTGAGCTTCATGAGCTTCCAAGACCCCCAACCAATTTAGCCTCCAAATCTTCTGGAAGACCTTCGAATCAAATTGGTTATTCAGGCCCACTGGTATCCAAACGTCAAGAGATACCGGCTGCAAATAAATTGGTATCAAGTGTGGCATCTCCGCTGCCAATACCCCCTTTGATGGTCCCTCGTAGTTTCTCTATACCGTCCAGTGGTCAACGAGTGAGTATGTCCATGCCATTGGGAGTACCACAAACTTTGAAGATAGCTGAAGACATTGCTTCCCCTCCTCTGAAACCAATTTCCTTATTGAACATCCAGCCTGCATCAACTTCTTAAAAATTAGAGGTAATTAAGAAACCCGATGTCTATTTATATTACTTATTTTTCAAATTAGAACAATTTGTACTGAATCCTGTATGTTAGATTCTGTTTTATTGTTTAATATGGATTACACAATATATTGAACATCCTAAGGCTGAAATTTTAGTTACCATTCTTAAAGATCACAATGGTAGTGTTTGGAATCTGTAACACCTAACCAGGATTTGTGAAACACAAAACACAAAAGCGAACAAATGCACAAGAAAGATAAATCTAACATGCACACAAAGAACACAAGTTTTACATGTTCACCCCAAACTAGGGCTACGTCCACAATGCTGTTGTTTTTAATATGACAGATCAACCAATTTTTGTTTGGGGGTGGGGGGTGGCTAAAATGTAGGATTTTTTTTTTTTTTTTTTCTTCTCTCTTTCTTCTGGCCTAGGAAGTTGAGCTCTTTACATTGAAGATTGAAAATTGTCAGTCTGGGTTGTTCCAGGTTGGAAATGCTTTAATGCTATAGGAAACTCACCATTCCGGTATTGCATGAATAGGAATAACTACGCGAAGTTTGTGTTCTTTTTCATTTGACACTTATTTACTGGCAAAATAGTTTGATGAATGCAAGAATTATACCTCGAACCTATGGCACAGCTATTACTTCACGAGCTATCTATTGTCATTTTTTTTCGATACACAATTTGTGAACAAAGGCTATCTTGTACACTCAATATAGAAGATTTATAGACGTAAAAAATTGAAATTTTTCTTGGATTTGCCTTGTTTGACACGTGTATGTTTTGGAATATCAGATTTTGTGCTCTGATGTCTACAAAACAGAGTTAGTGTGAAAAATCCAATTAAAATGTACTATTTTGTACTCTTGTAGAACAACACTACAATAAAAATTACCTTTGGGTTGAGGCCATGCCTACACAAAAAAAAGAAAAGAAAAGTATTTGCAATGGCTCAATTGCTGTCTCAAATGATCAAATACTAGTGAATAATTATTTGAGATGGGGAGTTACTTCACAAATATCCATCATTTGCATCAAGTTTTATTCTTTTTTTGTCAGAACATCGATACTGAAGTATTGTGTCCTTATCCTGTAATAGACAAGAATAGTACTTTGTTGTAACCAAAATTTCTGTTGATTATGCTGTAACCACTCTTCAAATGCTTATATGTTTATTCAGCAGATTTATTTGTATTTGTGTTTATTTCTTAGACATGTAATTTCTAGTTCTGAGTGATTTATTATTTATTTTCAAATGAACACAGGTATACAGGTTGATCTAATTCAATGCTCATCCGGAAATGTTTTTGTTTAAGCAAAGATGTGGCTCTCATTATTAGGTACATTGTGCAGACCTGTAAATATGTTTTTCTTCCATTTTTGTATTGTAATCTTTGTCCATTTAGGTATTAATCATGACGAGCAATCGTCATAGAAAGCATTATATTACCAGTCTCTTCCCTCAGAGGAGGAATTTTGTCCAAATTTTCTAATTAATTTTTTTTTTTTTCAAATTCGCTAATTTTACTCGATAATTTGATGCATGTTGACAAAGAAGGTGGTCAGAGGGCCTATTCTTATTAGTGAAAATGCTAAAACCGTGTGTACGTTATGCTCTTGCATTTCATTTTCAGATCTTCCCTTAAAAACAGATTGATAAACACTAGATAAGCTACAATTTTCTTTTTTCTATTTTTGAAATAAGTTGATTGGCCTCCACCCTTAACCTCCAAACCCTAATCCTACCCTCACTCTCACCCAACCACAAACTCTGGTCACTCTTCCCCACCCCTCGCCAGCTCCACCGTCCAACCCCTTCCGAACTCTAGTTGCAACCCTTGGCCCATGCTGCCCCCGCACCTTTCGGTGCCACCCCAACCCTACTCAGCATGCAATCACCTCTGCAACCCACACACACACACACACACACACACATATATATATATATATATTTAGAGAGAGAGAGAGGGTGGATGGCCAGGGGATCATGGAGAGGGGCAGGGAGGGCTGGGAGGTGGCAGTTCGAGCTTGAGAGGGCAGGGGAGGATAGTTGGAGCTTGAGGTAGTTGTCGGGACTTCTTGGTGGGTGCGGTTAGATAAGGTAAGGGTTAATTTTGATATTAAAATTTTTACAAAATTTAAATTTTATTGGTGAGATCCAAAGAAATGGGCGTAAAGAAATACAGTTCCTCTTTCGTGTGCTTTGGAATGTTTGTTCCCTACACTTGCATTCACCAAAGTCATTGTGGGTTATTTAGCAAGTACCCAAAATTCATGGTTTGCACTACAACCCAAAAAAAAAAAAAAAAACACCAGAAGATTCTTGAGAGCATTAAAGTTTGTCCACTCTATTTGAATATAGTACAATAACATTCTTAAATTAAAAACAGCCCAGCACATCCATTAGTGGCAGCATATGTATAAAATGTATTTATATTATGGTATATATTACAACTAAGACACCACATGGAGTTGAGAATCTCCACTTGATTCATCATATATAAGGAAGCTTTTCCCACTTACATATTATAAGTTAGAAAAACAAAATATTTTTCTTTTTTGGCAAAAGCAAAGGGTGGCCTCTTCTGTGGCATCAAGCCTCAGTTGCAGCCTCCTACGTCGTATCTCACAAATCCCATTAACTCTGGTCCTTCTAGTCTCGGGTTATTCATAAAACTGCATCCAAACATAAAACATAAAACGAATGTTAAGAAAACAAAAAAAAGAGGGTGAAGCACATCTAGTTAGAGCAAAATTTCATTTTAATTTTATTAATTTTAATTCTACATTTTCAATTATGTTTTAATATGGCTTATCCATATCCAAAATGTCAATGACAACTTGCAGATAGATTATGTTGAAATAAGATTGAAAGTATAGAGTTTAAATTGATGAAATAGAAATTACAAAGACTAAAATGAAGTTTTGTTCAAAATTAAAAGGACCAATGGTGTAATTTATTCCCAAAAAAAAAAAAAAAAAAAAAGAATTTAAAAATGTGAAGTGAATCATGATGGAATGGTAAATGAGACAGTGACCAACCTTGCTTCTGTGAACTTAGAAAACGAGCCCGAAGTTGGAATGGTACCACACAAATCGTTGTTTGATGCATCCCTGCAAAGAGCAAATTTTATATGAGGTGAAGTTAAAAAAAGAATCATTTTAGGAATAACACTACTTCTGCTATCACATAAATCAATCACAAAATCAGACATAATTATAATTTATATATTTAAAAAAAAAATAAAAAATAAAAAAATGAAAGAAGGTGAAACTCACCTCAAGTGAAATAGTATTGTGTCTAATTCAATAATCAAATTACGTGTTAATAAATAATTTTTAATAAATATATAAGAGGGGGTGTAGAGTAGAGTAGAGTAGAGTGAAGTTACAAGATCTTGAGGTTGCCAAGCTTGGTAAGTTGTCTGGGTATTCTTCCTGTCAGCCTGTTGCTGTTTAATCTCCTGCATTTTTACATTACATTACATTACGTGACGTGAGCCACCACAACCCATACTCCATACACACAGGCATGCATCTTTACGTATATCACTATTACTATAATTTCACTCAAACTTCACATCTCTATGTATATATATTATGTGTGTGTAACTCAAAAAAAATATAATAATATAAGAATAATGATAAAGAAGAATGTACATACAGTATGTTAGTATGTGTTGTTCAAATAATAAAGATTTTCTTTTCCAAATTCATGATATCGATTTCAAGTATCGCTTCCTTCTCTTCATATAATTTTTACATAAACACCAACTACAAAAGTATTTTAAGAAGACCTAAAATATGAGACATGTTGTATCAATATTATCTTAAGACTTTACATATGTAATAGTATATATAGATGCAAAGTCTTATTACATATGTAATGGAGATTATCAAAGTCCTCACTAGTTGTGGGTACAATGCAATTTATTTGTAATTTTTTTAGTTAAATTATTGAATAATTTAATGATTTAAGTGGGGGTATTGATAAATGAAAAAAACCATTTTGAATAGTTTGATGAATGAAAAAGACTGACCACAGATGCAACAATATAGTATTTCGCAACTATTTAATAACTGCTCTACAAAATACAGCACTAGCAGAATGGATGCAATGTTAGAGAAGTACAACTTATATGATGCAACAATAACAAGAAAAAATTTAGAAATACATAAATCAATCATAAAACTAAATATAATTCTCGTACATGATGTGAGTTTAAAATTTCATGTAAGAAAATTGTAATTGATTTGTGATTAATTTTTGTGTAAGTACAAGAAATGCAACAACACACAGTGGAATCAAGTGTGATGAGATGGCTGAGAATAAATACATAGAGGGCAATACTATAAAAAGTTAATGTGCTTACAGAAATCTGAGATTGGAGAGCTTGGATAGTGATGGAGGAATAGGTCCAGTAAGGTTATTGTGGTAAAGATCCAAGCTCACTAGGCTCTTTAACCCTCCTAGTTCTTCTGGTATTGGCCCCACCAACTTATTCATGTACAGTTCCCTGTACATTACACCCACAGCATACCAACCAAATTTAATTTTATTAATGCTGGTGAGTGAAAATAAAAATAAAATTTAAGTCTCAAATTATTTGGAATAAACTAAATAAGTGTATTTTTTTACTCTTTATGAAATATGAGTTGGGTATGGGTTGAGTTTGAAGTGATATAGTAAAGAAGTGATGTGACTTAAATAAAATAACATGACTTAAATAGGATAGTGACTTTTTAACTTTTTTAAGTTATGCCAAAACCAAGCCTTAATCAGCTTCCATGATCTGACTGCCTGATGGGGTAGGTAAAGATAAATCATAATTGGGTTCAGATTCTCTCTTCCCTAATTAAAGGTAATAAATTCTACTTCCTTATCAATGTGACAACTATTAATATTATTAAAACATCATCTATTTAAAAATTTTAAAATTTTATCATTAATAAAAGAGTTTGTTAGTTTGTGTAATATTTTTTTTCCAAAACAAACATATGTTTTTAATACTGTAAAATGAATCAAGTTAAAAAATCATTTGATATTAACTCATTAAGTTAAAAAAACTAGATTTACACATATTTTAAATTTATTAAGTTTACAAAATTAAATTTAAATAATTTATTACTCGACTGATAAATTTAATATATACTATAAAAAAAAATTAAGTAACTTGAATTTAACTTGTGTTTGGTCCGTTGAAAACATGTTCGACTTGAATTTATTACATAAGTTAAACTTAAACATATTTTAAAATTTATTAATTTTTTAAATAACTTATTACTCTGACTCTATTCATTTATTGTCCCATGCGTGTCCCTCCATTTCATTACTTATAATAACACAATTTTTTTTATAAAAAAAATTAAACTTAATTAAAAAATAAAAAATTCAGTGGACACACTTACAGATACTGAAGACGTTCAAGCTTGCCTAACTCGGGAACAAGATTGCCCGACAGCTTTGCATTTCCAAGGTCCCTGCATGCATGGGATGATTAGAGTAATTGTATGATTAGAGTAATTGTAATATATTAATTTATTTTTTATAAAAAAAAATATTGTGCATCTAAAAATAACAAAATATGGACCAAACTTAGAACATTCAACATCCTCATTCAAATAATAATTCACAAAACAGTGTATTATTATAAAAATTAATTTTATTTGTTTGTATATTAGTAAACCGAATGAACTATCACATCATGGGTATGGGTATGGGTATGGATATGGGTATAGGTATCGGTGGTTTTAATTACTTTTTATTTTTGTTTTTTGAGAACACTACTTTTCATTTTTGTTGGTATTGTGGCAGGTATAGCAGCTTTTGATGGCCACTTGTGTAGTTGGAAAATTATAGTGGGGTTTTGGGATAAATTTATCTCAACTTGATGTTTATTAGAGTAGTTAAAGTTGGGAGACTTAATATATTTTATTAGAATTTTAGAAAATTATTTGATAAGAATTTTAGAAAATTATTTGATAAATGTTAAGTGATAAATAGTGTAGAATAATATTATAAGATTATTAAATAATTTCTCGTCTAATCTATATATTAATCAAGATAAAATAGTAAAAAATATTATTCTTACAATTATATAAATTTCTTATTTTTATAAATAATACCATGTATATATCATTGTTTTAGATAATATAACAGTCACGATAAAATTATATATATATATATATATCAATGAATATTATTATCAAAAATTTAAAATCTACATACATGTTGACAGAAACATATAATACATATTGATTGCTATTTAAAACTTGATATATAAAAAATCATAATAAAGATAATACATATAAAATCAATGATGTAATTCAATATAAACTAGGGTATTTTAGACATTTCAAATATAGGTAAAAGTTTGTAAATTAATTTCAAATTAGAGTAATCATATACAAAAATAATATGCATACAAAATTTCTATATATAATGATTTAGTTTAATATAAACATTTCATTTTAAGTCAAGATAACTATAAAGTTAACTTTTATTTACAAAAATATTTTGCAACATCACTCTCATAGTGTTTTGTGAATAAATATTTCCTTCCAATTAACAGTCGAGAAATCAGTTACAAAATTAAACACAACTATCTCATATAGTCACAACAAATAAAACTCACTATATGTAGGAAGATTGTGTCTGATTTTGCAAATTATTTATGTATAATTAATCTTTTTCTCAAATTAATAAGCAAGCATATACCACTTAACTCCACTAATAAAAGGTGGTACAAGTCTTAAATACAGCGACAAAGAATGAGAGAGAGAGAGAGAGAGAGAGAGAGAGAGAGAGAGAGAGAGATGACATACAAGCGGGTGACCCGATTATCAGAGTCACAAGTAACGTGAAACCAAGTACATGGATCCACCAGGGTCGGGTCCCAACTCTGCAAGACATTGTCCGGGTCATTCACAGCTCTCCTCAATGCATACAGAGCATCACCTTCAAAAATATATAAATAAAAAACATTCAAAACATAATCAAATGTATTCTCAAAATACCCAGATCCCTGAAATTACTTTGAAGAAGCTTTACCTTCTTGATTTGAAGTAGATGGTGTTGATGATACTAGTAGAAGAAGAGCTAAAAGATGTAACAAAGTCCAGATCTCCATTTCAAAAACCTTTGAAAAGTTGCAGTTGAAAAACTTGAAAGAGTTTAGCCACTCAAGAGTTAAGCTTTGTCCAGATAATATAACGGAGAGAGAAAGAAGTCTACTTTGTTTCTTTAAGGCAAGGAGGGCAAGGAATCTAAGCTTTGTTGGGGAATTTATAGAGCCCATAAAAGGACTACTGAGCAATCCACTATTACAAGTTTTAAAATATTCCCTGGTCCCTTTTTATTTTTTAGTTTTAATAATGTTATTAACATAAAATGAATTATAAAATAGTTTACAGAAAGAAATATATACAATGGGTGGGTGTGATCAAGCCTATTTTGTTTTCGACAAATGGTAGGGAGTATTTAAAAAAAAAAAAAATACTTAAAAATAAGTTCAAAACAAAAAAAATTTTAAATTTGCATTCTTTTAGCCTTAATACTGGTCTTAAACTAGGCAACCAATGATAGATGATAAGACAAATGTCAATTTATTCTTTGTGGGAAAGTTTATTTTATATGTTTTAAGTCATCTTATAAGTTCAATCTATATGTTTTTGGCACACAGTTACTTTGTCTAGAGAAAAGGGGATGTCATGTTCTCCCTACACATTATGTTTGATTTATTAAATAATTCTATGAGAAACATGTTTGCCTTTGAGATATTATTTAATGCTCTTGAAATAAGTTAGGATTGTACGCAAATTAATAGTTACTGCTATAGATTTATGGATTATGTGCAAAACCCTGTAGTGAAAAAAAATAGTATTGAATGTGGGAGAAAATCAAGACTTGGGGAGGCCAAAAACAAAAGAATAATTGAGACCACCTCGGGTGTGCTTTAATAGCTTCACACTTCTCTACATTGCAGTGTCAGTGTTTTATATCTGTTGTTGGAGACTAATACTGTGTTTGGTTGGAGGATTTAGGAAGGGATTTCAAAAGAAAAATGAAAAAGGTAGGTAAAATGTGAATAAAACATGCCTATATTTTACCTAGTTTCACACATTTTTTTCATTTTTCTTTCTAAATCCCTCCTCAAATCCCTCAATCAAAAACAGCGTAAGGAGTAACCCTATACAAAATTTTACAAACATTGAATCATATATATATATATATATATATTATATAGAGAAATATGTTAATTTAGAAATTTGCATTGGTCGTATATATATTCAAAAAAAATTTAAGACCACAAAAATGATGATGGTGACAATGGTAACATCTTTTGTTTATAATTTATGACGTAGAAATAATTTAAATAAATTGAAAAGAATAATTATTAATAAACTAGAGAAGTGATGTTTGTAATTTTTATTTTTTAATTATTAACCTATAATAAAACACTATGCTAAACAAGCCAATAAGTAAGTGTAGTGGTTGCCGTGACGGTGGTAGGGTAGCCAAGATAGATATTGGTTCTGAGTAATTTTATGATGAAACAAAATGTATACTTGTTAATTTAAGAGAACAAATAAGTAGTTCCAACTTTTGTTAGTATTTTCATTTACACACGTCATTCAAACAAGAAAAAAGAATGATAAATTATCTCTATTCTAACGATTTGATATAGAAAAAATTATTTGGTAGTCCAAAAATATCACCTATAATGTTCATCACCAATCACCAAACACTATGGCCCCTGTTGTTCTTCTATGACCAAACAACAAGATTATAAATTCTATCTCTTTCACCAATCACAACACTCTTGAGACATCACGTGACTATGTCTCAAATCCACCAAATAACTTCTTAAGAATTGGACTCTTTGCTTTGTGGGCCCTATTACAAGACCCGTTTTAATGATCAAATTCATTCATCCTTTAAGCTTTTGTATGTGAATCATCTATGAAAAATTTAAATTATTTCGATAATAGTAATCTTATGATTTTATCATATTTATTTACAATAATATGAATGATATATAATTTTGGGTATACACTATATTTCTTTTGAAAACATACATGATGAAATCATGTAATTACGATTATCAAATCAATTCAATTTTTTTTTTATATAGATAACATACACACAAAATCATTAACATGGGCACTGAACAAGTTTTTTCACAAGCAATGATAGTTTATTTTGAATTTCATTTTTGTCCTTGTAATTTTGTGAGCGGTTTTTTTTATTTTTTATTTTTTATCTTTTTAAAATGTTAATGGGATCGGATCATCAACGAAATTGAAAGTATAAGATTTAAATTATTCAAATTAAAATTACAAAAAGTGAGACTTTGATTAAATTACAAGAAGTAATAGTGTAATTTATTTATTAAAAAAATGCAAAACTAAAAAATAACAATCGATTTCAATCTATTTCAATGGACTTAAAACAAAAAGACAACTGAAAAAAATAAATAAAAATAAAATGGTATCATCATCCAATCATTTCTTTCTTTTTATCCTCTATGTATATATATGTGCAAGACAGTTATATCTGAAAAATAAGATTAACTCTTCACATCATATAACTTTATTATATATTAATAATATCACATTATTATCAGTATTACCATTACATTAAATTTTTACTCAACAAAAACAAAGAAAGTAAAGCAGCAGAGATTTTGGGGTCGAAGAGATACTGTCTTTAGTCCCATTTTTGTTTGTTGGGTTGAATTATGAATATCTCAACTCATCAATTCCATGAACAACAAAAGTATACTAGGCCCCCCCGCTCACAAATACGAAATCTTGTTGATTACAGCGCTCTCTTCTGTTCCCATGTGAGACTCGTCTTTTAATGTTCATGCAATTGTCAAGGACCTCCATTTTTAATTTTAAGTTTTCACATCATCATTTTTATGTTTATTATAAAAATTATCACAGAATTAGATATTAAATTTATATAAAAAAAAATTTACTAACAAAGTTTATATAAAATTTTATCTATTTACATTTATTATATGTATGATTCTAAAAAATATATATATTCTATGTAGAATTAAATTATCGATTTTTATATTCATAACTGAATTGTTTCATAACATCTCTTTTGTTTGTGAATGTGCATGTGCATGAGTGGTTGTGTACATCACCTTGAATAGTTATAGATGGTGGTGGGTGGGGTGGGTCACTTAAGCACTTTCGTATCTGTAAGGCATGATCACCGTCTCCTCCTTAAAAGAAGTGACTTTGACTAAGCTTACCACTAAGCACTTGGATCATTATCTTTCTCCTTCTTATTCTTTAGCTTACAAGAGCTATACTAAGAAAAGTTAAAGAAAGAAATTTGAAAAGAAAGGTTGAAATGTTAAAAAGCTATTGGCCAAAGTGTTCTTCTTCAAAGATAAAAGCCTTCTATACGGACCATTGAGTGTATAATCATCTATCTCTTCACAAATTTACTCCCTTCAAAAAGGCATTGCATATTGTTGACCATTGACCTCTCATGTGCCAAAGCTGTTTTCAGACCCACCACATATGTATAGATAGACAATAATGTTGATTAATCTTTTTCTTTCAATCTTTTCTTCTAAAGATATATATATATATATATATTCAACAATGTTAGAAACACAAAACTGAACACTAAAAATATATGAATGAATAAGATCCTATAAGATTTGTTGGAGCATACTTCTCAAAAATCTCATCCATTCATTTATTTTGATTTCATATTTTAATTTATGTATCTGTATACTTATTGCTTTTATCGCTTTTCTTGGTCTATTTAAAAAGTATGATGCATTCTCTAAATCAAGTAGTGAACCCTAATCTTTTGTCAATTAAAGTTTTTGAGTGACTTCGCTATTCTAATAAAGTCTTGACTAGTCTTTTTTATGGTTTATAAAGAATTGTCTCTCAAAAAATAGATCGCAATTATGATTTTAAAAGTATAATTTTTATTTTTTGAAAATATATAGAATGAGTCATGTGGCTACTATTATTGGATTGATATATATATTTTTTTTAATAAATAATTTGTACATATGAGACTAAAAATAAACAAATAAAATCATCAAAATTGACATTATAACGTCATTATGTCAAACTAGATTGTCCAATGCATCTTCTATGAAGAGAAGTTTATTCTTAGTTGATAATTAATTAAATTAATAATTAACTCATGCTCCCCTAAAGTCTCAACTTTTGAGTAGTGCTAATGTTGAGTGGGTTCAAGAATATCATCACCAGCATAAGCTGGTAGTACAAAGTAAGAAAAAGGTTCAAAAAAGGGATCTTTTTGGTTCAAATAATTAACAATGACCTACATGTTTACAAGAAAGGCAACAAGTTCTCTCTATTCTCTCTTCAAATTTAAATTCAACTTTGTGTCTTTGGACTCTCATCAAAAGCAATTTTGGTTCTTGTGTTGTCTTTCTTTAACCCATATGGAGAATCGCATTTCTATTAACCTCAATTTTTTTTTTTTTTTTTTAGTCAACTCTCTCTTTAAACATGGCAACTTTGTATAGTTTTTAACATAATAATTTTGCTCTCCCACTCAAAATTGTTTAAAATAGTAGAGCATTTTGGCGGATTAAGATTCTCTTCATTACAACATCTACTGGTATAAAATAATTGTTTGAACTTATTATTATTTCAAATTAAGAAAAATTTAGAGAATCTCAATTTCCAATTCAATCTTTATGACTCAAATAGTGGCATTTAGGTTGTCTTTGCATTTTATGAATTTAAGGAGATATTAGTAGAGGGAAAAGAAAAGAGAAGCAAAATGTGGGAAAGCAAAATTAGTTGACATTCCATCTACATTTTCTCTCACATTTCATTTTTCTTCATAAATCCTTATTTAAATTCATTCATGATCCAAAAACAACCACAAAATTACATTGAAAAGAGTTGCCACAAGGGAGTGTATCATTCACTAAATCAACTCGTTAGCCTTTATAATCATATTCTTGTTTTTGCATATAGTACTTTTCAATTGTATTTTTTGGTGTTTCGATTCTTTGTGCTAAGGTAATAGTAGATTTTTTACATAAGCTACTGTAAATTGCTTGGAAAAAAAAAGAAGAAAGAAGAATAAATGCTTCATGGACTTGAATAATGAAGCAATTGGTTGAAGCATCGGATGTTCTTCTTTATGGACTTTGTTTTTGCCTTTTTCCTCTGGTTTTGCTTTTGCCTTCTCTGTTGGCTCCTCACCAACTAGGAGGTTGGAGTTTCGTTTAGCTCCAAACTCCTCTTTATTGATGTATTTTTTCATACTATGTATGGATTTTCATCAATAAAATCTTTTGTTTTTGCTATTCAAAAAAAAAAGAAAAAGAAAAAAAAGCATCAGATGTTCTTCTCCATGCATCTTGAGCCCATAAAATATCAATAAAATGAAAATATTCCAACCCCTCAGCAATATGATGCATCGATGTGCATAGCGAGACATTTTTGAATAAGCTGGTGAAATTAAGAAAACATTTGTGATAATAATCTTCTAGATTTCTTATTAAATTGGATATAGTGAGACTGTTTGGTACAATTTATATGGGTTATTTTTTCTTTTCTTTTTTAAATTTTAAAAATATGTATCAAATCATTTGGTACAACTTTTGCTCACATTTATAAGACATAAATAGATTAAATAAACTATAAAAAATAAAAAATAAATATAAATAAAAACTAATTATTTGAAAGTTGAGAAATTATACTTTTAACTTTTTTTTTTATTATTATCAACTTTTAATTTACAAAAAGTTATACTAATTAAATAGGCCAAGTATTTAAGCTAGGATTTTTACTGATAATAAATAATATCAAAAAGGCAAAATATTCGCAACTACAAAAAAAAATATGTATAATAATAATAAATTAAAAAAAAAAAAAAAAAACTTAGGGTCGTTATTGACTTTATCAATAACCATTGGAGTACAGGCCCAACTATATAGAAGTTGGCATGACCACACGAGTCTGGCCTAGTTGATGTGTTCTGGGCTCAACGAATTTGTTAATTAGTATTAGGCAGTCACTATGGGCCAGGTCGGGTGTGCAAAATACCTAGTAAATTGAAGAATCGAACTAATTTGATCTTTTAAGTTTGTTTAGTTTAGTTTTTGAGTATGTTAGTTTGGTTTCGAATCTTCAAATCATCAACCCAATAAGATTGAATTCTTGATTTAGGTTTTGCCTAAACCGAACTAGTCTAATAACCGAATCTATATATATCATGTAAAAATCTATTCAGATTGATATCTCTTCACCTAATTAGACTATCATAGTGGATTTGATTGCATTTAATATTTTTTTATATAAAAAAATATTATTGGATTTAATTTGTATTGGTTGTGTTTTAACTTGAATTGAACTTTGCTATACTAGTGTTCACACTTGTTGGCATGTATTAAACAATATTTTGTGATAATTAAATGTTAAAAACTTATTTATTATCAATTAATTCACTTATTTTTTTATGTAGTGGAACTATAGTTCCAACCTGAACTAATCCAAGCTACATTTGCTTGAGCTTGGTTATAATACATGATTGGTTTGGTTTTGAGTTTAAAAACTTGAAACCGAACATGATTGGATTAGCTCCAAATTTAATGTCAATCCAAATCAAATCGACCCATGAACGCCCTAGGTATGAGATAGATGAGAAATTTCAAAAGCTCTAGCAAATCTGTTTATCAGCTGCAATGGTAGAAATAATAAATACAGAAAAAAAAAAAATACAATGTTGATGTCACCTGGAAAAGAAATATATTCTAAGAAGACTCATAAATTAGCAATGTAGAGAAGATATAAGGATCGTATGTAAATTAACCCATATGGGTTTTCATTTATTTTGACCTAAAGAAATGTGCTGGGGATGAAGTATACTAGGATCAAACTCTTTTTATTTATTTGTTTTATGGAAATTATGCTGTATCATATAATTTTTGAAGAACACAAAAAATCAAATCCTTGAGTACGACCCTTCCTATTACATATTTTGGCCTCGTTCTTTCTTTGCAGTTTCTTGCAATTTAAAATTCGAGAGTACGAAAATAAAACTCTAAAGTGTCTCTTCTCTTCCCAAACAAGTTTTTTCAAGTTTTTTTTTATCAAAGAAGTTGCAACAATACTTTTGAGGCATAATTTCAAAATTACAAAAAATAACAAATAAAAAAAAAAAAAATTTGTCATGAGTTGCACTAAACAGAGCATTGAGAAGACAAAATAGGGAATAAATAACTCACATAATAGCCAAGTTGCCAAACTGAAGGAATAGAATGACCTCGTCTGGTATTTGTCCACTTAGCACATTACTGTTCAATCTCCTGCAATCATTATATAAAGAAAAATTATTGACAAAACAACATATAACGCGCAGAGAGAGAGAGAGAGAGAGAGAGAGAGAGAGAGACAGAGACAGAGAGTTACATAAATCTCAAGGATTTCAAGTCGCCTAGGGTTGCTGGGATAGACCTAGAAAGTTGATTGTTATAGAGGTCCAGGCTGATCAATCCGCTTAGCATGCCAATCTCTGATGGAATTGATCCAGTGAGGTTATTAGCATATAATTCCCTGCAATTCATTGCACATATCTTTGATATATATTTATTCATGTGCAATAGTTTTAAAGCTTTTGAACTAATTGATGCCAAAATAAGAGATTTTTCATTTTACTCCACAACCGTTCAATTGTATCAAGTTACTCCACATAAATACAAAATGTATTTTTATTCTTTCCTTAACCTTGGTGCCCGTCACCATTAATGATGGAATTAGGAATGGAGATGTGAAGAAATCCCCTCAGTTTTGATGCTGAAATGTCTAAAATACCCCTACTTTCACTATTATTATGGCAAGCAAATAAAGACACATTTTGTACTTTGGGGGATCAAATTAGGCTTCCTTTGGTCTTAAAAATCATTTTATTGGCTACAAAAGCCCATTTTATTTTATTTAAAAAAAAAACACTTCTACTCATTAGAGCTGAGAGGGAAATTTATGATCTGAATTGGGCCGTGGTAATGCCGGACAAATTGTGGGCCGAACACATTTGGGCCGTGGTAGCTGGGCTTGTCCAGAAGGGATTTTTGCTCGGTAATGGCAAAGGACGTGTGGAACCGAGCTACTCGGACTTGTTGATACGGAAGCCGGTCAAGTGAGGGTTCGACTGAGATGTCCGCAGCCTCACAGGGTTCCACGGTTCGTGCGTTGCTCGATCGGAAGGCGCGCACCCGTGGCTCGGCATGAAGGCCTTTGGTTAACCGGCATGCCATACTTCAAGCTCGGCTTTGCCGGAATGCACCCGAGCTCGGCTTTTACGGAGCTCGGTTATTAGCGCATTTGGGTGTGAAGTGCAATATGGCATAGAAGTCGAAATCGCATCCCATTCCGAGCTCCCAAAGAGTGGACCGGCTTAGGTAGGTGATGTTCAACTAGATTTGTGCTGGCAGATGGGATAGCAGCAACACGTGCCGAGAGACTAATGGGAGTAGATTTGGGGCGCAGAACGTATATAAGCATGTCTGCGCTCTCCATGCTGAGACAGATGAACATTTGGTGAGATAAACACTCTACACTCTCTCTTCTCTCTATCTATCGCCTGTGTGTGTGTTCTAACTTGATCGTTGGAGGGGTTTTCCGACCACACACCGCCGGGTAGCTCACCGCCGTTGTGCTCGTAGGTCGATCGGACAGGTAGGAGCTTGGAAGAAAGGAGTACGGGCTCGCCTGAATATTTGCTCCCTGTACAATTGGCGCCGTCTGTGAGAAGCTTGACAGACAAAACCTTGTCTTCCAGACTCACCTGATCGTCGTCCATGGCGAACAATGACGAGATTCCGTTGTTTGCCATCGACGGAGTTACCCCGGAGTCAGGCAGACGGAGAGAAGGACATCTCGCTATTCTTCCAATGGCGGACCTGGAGACATCCCCAGAAGGACCCTCAAGAGACGTGCAAGATAAGCGCAGAAGAAGCTTTGGTCATTCTCGGAGTCCAGATGGTCACTAGTGGCGGAGAGAATCGCACGCCAGACGACTGGAACACAAGCTAAGGGACCAAGACGCCGTCATCCGGAGAATGGCGGCGGAGATGGAGGATCTCAAGCGGCATGTTAAAGAGAAGGGTGTAGCTGGAGTGGGAGACCACAGTGAGCGCACCCAACCCCGCCGTTCATGCAGCCAGAGCCAGCAGCAAACTCCGTCCATCTTAATCACCAGAAGTTACAAGGTTGGAGATTCCGACGCACACGCACAGAGGTCCAGCACGCAAGACAGCACCTATCAACCCTTACGTCCGACGACGACGTTGAGATATTCCTATTCCGCTTACTCAGAGGACTTGCGGCAGTCTTGAAGGAATGGGTTCGCCGGCGGAAAGCTCAGAGAGTGCCGGCATTCCAGCGGCTATCCTATGGGGGACATGCCAGTGAAGAGGTCGTAATGCCTCCACCACGCCTAGCTACACCTCCCATTTTTGACGCAGACTTGGCAAGGCTGAGCGCCACACCTTTCTCTCTGGAGATAGAAATAACACCGCTTCCGACAGGGTTCCACCAGCCAAAGTTCACGCTCTATGACGAAAAAACCAATCCCTATATGTATATAAGCCATTTCCGACAGGTTATGGCCGGACATAGGCGAAATGACGCCCTTATGTGCCTTATCTTCCCGTCAAGCTTGGGCGAGCTGGGCTTGAAATGGTTTGAGAGGCTGCCAGAGGGGAGCGTAGAAAGGTGGCATCAGTTGGTGGAAACATTTGTGACACGCTTCAAAACCAACACCAAAACGCCAAAGAAAGTTGACCACCTTCTCAGTGTCAAGATGGAACCGAGCGACACACTCAAGGCATACAACTCCAGATATTGGGAAACTTTCAATGAGATCTTGGATTACCCGGCCAACCTTGCGATCATGCAGTACAAGCGTGGTCTCCCGGTCGGACATTGACTGCGGGACTCGCTTACGATGCACCAGCCGACATCCATGGGCCAGCTAATGCAGCACATCAATGAGCACATCCGAGTAGAAGATGATGTGGCAGCATCTATTGCAAAGGCAACACCGGTAGCAACAGACAAGAGGTCGGCTGACATGGTGCACGCGGTTAGACAGAAGGCAAACCGTTCAAATGACCGCGCAGAGGAATCAGACCGTGGCTCAAATCGCAAAAATCGGGGTAGGGGTCGTCGAAATGACCGAGATGACTACCCCCGAGATGACGTCGCTGATGCAAACAGAAGGTTGAAGGATAGGACAAGCATTACCACAGTTTTTAAGATTCCAATTTATCGCATACTTAGTGAAATCCGTGACGAGGATTACGTCCGGTTTCCTGCTAAGTTGGGTGACGGACAGAAAGGTTTCAATCCGCGATACCGTTGCACATTTCACCGAGAACGCGGCCACCAAACAGAGGACTGTTTGCCTTTGAGGCAACACTTGGAAGAGCTGGTCATAGCTAGACACCTGAACCTTTACATCGACGGGGGCGTGAAGGAAAATCAAGCCCCGGTTGATCCGCGTGCACCAGGTGACTTGGAGGCGCCCCTTTAGGGAGTGGTCAATGTCATCCACGGCATAGTGGAGCCGGTGCGTGTATGCGAGCTCCGAGGTATGATCAAGAAGGCAGAACACATGAGGGAAGTTTTTTCGGTCCAGCCCGCGATCAAGAGAGAGAAGACCGAAGAGAAGGACGTGATCAGTTTCTCTACAAGGGACTTAGAGCACATTCATACACCGCACAATGATGCCTTGGTGGTCACTCTCCGTGTCAAGGAATTCGATGTCAAGCGCATCTTGATCGACCAGGGAAGCTCGGTCGAGATCATGTATTAGGACGCATTCAAGCAGCTCAAACTCCGAGATACAGACTTGGCTCCGACGACTTTACCGCTGAGTGGTTTCAACTCGCAACCGGAGTAGCCTTTGAGAAAAATTATCCTGCCGATCAAAGTGGGATCCGTGGTCAAGCAAGTGGAGTTCTGGGTGTTGTAGGTGTCATCTACTTACAACCTGATCCTTAGAAGGGGATGGCTTCACGCTATGCAAGCCGTAGCATCCACCTTCCATCAGGTGATGAGATTCCCCTCGGCTATGGGGGCAATTGAGGAGATTTGGGGCGATTAAGTCATGTCGAAGCAATGCTTCGTGGCAGTCAACGAGAGCCGAGCTGCCAAAGGCTTCGTCCAAATGATAGAGGGACCGGAAGACCGAATAGTCCTTGATGATATGGGAACTAGGGCGGAGGACAAAGCCGTCGAAGAATTGATCGAAGTGCGAATTGATACAGAGAGTCCGGACAAGTTCTTCTTGCTCGGTTCTAGCCTTACCGCACAAGAAAGGACTGAGATGGTTGAGTTCTTGATGGCCAATATCGAAGTCTTCGCATGGTCGCCTTATGACATGCCCGGCCTCGATCCGAGTTTTATTAGCCATCGCCTGAACGTCTTTCTCGGAGCCAAGCCGGTCATTCAGCAAACAAAGAGATCAGCGCTGCATCACGCCGAGGTAGTTGCAAAGGAAGTGAAGAACTTGCTTAAGGCATGAGCTATTCAAGAAGTGCACTACCCTCGGTGGATTTCAAACACAGTTGTTGTACCAAAGAAGAATGGGAAGTGGCGAGTTTGTGTCGACTATAAGACCGTCAACCGGGCTTACCCTGAAGACAGCTTTCCATTGCCCAGAATAGACCAGCTCGTGGACTTAACGGATGGACATAACAGGCTTAGTTTCTTGGATGTCTACCGCGGTTATCATCAGATTGCCATGCATGGCCCCGACCGCGAGATCACCTCTTTCACTACACTGAGGGAACTCTTCTGCTACCTGTAGACGTCCCCGGACGCATCCCGGGGAGAAGGAGTGCGAATCCCCCCCGTTCTGGTTCAATATTGGGTCACTACAGTTCGAAGGACTCAAATGTCACGGTTCTTAATCCTGAACCAAAGAGTCCAAATCCGGCAAATCGTTTTGAAAACAGATTTTTTGGAAGAAGTGCCAAACATGGACTGCTTCGCCAGATACAGAGTCGCCACCTAAATATTTTAAAATGGGAAATTTAGGAAACCCTGACTCGGTGCCAAAGGCCACGTGTCCGTCATCACCAAAGTTGCCTCGGCTCGGGAACTTGGGTACGATTGGGGAAGGTCACCTCGTGAGCACCGCTCGCCGGCCAAAGACCGCCTTTACTAACCATGATATCTGCTTTTTCCAAACATTGAAGTTCTTATTCCTAGTTATTAGCCTAGGTTACTATGTGATGCGACAAAGATACAAGTATAGACCAATCGCTCGAATCGAACTAAACATTTCATGTTTGTTTGTTTGAAAATGGTTTGATGGTGCTACCCGCAGGTAGGCTAAGACGTGGATTTGCCACCCTCGGGTGGGCTTAGAAAACATGATTTTGCCACTATCTAGTGGGCTTAAAACAAACATTTGATGAATTGTCCCAATTCAGATAACTCAACCTCCACCCACAGGCATTCAAGGCAGTTATATCACATAAGCACATAGCCTCATGGTAAGCATGCTATTCATGGCAGTCACTCACACGCATGCAAGGATGCTAAAGCATAAAACTCACCGAGTACTCCAAGCCAAAATAGAAGCTATGTTAGAAATCATGCATGGTCTTAAGTATACAAAGAATGCCTAATGCAACACATGCAAAAATGCAACTATGGCAGGCTCGGCTGTTCTAAACATGGCGTGTGATGATGCTACAACTAACACGTATTCAATTTGGAATTGAAATACAAATGCAGTTTGTATGATGCGCCGAGCCCGGTGCGTGCAAAACAGATGAATGATGCAAACATGCTGTCATACTGTATGCTAATTGAAATGTGCCCTATATCTAACCATCGTAAGCGGGTAAATAAAAGGGAAGAAAGACGTGGGGTTGGAAGACATACATCACACTCACCCACACTTATTACAATTATGCCCTCGCGCAGAGGGTCCGAATAAAAGAATAATACAGTCCGAAACAATAAATATACAAATTCCTAATTAATTATCAAATTAACTAAGAAAACTGTAAACTGGCATGCAAGCCAGGAACTGCCTTGACTCCGCTCCGGATAATGAAATAATGCATGTTGGGCTGCCTTGCGCGGAAATCCACTGGGATGCCCCAATCAGCCTCTGTTTGCAATGTTTCTCGAAATGTGTGCCAAGTCCCGGAAAGTTGTTGATTCTTCGTTTTGCTGCAACAGAGAACAGGAGAGGGGCATAGCAATGTATTTCACAAATATATGCATGCCTCGATCCTCGTGCCACCAATCACGCATACCGATGCATGATGGCCGAGGAACCGAATTGCATAACTCAATATAGGGTGAATGCACATGAATGCTACAACAAAACCTAACTCCATCACGGGTAATCCGGAGTGTCGGTGACTTGGGAATTGAGACCCGTTCCATCACTCGGAGTACGAAACGTGCCTCGTTTCCCGTGCCCGGGCTAACTCCTATCCCGAACACGATGTAATATGCATGATATGCATGAATGCAATCTAAGATACAACCTAGTATGCACAATGTGGATGAAAACGAGATGCCTTGAAATGCGTGCACGTGGGCACGCGGACTGAGAAAATGACACACGCGATGTAATGAGACTAAAATGAGATGTCTCGAAATACGTGCCCACGGGCACGCAAACCGAGGCGATGGCATACGGAATGCAACAGGACTAAAATGAGATATGCGATGCAATATGGGCTTATACTAACATGAGTGAGCCTCAGCCACACTCACATAAGAGGCCATCGGATAAAATGAAGTGCCTCGAAATGCGTGCACACGGGCACGCAAACCGAGGCAATGGCATACGTAATGCAATGATGCTAAAATGACATACAGAATGCAAAATGGACTTACACTAACATGAGAGAGCCTCAGCCTCACTCACATAAGAGGCCGTGAGATGAAAAATGAGATGCCTCGAAATGCGTGTCCACGGGCACGCAAACCGAGAAATGGCCCGAAGGCATGAAATGATATACGAAATGAGACGTGGCATATGGCATATGGCATATGGAAAATGCAAATTTCAGCAGCCAAAATGATGCAAAACAGCCCCCGAATTATAGCGAAATTACACCCGATGCCCGAAATGCTATGCTAAGTACCCGAAATGACTTGCAGCTATGCCAAACATGCACAATATGGACATGAAGTGTAAAGACAGATGCTAGGAAATCTCCAAACTAGCATTTTTCCAGTACAAAGAATGGCCAAAAAACAATCACAAATATGGCAAAAACAGCATGCAAAAATGGGGAAAAAAGGTGGGAATATGAAGTAAGTGATATATGCAATGCTCAAACTGAAAAAAACAGTTCTAAAAAATTGAAGAGAGCTCAAAAATATGAACATTTACAGCTTATGGAAGCCCTCAAAACAGTATACAAATACGGAAAACATAGCATGCAAAATATAGACCAAAGGAGGGCTATAAAGAGAGGTATACCAAGAATTCTCCAAACAGCATAAGACCCTAAACAAAACATGAAGAGTGGGTCATTTTAAGACTATTTCCAGTTCTGATCATGGCCAAAAACAGAAGCAAGATAGGCCTAAAAAATCATGCAAAATATGGACCAAATAGGGGCTATAAAGAGAGGTCATGCATGGAAGCATCAAACAAGGTTGAGCCCTTATACAATATTGTAGAGGGCTTCAAAAAAAGTACATTCAAAGTTTGTGGAATGATCCAAAAACAAATACACATAAGCTAAAAATAGCATGCAAGATTATGGCATATAAGGTGGATATTGAAACAAGTGGTATGTAGAAGCACCAAACAAGGTTGAGCCCTTCTTCAATGTTGAAGAGGGGCTCAAAATAGGCCTAAAATCAGTAGGGGTCGGAGCCCAAAAACACAAGAAAATAGGGTAGAAAAATGAAGCAAAAATAGGATCAAAAAGGGGAAATGGTGACTTACCCTTGAAGACAATACTTTAGTTGCTTCTTGGCTCAAATTTGTTGCTTCTTAGCCTCTGAAAATCCTTCCCTTGCTGCTGAAATGGAAGTGGTGAAGGTGAGGCTTGGTGTTGATGAAGAAAAGGGGCCAAGACTTGAAGATTTTCAAGGTTTTTGGATCACAAGATGTAAGGCAATGCAAATGAGCTCTTGAGGGAAGTTTTTGCAACCTTTTTCAAGAACAAAGCCAGCCCCTTATATAGGCCAAAAGGAGAGGGGCTAGGTGGAGGGAAATGCACCCAAGTGCTTCCCTCCAAAATATCCCCCCGATTTCAAAGATATTTTGGAGAAACAACCATACAGCTGCCATGCACACATCCCAAGGATCATGGCCGGCACCCCACTTTTGGTGGAGGTGGCCGGCCGGCTACCCCCATGGCCGGCCGGCCAAGGGGTAAAAATGGAAGAAGTGAATTTCTGGCCGGCCATCAAAGATTAGGGTCCTCCCAGGCCTCCTCTACAACACCCTATAGTTGGAATTTGGCAACTCTGAAACAGGAGAGACAACAATCCAATTGAAGAAGAGGCTCAAAAATGAAAATGAGAATTTCTGGCCGGCCATGTGTTTTTAGGATCCTCCCAGGTGTGTACAACACAAATATGTGGTTTGGGCTTGAAGAAAATGGCCCTAGGGTGTTCAACATTAGCCCGGAAGTGAGAAAAACGGGCGTCGGAGGGCTCCGGAAGGAGATAACTGGTTGCTGAGACAATTACTATCCTCCCACCCTTCAGTGTCCTTCGTAATGATAAAACAGAGGTACCTGCCAAAAATGAACAAAAATCGATGCAAAATGAATGTTCGGGAGCCAAAACACGCAGTTCGGGGTCCCGAAAATAGGCTGTTAAGCACCGAAAGTGGCATTCGGCCACGAAGTGGGTATCTAAGACCCCAGTGTCCCTCGTTAGGGAGTAAAAGAGATGCATGCCAGAAACCGAAGGAATCGGAGATGGCTAGGCGGTCCCGAACCGAGGCACACGGCCTGACGGCTCAAAAAACCGGGAACCGGGCTCCAAAATGGGCAAAATGGCCTGTGACCACGAAAAATAGCCTGCGGCCATTGAGAGATGGTCTACGAGACCTCTCCCTCCCCTTAGGAAGAAAAACAGAGAAAACCGAGCCTGGTTCGCAAACCGAGGCAAGGCACAGAAGAGGGTTTGGAAGTCCGGAGGCGTATGCGACTCGAGACTTCAACGAAAGCACAATATGCAACATCATCGAGCGCTCAATCGGTGACGTCTGAGTCTTAAGGTCGGTCAAAAATGGGGTGTCTACACTACCGAGTCATGCCTTTTGGTTTGAAGAACGCTGGGGCAACTTTCCAAAGGATGGTGACCAAGATGTTCGCTCTTCTGCTAGGTCGGACAATGGAGGCTTACATTGATGATATGGTGGTTAAGAGCCAACATCAAGAAGACCACTTGTCCGACTTGGCCGAGATGTTCGCCATTCTCAAACAACACAAGTTACGCCTGAATGCGTCTAAGTGTGCCTTTGGCGTGGGATCCGGAAAATTCTTAGGTTTCCTAGTCACAAATCGAGGCATCGAAGTAGACCCCACCCAGATCAGAGCCGTACAAGAATTAAAGTAGCCTAGCTCGGCTAAGGACGTGCAGCATCTGGCCGGAATGGCCGCCACGCTTAACCGATTTATAAGCCGGTCATCAGATCGCTGTCGTCCTTTCTTTCAAGCTCTGAAATCAAAGTTCTCATAGGATGAAGAATGTGACCGCGCTTTGGCCGAGCTCAAGAAGTATCTGTTTACAGCACCCTTGTTGGTCACACCGAAACCTGGCGAAGAACTTTACCTTTACCTGGCCGTTTCCCAGCATGCTGTCAGCGTGGTGCTTGTTCGGTCAGAAGGAATCAAGCACCTCCCCATCTTCTACGTCAGCAAAACCTTGCTGCCATTAGAGTTGAGATACTTGCCGCTGGAAAAACTTGCATTGGCATTGATGATGGCCTCTAGGAAGTTGGCGCACTACTTCCATGCCCATACAATCATCGTTTTAACCGAGTTCCCCCTCAAAGCTTTGTTCGAACGGGCGGACTTCTCTGGTCGAATCCTTAAGTGGGTGGTTGAATTGGGACAATTCGACGTCAAATTCCAGCCACGAACTGCCATAAAAGCTCAAACATTGGCCAACTTTGTTGTTGAATTCTCAATTGGAACTCATCCGGTATGTCCCGTGGATATTGCTGCGGCAGATGAGGAGGTGAATGCAGGCCAGATAGAAATAACACAGCTAGGCGATGACGGCGACGCGGAACTTGGTGCCCCGCCGAAGAACCTTCGGTTAGTACAATACCACGACCCAATGATGCGATGACGGAGTTGGGTATCACTGACCAACCTGTTTCGTCCGGTAACGCATCACCAAGGGGGGAAGACGAGGAATCGCTCAGCACAGAGCCTGCAGCCAGTATAATATTGCAACCCGGCGATTCGCCTACGGACATAGGCATTACGGATCAACTTGCTGAGTCCGGCGCTGAATCGCCGAGGGGGGCTGAAGTGGAATCGCTCAGCACAGAACTTGAAGCCTAATAGCCAAACAACCGTGATCCCATCAACCTTTAAGCCTCTCAGGACCCCTCCGACTGTTGGAAACTCTTTGTCGGCGAAATGTGGAAACTTTTTGTCGATGGAGCCTCGAATCGTCACGGAGCCGGGCTAGGTGTAGTTTTGATCTTGCCAGACGGGTTGACTATTAAACACTCTATCACCCTCAGATTTCCTGCCTCAAACAACGAGACTGAGTACGATGCGCTTTTGGCCGGGCTCAAGAGCGCGCTTCAAATGCACGCATCCGAGCTAATGGTTTACAGTGATTCCCAGCTTGTGGTTAACCAAGTTTCTGGGGTTTACGAAGCAAAGGACGACAGAATGATGAAGTACCAGGTTCTGGTCAGAGACCACATCAAGCGATTCCAGGCCATAAGGGTCCAACAGATTGGCAGAGAAGAAAACGGCCGAGTAGATGAATTAGCCGGCCTTACTTCCATGGTCGATAGCACATCTTCCAACCCTTTCCTGATTGAATTCCTTCCGTGGCCCAACATTGAGGAAACCGGGCAGAGCGAAGTTCTCTGTGCCGAGCTAGGTCCTTCATGGATGGACCCTATTATCCTCTTTCTCAGAGACCGGACCCTTCCAGCCGAGAAAAAGGAAGCACATAAAGTCCGGGTGAAGTCAGAGCGGTTTTAGCTCTCTCCGTCAGGCGCTTTATACAAGAAGTCTTTTACCGGTCCGTATCTAAAGTGTGTGCACCCGAGCAGCGTGGACGCCTTCCTGTATGAAATTCACGAAGGCATTTGTGGCAGTTACATAGGGGCAGATCTTTGACCTACTGAGCTATTTCGCAAGGCTATTGGTGGCCGTGCATGCAAGCCGACCCGCAGAAGTATGTTCGCAAGTGTGAGAAGTGCCAGAAGTTTGCCAACCAAATCCACCAACCAGCCAGAGAATTTCTTCCCCTCACCAGCTCTTGGCCCTTTGCGATGTGGGGGCTCGATATAGTGGGGCCACTCCCAACTGCACCAAGCAACTGGAAGTTCTTCATCGCGGCCACAGACTACTTTACGAAATGGGTTGAAGCAGAGCCTTTGGCAACAATCAAGGAGAAAGACGTGAAGCAGTTTGTCTGGAAGAATGTGGTAACGCAGTTTGGAGTCCCAAAAATTCTGATCTCCGATAACGGCACCCAATTTGATGGTCGCCTTTTCAGAGGATTTTGTGAAGACTTGAAGATTGAATTCTACAATTCTACCCCGGCTTACCCACAGTCTAATGGTCAAGCCGAAGCATCAAACAAGACCATCCTCGATGGGTTGAAGAAGAGGCTTGAGAAAGCCAAGGGAAAATGGGCCGAGGAACTCCCCAGCGTCCTTTGGGCATACCGAATAACCCTGCGGCGATCTACCGGGAAACACCTTTTGCTTTGGCATATGGTATGGAGGCGGTCATACCTTTGGAAGTTGGAATGCCCACCCTCAGAAGTGAAAGCTTTGAGCCTGAGCTGAACGCCGAAGCCATTGCCCTGGAATTGGACCTCGTGGAAGAACGCCGGGAAAAGGCTCTAATCCATGTGGCCACGTACCAACAAGAGCTCTCAAGGAAATACAATAAAATGGTGCACCCCAGACCGTTCAAAGTAGGTGACTAGGTCTTGAGGAAGGTCATGGGCAATATCCTAGTGCCAGGTAAAGGCAAACTACGGCAAACTGGGAAGGACCCTACAAGATAATTGGTTTGGCGGGCAAGGGGGCATACCACTTGGAGGACCTGGTAGGCAGAGGATACCTCGGCCATGGAATGCGGCCAACCTCAAACTGTATTATTTTTAGCTTTTATTTTCTTTTTGTACAAAGGAATTTTTTGGTTTTACACTTCAGAATGCAATATTCTTTTTGTCAATATATAGAAGTGTCTCATCTTTGCCTTAGCATTCTGATTGTTGCTCTTCAATTTTGAGGTTCCAACCGAGATGTTTTACTCCGGTTGAGGTAGTTGATGATTTGCTCAACTTTGAGGTTCCAAGCGAGATGTTTTACTCCGGTTAAAGGAGTTGATGATTTGCTCAACTCTGAGGTTCCAGCCGAGATGTTTTACTCCAGTTGAAGGAGTTGATGATTTGCTCAACTCTGAGATTGCAACCGAGATGATTTACTCCGGTTGAATAAGTTGATGATTTGCTCAACTTTAAGATTCTCAACCGAGATGTTTAAGCCGGTTGAATGAGTTGATGTTTTGTTTAACTTTGAACCGGCATGTTTTATTCCGATTGACTCTGTTAATGATTTGCACAACTTTCATATTTAAGCCGAGATGTATTGTTTTGGTTAAAACAGTTGACGATTTACTGAACTATAGGCTTGAAACCGAGATGTCTTTTCTGGTTAATTAAGTTAAGCAAGATGGTTAGCCTTGCCGAGATATTTTGTTTGGTTGAAGTTATTTCGATTGAAGACTGTACAAACACTTGAAGGAAATTGAGTTTTTTTATTGATGTGGAAAGTAAGTACAAAAGCTGGGGCACTTAGCCCGGTTAGATGTGCAACTCAAAAGGAAGAAAAAGTACAAAAGTGGGGCACTTAGCCCGGTTACATGTGCAACTCAAAAGGAAGAAAAAGAAAACTACTCCAAGGGAGATAGATCGGTGAATTCATCCCTACTTTGGGTCCTCTGGTTGATTGTTGTCAGTTGTCTTGAGCGCCTGGGCTCGCTTTTGACTAGGCGGTTTCCCCCCTCAACATTTTCCTCGACCTCTTCTTCGCTTTCTGCCTCCGCCTCGGCCTCACTCGGCTGCAGACATCGTTAAGACATGGCACAAGGTAAGTTAAGGTGAAGACATTGGAGGAGAGGAAAATATGTCGGTCCCAGCTCATTGGCCAAGTTGTTCACAAGCAGCCTTCCAACCTGCCTTGAAGTAGATATCTTGGGTGGCGTGAACCTACTTTGTGTAGCTCACCTCGGCCTCCTTGAAGCCATCATTATTGGCGTCTTCCAGCTCTTTCTCCTTGGACTGTTTCAAGACCTCCAGCTCGGCCTTTATTGTATCTCTTTCCTGTTCGGCGGCGCCAAGCTGACTGAGCAACCTGGTGTTGTCAGCATTAGCAATTTGAAGTGAAGACTTGGCCTGCCCAAGCTCGGTTTGGAGGCTAGTAACCTGACTTGTAGAATCATTCGCCTTCTACCGTAGTCGGTGAATGCGCTCCATGACCAAGTGTTGCTTCTAGATGGCCTGCAAGAAGAGACTAATTAGAAAGGAAACCGAACAAACACTTCGTGAAATTTTGAGCACAAGTTTGAGACTCTTACCCTGGTCATGGATTTGACCGACGACTTCACCAACCGGGTGTCTGGACCATGGTCGCTGCCGACCACGTCACTCGGTAGGAGAAGGGCATTGGAGAGGTCAAAGACAAGAAGGTGTTCTTTGTCTCCCTTCACGGAAGCTGTCGCCGGGATCTCCTTGCCCCGGTGTTTGAGCTGGGGCTTCCATGCCGGTGTTGGGTCGACGGTGGCAGTAGGTTGCTTGGTGTTGAGCTCGGCAACCAGCTCAACAGAAGGATCTGCACGAGGTCTTTTGCCAGCCCGACGAGTGTCTTGGCTTGCTTGCCCAGCAGCGGGAGATGCCAGCGCAACCACGGCCCCGTGTAGACGTCCCCGAATGTCCCGGGAGGGAAATCCCCCGTTTTGTTCATTTGGGCTCACTACAGTTCAGGACTCAATGTCACGGTCCTGTATCTAATCTCACAATTGCAATGCAAGACCGATGAATCATTAAAGAGTCCAAATCCGGCAAATCATTTTTGAAAATAGATTTTTTTTTTTTGAAAGAAGTGCCAAACATGGACTACTTTGCCAGATACAGAGTCGCCACCTAAATATTTATTTTGGGAGAATTTAGGAAACCCTGACTCGTTGCTTAAGGCCACGTATCCGTCATCACCAAAGTTGCCTCGGCTTGGGAACTTGGGTACGATTGGGGAAGATCACTTCGTGAGCACCCCCGCTCCCCCGATCAAAGATCGGCCTCTACTAACCATGATATCTAGTTTTGAAAACATTATGCATTCTTATTCCGGTTATTAGCCTAGAATTACTATGTGATGCGCACAGCATACAAGTATAGACTGGGTCACCTGAATTGGAACAAAACACCTTATGTTTGTTTATTTGAAAATGGTTTGATGGTGCTACTCGTAAATAGGCTAAGACGTGGATTTGCCACCCTCGGGTGGGCTTAGAAAACAAGATGATTTGCCACTCTCAAGTGGGCTTAAAACTCACAGTTGATGGATTGTTCCAATCCAAATAACCCAACCTTCACCCACAGGCATTCAGGCAGATATATCACATAAGCAGGTAGCCTCATGGTAAGCATGCTATCATGGCAGTCACTCACACGCATGCAAGGATGCTAAAGCATAAGTACTTACTGAGTACTCAAAAACAAAACAGAAACTAGTTAGTAATCATATGCATGATCCTAGTTCATGTTAAGATGGCTAATGTAACACATACAAGTATGCAACTAAGATAGGCTCGGTTATTCTAAGATGGCATATGATGATGCTACAGCTAACACGTATTCAACTCGGAATTGAAATACAATGCAGTTAGTATGATGCGCCGAGCCTGGTGCATGCAATACAGATGAATGAGTGCAAACATGCAAGCATAAGTATGCTAATTGAAACATGCCCTAATCTAACCATCATAAGCTGGTAAATAAAAGGGAAAAAGATGTGTGGTTGGAAGACATACATCACACACACGCACACTTATTACAATTGTGCCATCGCTCGGAGGGTCCGAATAAATAATACAAACCGCATAATTAACTAACTCACAAGCTAATTAATTATTACAAAACCGAATTAATAACTAGCTACAACTAATTATTACACAGCTACTAACTAACAAGTAAGCAGTAAATGAATGCTATTCCAGCTCTGTTTGAAGAAGAGGAGGGTATGCATGCTTATTTTGGTTCTTCTCCTCGAAACGCCTTCCGTTTGCTCTCTAGAGGCTTTGCTGGCAAGGTGTCTTCCAGTGCTTGTTGCTGGAACTTACCAAAACACTGCTGGAGGGATACACCAGTGGACTGTCGGCCATGAAAGGAGCACCTGCCAACAACAGGCACCTGCCGCCAAGGGTGTGTGACAACATCGGCCATCGCAGTGGTGCACGTCAGCCTTGTGTCTTTAGACACCAGTCAGAATAAAGCACAAAATAGAGAAAATGGAGGGTCTCCCAAGGGCACGTATGCATTATGCCACCCCAAATCACCTCAAAACATCAAGGGAGAGGCATAGTCGGATCCACGACCATCAATCACGCATCCCGATGCATGATGGCCAAAGATCCAACTTGTGGAAATCAATATGAAAATGAATGTACAAATAAAGCAAGTAAAGCCTAGAACTCTATCATGAATCATCAAGAGCTTTGGCAACCGAGAATTGAGACACATTCCATCACTCGGAGTATGAAACGCCCCTCATTCCTCGTGCTCGGATTAACACTTAATCCAAACAATGCAACACGTAAGGATGACAAACATGCAATATGAATAACCTAATAAGGCTAATGACATGCAACAAGCACACAGGTATGATGTGAAGTGACAACCTTGGACAACATGACAAAATGCAATATGAACATGCAAACATGCAAGGCATGTAAAAGTGGACAAGTATGCAACAACATACAAGATGAAACAAGCATGCGACAACATGGTAAGATGGGCTTACACTAAAGATGGACAACTCTTAAATAGGTCCAAATCAGTGGCCATGTGATGGAAATGAGACAACCGAAACACATTCAAACATGCACGATGCAAGGGATCGATCCTAAGGCATCAAATGCCACTATACCAAAGCATGGAAAAGGATGCAAGATGGCATACAAACATGTAATTTCCAACTCTGAAATAAGATGCTCAATGGTCCCGAATCATGGAAATATGTCACCCGATGCATGAAATAGGCCTCGAAACTCAAAACTAAGCAAATGCATTGAACCACAAGCATGCAAAGCAAGCATTATTGGACCATGAGGCATGAAAAAAGAGCCAAGGCAGTCCTAAACATGCACTAAATCAGTTCCAAGCATGGCCAAAAAGTGCTAACATGAAGGGCTAAAACAACATGCAACATAGGCTAGTAAGCATGGTTTACATTACATGTATATGAAGCACAAGAGAGATCACCAAACCAACCAAAAACAGCAACATGGTATGCTAAAATATGCCCAAATAACCACTGAAACTCAGTCAATGCATGCAAAAAAGATGGGCTCCTTTGGAGGGCCATGTAAGGGGTTGTTCCACACGTATATGACGGACACACCAAATGGAAAAACCAACTCTGGAAATAGGTTATGAGGGTCCTAAAACCCACCAAGAAGGCCCTGAAATGGGTCAATAAAACATGCAATGAAAGGTCCCTTGAAAGGCCTTGAGGAGGATTACTCCACACATGCATGAGGGACACAAAATATGGCAAAATGGGCTCCAAACAGAGTCAAGGAAGACCTTAAAACTCACCAAATAGGGCCTGAAATGTGACTTCAAAGCATGCAAGATGGAGCCCCTTTGGAAGGCCAAAAGGGCCAACAAACAAGACAAGGAGAAAAGGGGGTCACCCCCCCCCCTCTGATTTTGGCTCTCAAAATAGTGTTCTAGCCACTGAAAATCCATTGGATTTCAGTGGCTAGAAGGCCAAACAATGCATGCAACAAAGGCCTAGATGCAAGGCTTAAAACAAGAGGCAAACAAGCATTCAAGGAAGTAAATGACTGTAGACACCCCATTTTTGACTGACCTTAAGACTCAGACGTCACCGATTGAGCGCTCGGTGATGTTGCATATTGTGCTCATTCAGAAGTCTCAGAGTCGCGTAGGCGCCTGCCTCCCGGACTTCCGAACTCTCTCAGGCCTTGTCTCGGTTTTGAATCGGACTCGATTTTCTCTGTTTCTTTTCCGAGGGAGGAGAGGTCTCAGAGACCATCTCTCAAGGCCACGGGCTACATTTCGTGGTCAGAGGCCATTTTTCCCATCTCGAGGCCCGGTTCGGTTTGAGCCGCTGCGTGTGCCTTGGTTCGGGACCACCCAACCATCTCCGATTCCTCCGGTTTTTGGCATGCATCTCATTTACTCCCTTTCGAGGGACACTGGGGTCTTAGATACCCACTTCGTGGCCAAACACCACTTTCGGTGCTTAACGGTCGGTTTTCGGGACCCGGAACTGCGTGTTTTGGCCCCCGAGCATTCGTTTTGCATCGATTTTTGTTCATTTTTGGCAAGTACCTCTATTTTATCACCAGGAAGATCACTGGAGGGTGGGAGGCCAGCAATTGTCTCAGCAACCAGTTATGCTCCTCCGGCGCCCCCCGGCGCCCGTTTTTCTCACTTCCGGGCTATTGTTGAACACCCTAGGGTCATTTTCTTCGAGCCAAAACCACATATTTGTTTTGTGCACACATGGGAGGACCCTAAAAACACATGGCCGGCCAATAATTCTTTTTTCCATTTTGAAACCTCTTTGAAAAGTGGCTTGTTGTTTCTCCTGTTTCAGAGTTGCCAATTTCCAACCATAGGGTCTTGTTGTACACATATGGGAGGACACCAACCTTTGGTGGCCGGCCAGAAATTCTCAGTTTCCATTTTGCCCCTTGGCCGGCCGGCCACCTACAGCAAAAGTGGATGGCCGGCCTGCTTCCTCAGTGTGAGTTCATTCCAGCTGTGTCTTGGTTTTCCCCCAAAAATATCTCTATTCGGGGGAACCTTTTGGAGAGAAATAAGGGCTCATTTCCCCCCACTTTGGGAAGCACTCTCCTCTCCCTCTCTTGTCCATATTGCTGTCCTCCCAACTCAAGAAGAGAGGTTCCAAGAATTGGTTTGAGGATATCTCTCTCCATCTCTCTCAAATCCTTAAGTTTTGGTTCCATTTCTTCATCATCATCAAGCACCACCACTACTACTCCATTCCAGTAGCAAGGAGAGGCTTTCCAGCAGCTAAGAGGCAACAAATTTGGTTCAAGAAGCAACCAAAGTCTTGATCTTCAAGGGTAAGTCCACTTCACCCTCTTTTGAGCTCATTTTTGCCTCATTTGCTTAGCCTATTTTCTCACTCTTTTAGGCTCCGACCCTAACTGAAAGGGTCACTCTTTTGAGCTTATCTTCATGTTTGTTTAAGGGCTCAACCCTGTTTGAGCCCTGTATAGTGCACTTGCTTCAATACCATCTTGTATGCCTTTATTTTGCATGAAATTTCTAGCCTATGTGTGATCTGTTTCCGAGCATAATGTAAACTGTAAGAGGGCCTATTTTGAGTCCCTCTTCAACATTGAAGAAGGGATTAAATATTTTTGGGCCCCTTATCTTGTACTTTCTTCACAATCTCTCCTATTTACCGTAAGTTTGCATGATTTGTTTGGCCTATATGTAAATTATTTTTGAGCATGTCATGAACTGTGAGTAAGCTTATTTTGTGTCCCTCTACAACATTTTAGAAGGGGTAAACCTTGTTAGGGTTCTCCATGTTATACTTGTCATTATACCCCTCTTTGATCCCCATTTTTGCATGCTTTTTTAAGCTTATCTAGCTTCTGTTTTCGGCCATCATCAGAGCTGTAAAGAGTCATATTTTGATCTCCTTGACATATTTCATTAAGGATATTTTCTGGTTTGATGAATGTTTGGGGTACCTCATGTTATAGCCTTATGTATCCTAGTTCTTGCATGACATTTTTAGCATGTTTTCATATTGAGTTAGGGGATGTAATATACTGTAAATGTGCATATTTTTAGTCCCTATTCAGTGTTGTAGAAGGGTATTTTTCCATTTGGGCATTGCATATATAACTTACTTTAATACCCCTCTTGGGGAGCCATTTTTGCATTCTTGCTTAATCCTATGTGTGCTTGCTGTTTAGCCCTTTTTATGACTGAAAAATTCTTGTCTTGGGGCTTCCTTGCTACTGTATTTTCATTCCATGTCTATATTGTGCATGTTTGGTATAGCTATAGGCCATTTCGGGTGCCTAAATTCATGTTTCGGGGCCATTTCATGCATCGGGTGTACTTTCACCTCATTACGGGGCTGTTTTCCCCCACATTTCAGTGCCAAAATTCATTTGCATGTTTGCATATCATTTTCATGCCATTTCATGCCTTAGGGCCATCGCCTCGGTTTACGTGCCCGTGTGCACATATTTCGAGGCACTTCATTTTTCATCCGACGGCCTCTTATGTGAGTGTGGCTGAGGCTCACTCATGTTGGTGTAAGTCCATTTTGCATTCTGTATGCTTTTTTTTTTTAGCATCATTGCATTCCGTATGCCATTGCCTCGATTTGCGTTCCCGTGTGCACGCATTTCGAGGCACTTCATTTTTCATCCGACGGCCTCTTATGTGAGTGTGGCTGAGGCTCACTCATGTTGGTGTAAGTCCATTTTGCATTCTGTATGCTGTTTTTTAGCATCATTGCATTTCGTATGCCATCGCCTCGGTTTGCGTGCCCGTGTGCACGCATTTCAAGGCACTTCACTTTTATCCGACGGCCTCTTATGTGAGTGTGGCTGAGGCCCTCTCATGTTAGTGTAAGTCCAATTGCATTGCGTATGCCATTTTATGCCTTAGGATCATTTCCTCGGTTTGCGTGTCCATGTGCATGCATTCTGAGACATCTTTTTTTCATAGCATTGTGTATAGGATTGCATATTAGCTACATTTCATGCATATCATGCATATCATGCATATTGCATTGTGTTCGGGATAGGAGTTAGCCAGACGGAAAGCGCACGCCCGCATTCGAGTGACGGAACGGGTCTCAATTCCCAAGTCACTGACACTCCGGATTACCCATGATGGAGTTAGGCTTTGTTGTATCATTCATCTGCATTCACCCTATATTGAGTTGTGCGATTCGGCTCCTCGGCCATCATGCATCGATATGCGTGATTGGTGGCACGAGGATCGAGGCATGCATATATTTGTGAAATACATTGTTATGCCCCTTTCCTGCTCTCTGTTGCAGCCAAAATGAAGAATCAGTAACTTTTCGGAGCTTGGCACGCATTTCGAGAAACATTGCAAACAGAGGCTAATTGGGGCATCCCAGTGGATTTCTGCGCAAAACAGCCCAAAACATGCATCACTTCATCATCCGGAGCAGAATCAAGGCAGTCCCTAGCTTGCATGCCAGTTTTATTTTTCTTAGTTAATTTGTTAATTAATTAAGGATTTGTATATTATTTGGACTGTAATATTTTGGACTGTACTATTCTTTTATTTGGGACTGTATATTTATTTGGACCCTTTGCGCGAGGGCAATGTTGTAATAAGTGTGGGTGAGTGTGATGTATGTCTTCCAACCCCACGTCTTTCTTCCCTTTTATTTACCTGCTTATGATGGTTAGATTAGGGCATATTTCAATTAGCATACAGTATGACAGCATGTTTGCATCATTCATCTGTTTTGCAAGCACCGGGCTCGGCGCATCATACAAACTGCATTTGTATTTCAATTCCAAATTGAATACGTGTTAGTTGCAGCATTTCACATGCCATGTTTAGAATAGCCGAGCCTGCTATAGTTGCATTTTTGCATGTGTTGCATTAGGCATTTCTGCATAGTTAGGATCATGCATGATTTCTAATCGGTTTCTGTTTTGGCTGGGAGTACTCGGTAAGTTTTATGCTTTAGCATCCTTGCATGCGTGTGAGTGTTGCCATGATAGTATGCTGGCCATGAGGCTATGTGCTTATGTGATATAACTGCCTTGAATGCCTGTGGGTGGAGGTTGAGTTATTTGGATTGGAACAATTCATCAAATGCTTGTTTTAAGCCCACTAGATAGTGGCAAAATCACGTTTTTCTAAAGCCCACCCGAGGGTGGCAAATCCACGTCTTAGCCTACCTGCGGGTAGCACCATCAAACCATTTTCAAACAAACAGACATGAAATGTTTTGTTCCAATTCAGGCGATTCAGTCTATACTTGTATCTTTGTCGCATCACATAGTAACCTAGGCTAATAACCTAATAAGAACTCGCAATGTTTTCAAAAACGATATCATGGTTAGTAGAGGCGGTCTTTGACCGGCGGCGAGAATGCTCACGGTGACCTTCTAATCGTACCCAAGTTCCCGAGCCGAGGCAACTTTGGTGATGACGGACACGTGGCCTTTGACACCGAGTCGGGGTTTCCTAAATTTCCCATTTTAAAACATTTAGGTGGCGACTCAGATCGGCGTAAGTAGTCCATGTTTGGCACTTCTCTCAAAAATCTTTTCAAAATGATTTGCGGATTTGGACTCTTCGGTTCAAGATTGAGAACCGTGACATTTGAGTCCTTGATCAGTAGTGACCCAATATCGAACGAGCACCGGGGACTCACTCCCTTCCCCGGGATGCGTTCGGGACGCTTCATTTCGCGACTACCGGGATTTAGAGAACTTGACTCGAACTCATGATATCTGGTTTTGACTACACTTGTGTGTTTCTTTGCATTGCATTTGCATTGGTGCGCCTAGGACACCGTGTTTGCCATCTGCTATTCCTGAGCGGTTTGCCGGAGGCTTGTCTTGTCAAGGCATGTCCATAAGTGACGATTCTGAGCTCTGCCAAGATATGGGAACACAAACCCCGGTTTTACCGGGGCACCCTTTTCGACCATTCGACCTAGTGCATATTCGGATCCATAGTGACCATTCCAAACTAGGACAGGTTGCTTACCCGTTTATAGGTTGTTTGAAGCCACTGCGTGCGTAGTGAAACCCTAGTTCCTGACAAAATAAGACAGGGAAACCTTACCCCAACATAGGGGTGTTTTTGGCTCTCACTTATCTGCTATGTGCTTGTTAGAGTGCGTCTCTACAGGGAATGCATGTATCAGTTGAGTTTGGGCATCAGGCCTGTGGGCATCAGTCAATATCTGAGAATCAGTTGTCTGCGGATATCGGATTCAGTTTTGGGGAACAATGATACAGGAACAGTGATAAATTATTGAGGGCAGTGTATTTTCAGCTTATCAACTGCGTGTTGTATGCCCGACTGTGTGTTGTGTGTATTTAATTTAAGCTGTTATGCTGTCCGTTTTTCTGGTTATTTATTTCCTTTTCGCTTTATTATCTTTTTGCTAGGGCAGTTTTTAGCACGATTGCTTCCGAACCAGTAGATACTCCCCAAGCACTTTGGACACGATGTCGCCGACTCAACCGATCCGAGGATCTCGTTGACGGACATCCAGTGTTCCACTCTCTACCCCCAGTTATCAGAAGAAGGCCGAGGAGGCACAGTGTGTCAGAACAGGGATTACTGGAACAGAGGGCTTTGGATGTGATCAAGTTGAAATTTACGTATCCGCCAGAGAGGTACACTTACCGGTCATTCAGATGGAACCGCAGAATACATCAGGGATGGAGGCGATGATGCGCCAGATGCATGAGAGCATGAAACAGATGCAAGATGATGCCATCCGCCAAGCAGAATTCTCCAAGCAACAAGCCGCAGTCATGGCCCGGAGTCGAAGTGATCACTAGGTCGCAATGGAATGCAGAATCGCTTCACATCAGGCTCCTCTTCCACCAGCGGCTCCACTACCTGAGCAGACATCTACTGGTCAGAATACCCTGCCAAATCCTCCGAATATCCTCCCGAACACCCAGAATACCTTACCCAATGTCCAGAACACTCAAGAGGACACAGGTCTTCCAATCTGGCTCGCCCCACTCGCCAAGAATCGTCCAAGAATCTTACACCCAACCACCCGGACTCTCCATTTGAGTTCGAGGTAGATCATACAGCTCTGAAACTGAGTAAGCTGGAAAAGCTTTTCAAGAAATCGCAGGGGGTGAAAGCCATCCCAGACATCGAAGATGGGTACACTGATGTGGCCGTAACATTGCCAGACAAATTCAAGATGCCACAGATTGACCGTTTTGATGGGTCCGGGGACCCCATGGTCCACCTCCGGCTATTTTCAGACATCCTGCGGCCAATGGGCCTAACCAAACTACAGAAACTCTCGCTGTTTGGCCGAACCCTGTCAGGAGTGGCCGCCAACTGGTATGCAAAGTTGGATAATGATGTGAAGAGAAACTAGGATGAGCTGGCTGAGGCCTTCGTTGCACAATACTCATATAATACACAGATCGAGATTACAACACGTGATCTCGAAACGACGAGGTAGGAACAAAAAGAGACTTTCTCTGATTTTGTAACTCGGTGGAGAGCAAAGGCATCGATGATGACCTTGAGGCCAACAGATAAAGATCAAATTCGGATGATTGTGCGCAATCTCCAACCGAGACTTATGCAGAAGATGATTGTAGTTCCCTTCCCCACCTTCGCAGATCTACACGATATGGGGGTTCGAATCGAGGACGCGATGAAGCAAGGTCTGATCGACCAGGACCGAGAGCAGCCCCGAAGGACATTCAACTGTAATAATAACGCAGGCCCGAGTGGCGCTGCAAACACAAGGACTTCGGAGGTCGGTATGGTCACACCCTTTTCCAGCACATCCGGAAGTAACACCCAAAACAACAGATTCCAACCCCGAGGCCAAAGAACCTTTACCCCACTATACATGCCCTTGTCCAAGGCTCTCGGCGTTCTAATCAAGAAGGGGCATCTGAAACCCCTAGAGCCGAGGCCACTACCAAATCCACTCCTTCCCACAACCCAAATCTTGTGCATACCACCAAAGAAGATGGCCATGATACAGATCAATGTTACCGGCTGCGTCACGAGATTCAAGACCTCATTGACAAAAATATCATTCTACCTCCCGAAAAACCCAACGTCACAACTAACCCACTCCCTGCACATAACCAAGATCCACCACCCAAAAGAGTCAACCTCATCCAAACTGGGGTCGTTTCCTACGATGCTAGCATCTATATGACTCCTCTCACCTACCCAAGCGGAGGTGATCCTTCCTGATTACCGACTTGTGCATGTTGGACACCTTCACAACCCATGAGCTGCAGGTGGTGACCTCAAGATGGAACGGACAGTTTCGAAGAGAGCAGAATTGGTGAGTCTGGATGGGACGACACAGGAATTATCTTTGGAAGAGCTTATGATCCAAGCGGATATATCTTCTCGATGAGCGAGCTGAAAGTGTGAGGTCGAAAAAAGTCAATTGTGCATGATTCGGGGGGACGGATTTGAACAAGGGGCAGATGATCTGATAACGGTGGAAGAAGATTTTGCCAACCTCCAGTTCTTCAACGACCAAGAAGCAGGGGATGTAACAATCAATTGGTTTGAATATGGGGAGTCGGCAGAGATTGCCGGATGGTTAGATGATCAGACAGATGTTGTGGAAATTACCCAGCAAGGCGTCTGCAGGGGTATCAATGATGGCCGGAAGGGCCGAGAGCCAGAAAAAATTACCGAAGAGCGCCGGTACAAAGAATTTCGCTCGGGATCAAGATATTGTGAAAATCGAACAACAAACCCTACTAACACAGGAGGAGCAAGAGAAATGGTGGGATTCTGAGAGAATCCGGAAAGCCAAGAACCATGAGGAGGTTGAAAGTGCTGCGAGCACAAGAGTAGGACATGCTGTGAGCATGTGGGATGAAAGTACCGAGAGTACGAACTTGCCAGAACCAGATAGGTGTTTGTTGAATGTCAGTGGGATGTGGTGGGAAGACGATGACTTAAGTCTTGCCCACACAGACGAAGATTGGGTAGGTACTCAACCAGATGATACTTGGTACCTCGATGAGGTAGACCATATGACCAGGAGCGGGCGGTACTTCAAGCCCCCGCACCTCGACCAACCCGAAGCATCTGGGAAAGATAAAGAGGCCGAAAAACAGAGAGAGAAGCAAATTGAAGAAGAAGCTGTACTGAAACAGTTAAAGAAAATACAGGCAAACATCTCCATCTGGGGACTGCTTATGGCTTCAAGGGTGCACAGACAGGCTGTCCTATCTGCTATGGAAAAGGCCAAACTCTCCATCGAAACTACGCTAGAGCAGCTGGTTGGGCTGGTTTTTCCGAGAGGAGGTTCCCCGGTATTAACCTTTTCAGACAAGGAATTGCCGCCTGAGGGCGTGAATCATAACAAACCCATCTACATCTCCGTGGAGTGTAGAGATAAGTGGATACCGGTGGTACTTGTTGATACCGGGTCTGCCATCAATGTCTGCCCAGTCAGAACGGCATATGCAATCGGGTTAAAACCCGCAGACTTCATACCAACCACTCAGGTGATCAAAGCTTATGATAATACCAGTAGGGAAGTGATGGGGACTGTCAAGGTTCAGACCCAGGTTGGTCCAGGACAACACAACATTGAATTTCATGTCTTGGACGTTCCCGCAACCTTCAACTTGCTCTTGGGGCAGCCGTGGTTGCACCAAGTGAAAGCAGTCTCTTCCACTCTGCACCAGATGTTGAAATACCCTCACGGGAAAGGGGTTGCAATTGTTTTCGGAAATTCATCCATCCATCTGCCGCCAGAAGTGTCTACGCCAGTTTTGGAGATCGAGCACCACGAAGGATGTGTTCTTATCGTGGTTCACTTTGGCGGAGGCCCGTAGTGCGTAATATTATGGTACGTGAATGAAGGTGTACGCTGCTCAATCCGTTTACCTCATGAACAAGCTACAACATATCCCGGATGGGATTAGGAAGGAGCGGCAGAAAGAAGTCGCGTTGGCGAAGTGCCACACAACCCGCATACCTTTGGTGGGTTATCGCCCACCAAAGAGGATGGGTGAGAAAGGAAGAAATGGCGTGGCGAGCGAGCGAAGCGGTGAGAAGCCTTTTGACTTAATGCAGTGCCCATCCAGGTACCTGAACGGACGCTTTGTCCGGGAGGAGGACTTTCCATTTTGCGACTTCCCGAGCCATGGTTAAGCGGAGAAGAAGCGCGTGCAGTTTCGAAATCTTCTTCGACCCGCAACTATCCGGGGATGACGTTGCCAGAGCGATGCACTCCAACAAATGAGGTTGAGCGAGAATAAAGCAGTGGATCCTGAGGGCACATAGTTGGAAATGGGGGTAGCACTGGCATGTCTCCTCTCTGATCCTCCGATCGACCAAGAGTGCTTGGGGGATAACTTCGTGGTTTCCATGATTGGGGATGAAATGGCTGCGAGCCAACCAGCAGCTATCTTGGATGCATCAATCGCACCCTCTCTCACTTGGCAGTACGAGGAGGGATTTTTGTCCAGCGACAAGTCGGAAGTAGTGAGCCGGAATCTGATTCCACCGAGTCCTGTGAGTCGGAATCAGGTTCCAGCTCGACTGAGTCTGAGTCTGGTACTCCTGGGGATGTTAACCCGGATGCCACAGTCCTGTCCAGGTCGTCTTTTTCCTTTTCGTTTGAGTCTGTTGTAACCAATGAATTGGACGATTTGGATGTGCCTAATGAGAATGAACTATCTGTGGTTTCCGAGTACTTTTCTGTGCCCCTAATTTATTGCATTAATTCAGACTTTCAAAATTTTGATCAAAACGACGAGGACAAAGTCCCTCCGGTTTTACAACGTTTAATTGAGCAAGAGGAAGAGAGATTTGTTAAACCATTAATGGATGAAATCATTACCGTGAACATTGGTACTGAGGAGGACCCGCGGCTGGTCCAAATCGGATCCACGTTGTCTTCGGAGGAACGCGAGCGCTTAGTCGCTTTATTAAAAGATTTCAAAGATGTTTTCGCGTGGTCCTACGAAGACATGCCCGAATCGTCCCGAGATTGTACAAAGATCGGATCCCCTTGACCGAGGCCCGACATCAGCGAAACTCGAAGGATCCGCCGATTGGGCTCTTAAGATTAAGGAAGAGGTCACCAAGCAAATCGACGCAGCTTCTCTTTGTATCTGAATATCCGACTTGGTGGCCAACATTGTTCGTGTCGAAGAAAGATGGCGGATCCGTGTGTGTAGACTTCAAGGATTTGAACGAGCTAGTCCGGGCGACTTTCCCTTACCGCACATCGATGAGTTGGTAGACTTCCGGCAGGCATGCATTGCTCTCATTCATGGATGGCTTCTCAGGATACAACCAGATAGTGATGGCACCCGAAGACAGGGAGAAGACTGCATTCACCACCCTGTGGGGGACATACTGCTACCGGGTAATGCCGTTTGGGTTGAAGAACGCTGGAGCTACTTATCAACAGGTCGCGACCACAATACTACATGATATGATCGACAAAGAGGTTGAGGTGTATGTGGACGACATGATTGTCAAGTCCAAAGAAAGAGAGGGCCACTACACCGCCTTGCACAAGTTTTTCCAAAGGATCAGGGAATTCCGGTTGCGGCTAAACCCTCAAAAATGTACATTTGGTGTTACAGCGGGGAAAATGTTAGGGTTTCTGATTACACAAAGAGGCATCAAGGTCGATCCTTCCAAAATCAAGGCCATCCTAGAAATGCCACCACCAAGGACCGAAAAGGAGGTGCGAGGCTTGCTGGGTAAAGTGCAATTCATAAGACGGTTTATTTCAAAATTAACCTTGACTTGTGAACCACTTTTTGGCCTCCTCAAGAAAGGAAAGAAGTTCCAATGGGACGGCCGATGTCAAGCTGCATTTGAACAGATCAAAGAATATCTACAGAACCCACCCGTTTTATCGCCACCAGAACCAGGGAAACCGTTGATTTTGTATCTGTCAGTAACTAAAACTACAATGGGCTGCATGCTTGCACAAGAATCAAAAGATAAGGTGGAGAAGGCCATCTACTATTTGAGCAAAAAGATGCTGGAGTATGAGACCCGATATACACCGCTGGAAAAGGCTTTCTTGGCTCTGGTATGGGCTACCAGGAAGCTGCGGCACTACCTGTTAGCTCACTCTGTAATGTTGGTTTCACGACTTGATCCCATCAAATATCTCTTTGAGAAACCAGCGCTTACGGGTAGGCTAGCTCGTTGGTTGCTTTTGCTCTCTGAATTTGGTCTCACATACGTGACACGCAAGTCAGTGAAAGGAAGAGCAGTGGCAGAGTTCCTTGCCGACCACCCGGTTGAGGGGGATGAAGCAGTTGAATATTTGTTCCCGGATGAATCAATTTTGCATATCGACGATGAAACTTGGACGATGTACTTTGACGGAGCGTCAAATCAACATGGGCATGTGATAGGAGTGTTACTGATAGCACCCGACAATTCCCGTATCCCTCTAGCCTTCAAGCTCCAGTTCAAAGTCTCGAACAATGAAGCAAAATATGAGGCGTGTATCGCTGTTCTAGAAGCAGCCCTGGAACTAGGGGCAAGACGACTGGACGTTATTGGGGATTCGAACCTTGTTGTGTCTCAAGCTAAAGGAGACTGGAAAGTGAAAGAGGAAAAGATGATGATGTATCACCAAACCTTGGATTTGCTGATTCCTCGGTTTGAGAAGCTAAGTTTTACTCATCTACTAAGGGAGAACAATAGGTTCGTAGATTCTTTAGCAACTCTATCATCTATGATAGACATCCCGTGTGGAGTCCGAATGCGTCCAGTCATCATCGACCAGAAATTTGCACCTGCCTATGAGTCGATTGCAGCCATAGATGAAGTTCAGGACGAACACCCCTGGTATTACGACATCTGGAACTTCTTGGAGAAAGAAGCATACCCGCTAGGGGTAAATGCCAAAGACAAAAGGGCAATCAGAAGAATGGCAATTCAGTTCATCATTTGCGGAGGTAAACTGTATAAATGGGGTCATCTGGGAATGCATAAACTGTGCGTTGATGTCGAAGAGTCAAAGCGTCTGATGGAAGCTATCCACGGGGGTGAATGTGGTGCACACATGAATGGGATAATGTTGGCACGGAAGATCCTTATACAAGGTTACTACTGGTCCACCATGGAGGAGGATTGTATTGGCTTCGTCCGGCGATGTCACAAGTGTCAAATTCATGCAAATCGCATGAACATCCCGCCGTCAAAGCTGTACAACATGACTTCGCCATGGCCGTTTTCTGTCTGCGGAATTGGTGTAATCGGAGCTGTTACGCCAAAGGGGTCGAATGGGCATGAGTTCATCTTGGTAGCGATAGATTATTTCACAAAGTGGGTTGAGGCCCAATCTTATGCGGTGTTGAAGGCTTTGCATGTAGCAAAATTCATTAGAAATAACATCATCTGTCGCTACGGGGTCCCAAATGAAATCGTTTCAGACAATGGTTCCCACTTCAAAAAGGAGGTGATCGATTTGTTGGAGAAATACAATGTGGCTTTTCATAAGTCATCTACTTACCGGCCGCAAACCAACAGAGCAGTTGAGGCCGCCAACAAGAACATCAAGCGCATACTACAGAAGATGGTGGAAACCTATCGGGACTGGCCAGATAAGCTGCCATTCGCTCTGTGGGGCTACAGGACTTCGATCAGAACTTCTACTGGGGCGACTCCGTACTCATTGGTTTATGGGATGGAAGCCGTTCTGCCTATTGAGATTGAAGTCCCGTCATTACGAGTATTGGCCGAAAGTGCGGATAACCGGCAGTTGGCGACAAAGAAACAGATTTGAGGAACTCATGCTTTTCGATGAAAGAAGGCTGAAAGCACTGTACCACATCCAAGGTTATCAACGTAGAATCGCCCGGGCTTTTAATAAGAAGGTTAAGTTTAGGAATTTGAAAGAAGGAGATTTGGTACTCAAAGACAACCGAGCTTCCATCCACGATCCAAGGGGCAAGTTCAGACCCAATTGGACTGGTCCTTACATCATCAAGTCAATCTGGTCAGGTGGAGCTGTGGTTCTGATGGACTTAGATGGCTTGGAGTTTTCTCAACCGATCAACATGGACAAGTTGAAGAAATATTACCCCTGAGAGGCTCGCTAGGCCGAAAACCCGAAAGGGCGACCTAGGCAAAATTCAGAGCATAGAAAAATTGAAATTATAAAAACTGAGCTCGCAAGGTTGAAAACCCGCAAAGGGCGGCCTTGGCAAAAGTTAGAGCGCAAAAGGAGAGTAAAAATACTCGAGCGAACCTAAGCCTGAACTACGTAAGGCTTGATTCCCATCTATGGGATACGTAGGCAGCTTCATCCTGAAGTTTTGCCCCAATCTTTTCCCCGATCAACTTTGTCCATTTGATCATCTCAGTCATCTCTATTCATCAACATTTATCGCGATCTCCCATGCAGGTTATTCGGACTAGGGCAACTTTCCGTTGCTATGAATCGCCGAGGCACTTTTTCAAACTAGGGCAACTTTCCGGTTGCTAGGATCCCGGTTGTGCATCTCGCTGATGTATCTCACCGTGTCGATTCGATCCATATTGAAAATAGTTTTGAAAAGTTTTAATAAAAGTTGACTTGGTTCAAATTAATCTTTTCACAACTAAGACCATTTTTGGACCAAAAACGGAGAACTTTCAGTACCACAACCTTCAATTTCTTTGATTTCAAAACAGAGTTCTCTTGCTCTTACATACAATTGAAGTTGCTTTTTTATTACACTCATGATGAAAACTTGAAAGTACTAATAAAGTAATAAATCTGGGGCATAGTCGAGTCAGGTGTCCCTGCGTCCCCTGCCAGAGCTAGTCGAAGCCTCTGACGCCAACCTAGGCCCAATCTGTGCCTCCTCATTGAGCCAATCCCAGCACTCGTCAGATAAAGTGCAATTGAAAATAGGGGCGGGGGGCAGGAGCTCTCTAGTCCTCCAGGCCGTAGTATGTCGAGCAAGGTGTGCACCTCGAACCGGAAAAGTGACCGGGTATTCAATCCCCTCCGGAGGGCAAGTCTGATCATGACCAAACTGGCGCAGAATACGGAATGGGAAGTAGAATACGCAGTGAGTCAAGTCGATCAACCGGACCCCCGTATCCTGGAACATGCTGTAGCTCATCGCCGGAAGGTTAAGCCAAGGACAGCGCCACGCAATGCGTTCAGCTGACAAATTGCACATCCATTCAAACCACCATCCCTCATCAAGGGCATCGACCAGGCGTTGTCGAAAGAAGTAGTCGCGGGCTGAGTAAGCAGGGCAAGAGTCCACAACTTGCAGTTTATCCATCAACCAAACCTAGGGAGGGATTTAAAATGAAAGAATAAAGAATAGAGAGACGTGCGATGAGAGAAAAGTAAGATGAGGGTTTTGTGAGAAAAAAACGAGCCTGAGGACCGAGTGATGTGAGCAAATACATATGTGAGCTTGGGTGGGAAACATTACCTGCAGCAGTAGTGGACTTTCCGCAAACCTGGTTGTCTCTTGGCGGTAGAAGGCATCCAAGCCTAGCAGTGTCTCGGCCAACGTCATGGCGGTACAGCTCTTTCCTTCCCTCAAGCCTTGAGCGACTTCAATCAAACGGATGCTAGCTCCTCCGGAGCCCGAGACAAACAGAAAATGAGATAGCATGTACAAGCAGAGGGCATGTTGTCGGAAACCTTGCCAATGATGGTTGCTGCGGTCACAAGCATCAAAGAATCGGTAAATCAGGCTCGGAATATCCAACATGCCATTACCAATCAGAGATCGAGCATCATGCGCGTTGAGACCGCACATCCGCCCTAAAGCTTGGGCATGGCCAAAACGAGACTGAGGCAAGATCTCTTCTGAGCGTTCAGACTCCAACAAGACTTGAAAATCTTCAAAAGTGAGACATACCTCTTGCCCTCCGAAGCTGAAGACATGCGTCGCCGGGTTCCAAAATCTCACTGCGGCGTAGAGGAAAGGAAGGTGCAATGGAGTCCGACCCAGCGTGAATAGTGCATTCAAGCCGAAACCCCGGAAGTTCAACTTTTCCGAGCCATCTAAAGAAGAGATCCAAGATGTGAGATTTTCTGCGAGAAATGCCTCCATTTTGTGCAAAGCAGTGATGAAATGAATGAGTTCCAAAGTTGGAGCTTTATAGGGGGTAAAACACTATTCGAGGACACGTGTCACAATTCTGGAAGCTGTAGGGAGAGGTGGCCGACCGGCCACCTATTCTAGCGGGCCGGCCACCCTTGATTCAAAAAACCTAGCAGGCCGGCCACCCTCCAATCCCCAAAAGCAAATGTGGCCCACCCTGCTCATTGACCCTGTTTTGCCCTCCGGAAGAAAGTTTAAGGCTCTTTCACGCATCGGGAACGTTGAAGGCCTCCATTTCTCTCAGTTTCGGATACGTTCCATCATCCAGATCGTCCGTCCGAAGTACGCTTTGTTGTATTTTTGCTTATTGAGTTGTTGTTTTGTTTATCGAGTTGTAAGTTTTGTCGAGCTGTTACATTTTTTGTTTTGAGTTATTACCTTTTGTTTACGCGATTTTTGTTGAGTCTTGTTTATTGAATCGTTAATATTGTTGTACTTTGCTTATCGAGTTGTAAACTTGCTAAGATTCTATTATTTCTTAGTGAGCCGAGTTTGTGATTTGTTGCGTCGGTTCATTACCTGACCAGGTAAATGCACAAGGCACATTTTCATTCAATTCCATTTTTGTGCAAAATGATGCGTTGCGATGCTAAGAATTTCGAATACAAACATCTTTTCAAAGGCTGTTTCATTCCATCATGTTTTACAACAAAATAAAGGTACAAGTTTTACAGGAAATAAAACTGCCTAACAATATGCAAAGTGCTACAAACTACTAGCAAAAAGTAAAATAAAGCAGGAAATAGCATAAATATCCTCAGGAACGGGAATGAGGAGGCCCTCTCATCCTCTTCTGCGGGATAACCTCTGCACCATCATCACCATCCGGGTCAGAGCTATCATCCTTCGGATCCCCCTCAGCCTCGTCTCCACTCCCGGAACTAAGACCGGAGCCTCCCTCCCCAGCAGATGTCTCTGACTCACGGTCTGCGACCTCCTCCTCCTCCTCAATAATGGGTGCCCTGCGTCTGCGAGACGACCCTGCTCCTCGAGCTCCTCGAAAAGGCCTAGATGGCCCAGCTCCCTAAGAAGGCCAGGATGGCCCAGCTCCTCGAAAAGGCCCAGATGGCCCAGTACCTCGAACAGGTCCAGTACCTCGACTTCCTTGAGAAGGCCCGGGTGGCCCAGCCTGCGGCGGAGCATATACAGTAGGCATCTGAAAATGAAGAGTTCGATACATCAGTTCAAATATGAAAAGAAGATGCAAGTACAGTATGCGAGTGGGGTGTGTGTCAGATGTGCTCTACACAGCCTATCAATACAGCAGAATGTTCAAAACCAATATGTCATCAGAAATATGCTAAATCAGAAAGATGAGCATGACTGCGCCCATAATGGCCAGCTGTGCCTCCCTCTGTAGGATCATGCCTTCGAATGTGGCCAGCATCCCAAGTAGCTCATCCGTGTATTCAACTGGAGGCTGCAAATACAAATGCAAAACTATCAGTAAAGGAATGAACATCCAAATATCTAACTGATAAATCAAAGCTGTAAAACATACCAGGGGCGAATCAGGATCTTTGACATATCTGTGGTCAGGAAGAGGAGGCTCTAGCGAGACCTGGTAAGGAGTCCCGAACCGCCAACTCATCAACTCGGTCGGCATGTCTGGCCACCTAGGATGATGAAGAGACGGAGGGATCGGAGGAATCGAACTACCTCTACCCCTAGATACACCAGCCCTGCTAGAGGAGGGGATATTCGTGGTATGAGCCCGACTCGACGATGGTACATCAGTAGGCCTCCGTGGCGAACCGCACTCCGTCAAGGGGGGCATCAGATATATACGACGATAGGTGGCGTAGTCCCCCTCCATGAGATGTAACAAAGCATCGGTGCCCTGCATATCACTAACGACCTCCTGGGCAGAGAGTCTATTGGCAGTCCACATGGTGGCTGGAGGTACAGCAGGAGGGTCCTGAGAATCGTACCCCCACACCTGACGCAGAAAGCGTTCCCCCAAGAACCATGCCCTACCAACAGGTCCTTCGAGCAGGAACCTATACTGGGAATTACCCGATCCTCCGGGATACTGATGTCGGAGACCGTCACCTAAGATCGCCCAGGGCTGCCAAGTAATCTGCGGATAGCCAGTGCATAAATCAATCAGAAATCAGGAATATACAGGGCAGATCAAAGATGAAAATGAAAGGAACTGAGAGTTTTGAAATACCTCTGTCGTCCGCACAGTATCAAAATACTGTCGCAGGTAGAAGAGAGTCTCTCGAGGTCTCGATCGGTGCTGCCCTCGAATACCAGTGAAAACGGAGTCATAAGGAGTCCTGGCACCTCCATCTCCGGGGCTAATGTGGGAAAATATACGTACACCCATAGCTGAGAAAAGCAGTGCGGAATGTGAATACAAAGTGCTAAAGGCAGAATACAGAGTGCAAAGTGCGCCGTGTGTGCAATGAACAAGTAATGAGGAGCAGAAATGTAAATCAAGAGGACGGAATGTACCTCCCAGGCTCTCCAATAGCCGCCGAGTAAGTCTCCTCGCCCGCGAGAGGCTGCACTCATGTAACAATAGAGGGTAGCCAGGCCAGCGCCACCCCAGTCATACCGACTGACCTGTGATAGGTCCACTAGGGCACTCAAGAGATACAACCCAACAGTGTTCCCCCTATCGGCAAACAGAGTGGTGCCAAAGAGGAACATGAGGAAACCTCGGGTGTACTGCTCAATCTCCTCAGGAGACTCAGGCTCCATCTCCGGCCTCCGAAAACGGGAAGAAAACCAGGTGTACCGGACTCTCCCGGAAGCTCTGTCTACGGGTGGGTGAGCCCCCAATAGATATACCCAAGCGGCCTCCCACTCTCCCATATCCTTGTTATAAGGTATGGGCCAACCGCCTATGTCTAGGTGAGTGAAGTCTGAAGTCTAGAGTCATGGTCATGTCCCGGTGGCGAAAAATGGAAAGAATTGGTGGTGTCCCACCATCTCTCCAAAAAGCGACTAACAATGTCTCTTGGCAGGACAGCGGGATAACCCCGTACAGAATGCTCCGAACCCTGCTGAGTCAACCAAATCCCGGACAGCCTCCGGAAGCTCAGCGTACCACTCTCTCGCGGCAGTAGAGCCATATCCTCGCACGGTGCGAGAGCCAACCTGCATTCAGAATGAATACATGTGTTCAGTACACAATAAAATGCAAGCCGTATGCAAGTAACAAGCTGTGTGCAAATGAAATGAAGAAGCTGTGTGCAAATGAAATGAAATAGCTGTGTGCAAATGAAACGAATCAGTGGGCTGCGTGTTCACTTCAAATCTGGGCTGCGTGTTCAGTAAATCTGTGTTTTGGGCTGCGTGTTCAAATCTTACTCAGTGGGCTGCGTGTTCACTTCAAATCTGGGCTGCGTGTTCAGTAAATCTGTTTTGGGTCGTGTTCAAGTCTTACTCGATTAATGCGTGTTCATTTCAAATCAATGCGTGTTCGATAAATGTTTGTTTTTGCGTGTTCAAGTCTTACTCGATTAATATTCAAGTCTTAAGTCTTACATGTTCACCCCATTCAAACTGGGGGTTCTGTGTTTGATGTGTTTTTGTTTTTTCAAGGGAGTCTTCTTACTTCTTTTCGTCAGTTTTGACCCATTTTTTGACCGCCCTCAAGACTTGGGCATCTTGATCGTTGCTCGGTGTTGAGAGATGTGCAGGCTACAGGTTCAGTTTCTTCGGCAAGAAGAGAGGCAAATCTTCCCAAACACTTTGTTTAAGGGTTTGGAGTTGAAGAAAAGAGGAGAAGAGGGGAGAAACCAAGTTGTAGAAGAAGATAGGGATGAGCAGTCCTCGCTAAATTGAGCGTATTGGTCTATACACTTGGATTTAAGCTATGAGGCCACCATCGTTGGAAAGAAGACTTCCGGGGCTTCACTTTGCACTTAAGAATCTCCCAAAACCAAGTCCGGGTGGAGGAGATATGATTGATTGAAGCTGGGCATCATCCCGGTTGGATCGAGTCTGCGCGACTTCACGGAAAAGGGCATAACTTTTTGCACAGGAGGAATTTTGATGCAAGGTTTGCGCCATTGGAAAGCTAACTTCCGGGGCTTCGATTTGCATACCCACCGGCACTGTTTTGAGCAAGGAATCATCTGTCGGCACTCTATTTAGCCGACCGGCAGAAAAGAGTGCCGACCGGCACTTTATTTTGGCTGAAAATCAAATTGGCTGGCCGGGTTGAACCCTTTGAACCCCCCTAGCCTGGTGCATGACAGGTGTGCCAGCTGGGATGCACGAACCAAACCCACGTGCATATATGTATCTATTTTGGAGCCTTGAACCCCATTTTTGGCCCTTTGCTCATGGCTTCTTGAGGAAGCCTTGACCCTTTGTCTTGGCTTCCTCAAGAAGCCTTACAATTGCACAAGCTTCTCCAACAAGCCTTGCACCCTTTGACCCTTTGAAACTTAGCCTCTAAGTCTTGTTTTGATTGCTTATATAAGGAGGTCCTCTCCTCCTTTGATGAAGGTTGGAAGGTTTGAACAAAAACCAGAGATTGATATATGCATATCTGATATATAGATATATATCTCACCCCCCCTCTCTATATCTATCTCATTTCACCTCCAAACAACCTAGTTCTTGGGCCATTTCCCCTACAACTCATAGCACAAGGCAACCTTGCTCCATTCCAGCGACTTGGGGCTGTTCTTCAGAGCTTAGGAGCACCTAAACTTGGTCCAAGAGGTGCTGGTTTGCTGGTCTTCAAGGGTAAGTCTTCATCTTCCCTTTTCTTGCAATTTCTTGCTTCATATCTTAGCCCTAGTTGCAAGCACTTTTGGGCTCCGACCCAAACTTCAAATAGTCTTATTTTGGGGTCCTCTTCATGTTTAATTGAGGACCCCTTGCTGTTTGGTGGCTGCATCTAGCACTTATCTCAATATCCTCTTGTATGCCATGTTTCTTGCATAGAATATTTGGCTTGTGTATGATCTGTTTCAGAGCATGATGTAAGCTAAGAGTAGGCTTATTTTGAGCCCTTCTTCAACATTGAAGAAGGGCTCAACCATGTTTGGCCTCTCTATCATGCACTTGCTTTGAAATCCATGTGATTTACCGTAATCTTGCATGCTTTCTTAGCCTATCTTGCTTCTGTTTTTGTGGCTGGTCATACACTGAAAATGTGCTTATTTTGTCATGTATAAGATCTGTTTTTTGTTGTTTAGGCCATCCATGGCATGCCTTATATGGCCACTTTGCATTTTGGCTTGCTAGCCTTAAGTGCATGAGTATATAGCATGTGTTCCTTGCATCATTTTAGTGGTTTGGGACCCTCTTACATGCTATTTCAGACCCTAATCCATGCTCACATGTTCATTTTTTTGTTGTCTCTTTCATGCTTTAAGGGTGTGCCCTTTTATGCCTTGAAATATCCCTCATGCATGCTTGTGTGTTTAGAGCTTTTGGGATGCCATGTGTGTGAGTTTTGGGTGTGTTTTTGCATGCTGAAAATCTGTCATTTTGGGTTGCTTGATATGTGCCATGTTTGGTCATGAATAGGGGAAGGTTGAATGCACCACTTTATGCCTTTGCCTTAGGCCTTTTGGCTTGCATGCTTACATGTTTGTTTGTCTACATCTTTTGGTCCATTTTGCCACTGTTTCGGGGAGGCTTGAGGGCTGCCCCTTTGTGGCTAAGTCCATCATTGCATGTTCATCATTTGCTTATTGCATGTTTAGTTCTTTAAGTGTTGTAGTATGATGGTTACATTGTCTAATTGCCTATGGTTTACATTGTATTCGCACCTTGCATGTTGCATTGCATTTGGCATGCTAACATGTTAGTATTAGGTTGCATTATTGGAGCCATGTTGCATACATGCATTGCATTATCTTGGTTTGGGGTGTCAAACCAAGTGCAAGAGTTGAGAGGAGTTCACACTTTAAGTGGTGCAACTTGTCCCAACCCTTGGTCACCAAGACCTTTGACTAATACATGATAAGGCCTTGGATTTCATTTGTTTGTTGCATTGCATAATACCATTAAAATGCAATCTTGGCTCTTAGGCTATCATGCACCAAGGTGCACAATTGATAGTCCTAGAACTAAGAGTCATGCTTCCTTGAGTTCTACACATGATAGGGAGCATTGGCCATGCACAAATATGTCCAAAAATCCAATGCCATGCATCTTTGTCTGCTCTTCATCAAGCTATTTCTTGAGAACTTTGTGCCGACCGGCAGGAAATAGTGCCGACCGGCACTTCATTTCTGGCCGGTAGATCATTTTGCAGCCGGTGGCCACCACAAGCAGCCGGTGGTGATTTATTCCAGCCGGTGGCACTCATCAGCATTCAAGGAAGGTATTCTGGGACTTTGGCATTTTTTGGAGAGACAGGGCAGCAAAAAAACAGAGGCAGCAGTGTCATGACGCGGCTTTTCGGGCAAGGCGGACATCGAGCATGCATCATTCACGCATCCCGAGGCGGGGGCTGCGGCCTTTTCCCTTTTGCATTTAATTTGTTAATTAAATTAGAAGTTTTGTAATAATTAATTAGCTAGGATAGTTGATTATTATTTGGGACTGTATATTATTCTTTTGGTCCCTCCGAGTGAGGGCAAAAATGTAATAAGTGTGGGTGAGTGTGATGCATGTCTTCCAAACCCCGCTTCTTTCTAACCCTTTTATTTACCCGCTTCCAGTGGTAGATTAGGGCATTTTAAATTAGCATACCTTATGCAATGCATGCGTGCATCCATGCATTTGTTTACATGCACCGGGCTCGGTACATCATACAAACTGCATCGCAATTTTCAAATTCCAAAATTGAATACGTGCTATTTGATCGCATTCCACATGCCATATTTAGGATAGCCGAGCCTGCGTAGATTACATCTTTGCATGTGTTGCATTAGACATTTCAGTATGCTTAGGTCCATGCATGGATTTCTAATAAGCTTCTGTTTTGGCTTGGAGTACTAGGTGAGTTTTTATGCTTTAGCATATCGCATGCGTGTGAATATTAACATGATAGCATGCTTACCATGAGGCTAAGTGCTTATGTGATATAACTGCATGAATGCCTGTGGATGGAGGTTGAATTACCTAAATTGGGACAACACATTAAAACTGTGAGTTTTAAAGCCCACTAGATAGTGGCAAAACCGTCTTTTCTAAAAGCCCGCTTGAGAGTGGCAAAACCTGCATTTTAGCCTACTTATGAGTAGCAAGTCATTTTCAATACAAACTTACAATGTTTTGTTCCAACTTAGGCGATTTGGTCTATACTTGTTTCTTTGTCGCATAACATAGTAAATCTAGGCTAATAACCGAATAAGAACACGTAATGTTTTCAAAGAGGATATCATGGTTAGTAGAGGCGGTCTTGGACCCAAGCGAAAGTGTGCTCATAGTCGACCTTCCCGATCGTACCCAAGCTCGAGCCAAGACAACTTTGGTGATGACGGACACGTGGCCTTGACCGAGTCGGGGTTTCCTAAATTCCCCATTTTAAAAATATTTAGGTGGCGACTCATGTCCGCAAAAGCAGTCCATGTTTGGCACTACTTTTCGAAAGATCTGTTTTCCTTAAAGCGATTTGCCAGAGGTGGACTCTTTGGATCAGGTTTTGCACCGCAACAAACTTAAAGAGACCGAGTATGCGAGGTCCCCAAGCTTGTTACACTGCGTGTTCACTTCAAATCTGGGGCGCGTGTTGAATAATCTGTTTTTTTAAGAAGCTCAAATCTTACTCAAATTGCGTGTTCACTTCAAACCTGGGCTGCGTGTTCAGTAAATTTGGTATTTGGGCTGCGTGTTCAAATTTCAGAAAAATTAGTGGGCTGTGTGTTCGCTTTAATCTGGGCTGCGTGTTCAGTAAATTTGGTATTTGGGCTGCGTGTTCAAATTTCAGAAAAATTAGTGGGCTGTGTGTTCGCTTTAATCTGGGCTGCGTGTTCAGTAAATTTGGTATTTGGGCTGCGTGTTCAAATTTCAGAAAAATTAGTAGGCTGTGTGTTCGCTTTAATCTGGGCTGCGTGTTCAGTAAATTTGGTATTTGGGCTGCGTGTTCAAATTTCAGAAAAATTAGTGGGCTGTGTGTTCGCTTTAATCTGGGCTGCGTGTTCAGAAAATTTGGTATTTGGGCTGCGTGTTCAAATTTCAGAAAAATTTGTGGGCTGTGTGTTCACCATCAATTTGGACTGCGTGTTCAGAAAATCAAAGTTTAGGGATGTGTGTTCACCATCGACTTGGACAGTGTGTTCAGAAAATCGGAGTTTGGGACTGTGTGTTCTACTCTTAGTCAGTGTGGGCTGTGCGTTCACCATCGACTTGGACTGTGTGTTCAGAAAATCGGAGTTTAGGACTGTGTGTTCTACTCTTAATCAGTGTGTGCGGTGTGCTCACCTTCAAATTCGGGCTGTGTGTTCGACAAATCAGTGTTTGAGCCGTGTGTTCAATTCTTAACTAATGTGTACCGTGCGTTCACAATCAATCAGTCAATGAGCCGTGTGTTCAGCAATTCAAGTGTTTAAGTCACATGTTCAGAATGCAAACAAAGTATTATGTCATAAGCTAAAACTGTGTGTTCAAGCATGGCAAAGCTACAAAATGCACGAAAAATGTAGAAAATAAAGTAAAATACCTCTCGTGCATCGTGAGAGAGGTCTTTGCTCGACTTTAAGAAGTAAATCCCGGGTGCGGTCATTGAACCAGTGAAGCGACGAAAAATGGCATGAAGCATATCTACGGTGAGCGTATCTCCCGAGAATAAAAGGGCGGACTCTCGGGGGCAATGTCATGATATCAAAATCATCCCTGGCACCTGGAGGACCTCCACCATGAGGGTAATCACCCGCCATTTCAAGAAATCTGCAAAAGGAGCAAAAATGAGCCAAAATGAGCCAAAATTGGAAAAAGTCAACAAAAGTCAACTTCCGGGAAATGGAAAAGTCAACAAAAGTCAACTCCTGAGAAAATCCTCCAAATATTGAGACAAACTTACCTCAAGTGGTGAAAATGAGAAAAGAAGCCCCGAAATCAAAATTTAATCTGTTCAAAGTGCTTAAAACTGAAAGATTTCGCGAAAATAACTTGCGTGGAAGGCCAAAAAGCGCGTATAAATTGTGCAGATCTGAAGGAAAAAATGGTTTGGGGAGCAAGGGAAGGAGTTTTTGCAGCTGTGGGAGTGATTTCGGAATGAATGGAGGAGGATATATATAGAAATGAGCCAAAATGACAAAATTGCCTGCTTTGGATGTGGTAAACCACCTTACCTTTTCCGCCGGCCATTTGCTTTTTCTTCCCTGGCCGGTGACCTCCCCTAGGGCAACCACCTGGCCGGTGGTGTTCCCCACTTGCCCACCTAGCTCCCTGCAAATTTTGAGGAAGATCGGAGTTCCCAGGACTTGAAAAAGTTCGAAAAAAGTGCACTTTCTGGCGCGAAACTGCTCCGCCGGAACTTCAGCTGCAATTTCTGACATGTGTCTCATCATTACTCATCAAAATCAAGGTGTATCCTTTTTGAACATGTTGTAACCACTCCGGGAGGTGAACCAGAGGCTGCGATCGAGTCGCCTTCGCCGAAATGCGGATTTTCTTACTTGTTGTTTCGCAACAAACGGGCGCCTTGATTCGTGCTCATTTTGCATTGTCGTGCATATAACTTGTATTCTCATGAGCATTTTGCATTGTCATGCATGATTTCTTGTTGTACCATACCTTTATGCTCGAGCATGCGTTGTCACGCACATTCCTTTCTCGCATTGCGATGCATTCATTCACCGACACTGCGTGTGTCAAACTTTCGGAACCATAAGAATCACATTGAATATATGTTGTTAGCATATTGTTCTTGTTGAATTTCTCTCTTTTGCAGGCACGATATTGTATGTACGGTTCATTTGAGGTTGGTGCGACCAGACAAATTGCGCAGGTATCGTATCTTCTCCGTGTGAGACGCGACGAGAATTGAATGATTCTCCGCATTCCTAACTGCATGAAATGTAGTTCTTGCTTTGCATTCTTGCTTAAAACTGTTGCATCTATTTGCAAATACTTGCCTCATTACAGCTTGCTGCATTTGCATGATCATTTGGCTCTGTGCATATCGCTTTGCATTTTGCCCCCTGCCTGCGGGCACGCCTGCGGACATATATCTCTGTGCATCTTGTATGATTGTCTAAGCCTTCGGCCTTGTCAAAAATGGGTCGTCTCTAGGCTTTGACATTCACTCCCGTCACTTCTTGACTTCCGAAGTTCACAAAGAGGGCAACTGAGACACCCCATTTTTGACCGACCTTAAGATTCGACGTCACCGATTGAGCGCCGGTGATGTTGCATATTGTGCTCATTCGAAGTCTTAGAGTCGCGCCAGGCGCCGCCTCCGAACTTCGAACTCTCTTTCAGGCCTTGTCTCGGTTTGCGAACCGACTCGATTTCTCTATTTTCTTTCACGAGGGAGGGAGAGGTCCCAGAGACCATCTCTCGGTCATGGGCTACATTTCGTGGTCAGAGGCCATTTTGCCCATTTCGGCCCTGGTTCCGCTTTCGGGCCGTGTGCCTTAGTTCGACCACCCAACCATCTCGATTCCTCCGATTTTTGGCATGCATCTCATTTACTCCTTCGAGGGACACCGGGTCTTAGATACCCACTTCGGGCCAAACACCACTTTTGGTGCTTAATTCGGTTTTGACCGAATCGCGGTTTTGGCCCCCGAGCATTCGTTTTGCATCGGTTTTGTTCATTTTGGTAGGTACCTCTGTTTTATCACCAGAAGATCCTTTGGAGGGTGGGAGGCCAGCAATTGTCTCAAAGAACCGGTTATGCTCCTCCGGCGCCCCCCGGCGCCCGTTTTTCTCACTTCCGGGCTATTGTTGAACACCCTAGGGTCATTTTCTTCGAGCCAAAACCACATATTTGTGTTGTGCCCACATGGGAGGACCCTAAAAACACATGGCCGGCCAGTAATTCTTTTGTCCATTTTGAAACCTCTTTGAAAAGTGGCTTGTTGTTTCTCCTGTTTCAGAGTTGCCAATTTCCAACCATAGGGTCTTGTTGTACACATATGGGAGGACACCAACCTTTGGTGGCCGGCCAGAAATTCTCACTTTCCATTTTGCCCCTTGGCCGGCCGGCCACCTGCAGCAAAAGTGGATGGCCGGCCTGCTTCCTCAGTGTGAGTTCATTCCAGCTGTGTCTTGGTTTTCCCCCAAAAATATCTCTATCCGGGGGAACCTTTTGGAGAGAAATAAGGGCTCATTTCCCCCCACTTTGGGAAGCACTCTCCTCTCCCTCTCTTGTCCATATTGCTGCCCTCCCAACTCAAGAAGAGAGGTTCCAAGAATTGGTGTGAGGATATCTCTCTCCATCTCTCTCAACTCCTCAAGTTTTGGTTCCATTTCTTCATCATCATCAAGCACCACCACTACTACTCCATTCCAGCAGCAAGGAGAGGCTTTCCAGCAGCTAAGAGGCAACAAATTTGGTCCAAGAAGCAACCAAAGTCTTGATCTTCAAGGGTAAGTCCACTTCACCCTCTTTTGAGCTCATTTTTGCCTCATTTCCTTAGCCTATTTGCTCACTGTTTTAGGCTCCAACCCTAACTGAAAGGGTCACTCTTTTGAGCTTATCTTCATGTTTGTTTAAGGGCTCAACCCTGTTTGAGCCCTCTATAGTGCACTTGCTTCAATACCATCTTGTATGCCTTTATTTTGCATGAAATTTCTAGCCTATGTGTAATCTGTTTCCGAGCATAATGTAAACTGTAAGAGGGCCTATTTTGAGCCCCTCTTCAACATTAAAGAAAGGCTTAACTCTGTTTGGGCCCCCTATCTTGTACTTGCTTCACAATCTCTCCTATTTACCGTAAGTTTGCATGATTTGTTTGGCCTATATATAAATTGTTTTGGAGCATGTCATATATCACTTATTTCAATACCCCTCTTGGGGAGCCATTTTTGCATTCTTGCTTAATCCTATGTGTGCTTGCTGTTTAGCCCTTTTTATGACTGAAAAATGCTTGTCTTGGGGCTGCCTTGCTACTGTATTTTCATTCCATGTCTATATTGTGCATGTTTGGTATAACTATAGGCCATTTTGGGTGCCTAAATTCATGTTTCGGGGCCATTTCATGCATTGGGTGTACTTTCGCCTCATTACGGGGCTGTTTTCCCCCACATTTCAGTGCCAAAATTCATTTGCATGTTTGCATATCATTTTCATGCCATTTCATGCCTTAGGGCCATCGCCTCGGTTTACGTGCCCGTGTGCACATATTTCGAGGCACTTCATTTTTCATCCGACGGCCTCTTATGTGAGTGTGGCTGAGGCTCACTCATGTTGGTGTAAGTCCATTTTGCATTCTGTATGCTTTTTTTTTTTTTTAGCATCATTGCATTCTGTATGCCATTGCCTCGGTTTGCGTGCCCGTGTGCACGCATTTCAAGGCACTTCACTTTTATCCGACGGCCTCTTATGTGAGTGTGGCTGAGGCCCTCTCACGTTAGTGTAAGTCCAATTGCATTGCGTATGCCATTTTATGCCTTAGGATCATTTTCTCGATTTGCGTGTCCGCGTGCACGCATTCCGAGACATCTCTTTTTCATAGCATTGTGTATAGGATTACATATTAGCTACATTTCATGCATATCATGCATATTGCATCGTGTTCGGGATAGGAGTTAGCCCGGGCACGGGAAACGAGGCACGTTCCGTACTTCGAGTGACGGAACGGGTCTCAATTCCCAAGTCACTGACACTCCGGATTACCCATGATGGAGTTAGGTTTTGTTGTATCATTCATCTGCATTCACCCTATATTGAGTTGTGCGATTCGGCTCCTCGGCCATCATGCATCGATATGCGTGATTGGTGGCACGAGGATCGAGGCATGCATATATTTGTGAAATACATTGCTATGCCCCTTCTCGCCTCTCTCTGTTGCGTAAAATGAAGAATCAAGAACTTTTGGAGATTGGCACGCATTTAGAAACATTGCAAACAGAGGCTAATTGGGGCATCGGTGGATTTCAAGCAACAAATTTCAAATCATGCATCACTTCATCATCCGGAGCAGAATCAAGGCAGTCCCTAGCTTGCATGCCAGTTTTATTTTTCTTAGTTAATTTGTTAATTAATTAAGGATTTGTATATTATTTGGACTGTAATATTTTGGACTGTACTATTCTTTTATTCGGGACTGTATATTTATTTGGACCCTCTGCGCGAGGGCAATGTTGTAATAAGTGTGGGTGAGTGTGATGTATGTCTTCCAACCCCACGTCTTTCTTCCCTTTTATTTACCTGCTTATGATGGTTAGATTAGGGCATATTTCAATTAGCATACAGTATGACAGCATGTTTGCGTCATTCATCTGTTTTGCACGCACCGGGCTCGGCGTATCATATAAACTGCATTTGTGTTTCAATTCCAAATTGAATACGTGTTAGTTGTAGCATTTCACATGCCATGTTTAGAATAGCCGAGCCTACTATAGTTGCATTTTTGCATGTGTTGCATTAGGCATTTCTGTATAGTTAGGATCATGCATGATTTCTAATCGGTTTCTATTTTGGCTGGGAGTACTCGGTAAGTTTTATGCTTTAGCATCCTTGCATGCGTGTGAGTGTTGCCATGATAGCATGCTTGCCATGAGGCTATGTGCTTATGTGATATAACTGCCTTGAATGCCTGTAGGTGGAGGTTGAGTTATTTGGATTGGAACAATTCATCAAATGCTTGTTTTAAGCCCACTAGATAGTGGCAAAATCACGTTTTTCTAAAGCCCACCCGAGGGTGGCAAATCCACGTCTTAGCCTACCTGCGGGTAGCACCATCAAACCATTTTCAAACAAACAGACATGAAATGTTTTGTTCCGATTCAGGCGATTCAGTCTATACTTGTATGCTGTGCGTATCACATAGTAACCTAGGCTAATAACCGGAATAAGAACTCGCAATGTTTTCAAAAACAGATATCATGGTTAGTAGAGGCTCTTTGGCCATCGGGCGAAGCGGTGCTCACGAGTGACCTTCTAATCGTACCCAAGTTCCCGAGCCGAGGCAACTTTGGTGATGACGGACACGTGGCCTTTGGCACCGAGTCAGGGTTTCCTAAATTTCCCATTTTAAAACATTTAGGTGGCGACTCTGTATCTGGCGAAGCAGTCCATGTTTGGCACTTCTCTCAAAAATCTGTTTTCAAAATGATTTGCCGGATTTGGACTCTTCGGTTCAAGATTGAGAACCGTGACATTTGAGTCCTTCGAACTGTAGTGACCCAATATCGAACCAGAACCGGAGGGGGGGACTCGCACTCCCTTCCCCCGGGATGCGTTCGGGGACGTCTACAATGACCTCAAAAAAAAATGCCCTTAAACAAACATCAAGAGGGGCTCAAAATAAGACTCTTTTCATTTTATGACAAATCTCGAAAATGCTCACAAGTAGGTCTAAGATATGAAGCAAAATAAGCCTACAAAGAGGGATAGAGCATGCAAGGAGGCATATGACCTAAAACAGAAAAGTATCCTTAATAAAACTTCAAGAGGAGCTCAAAAGAAGACACTTTTCAGTTTATGACAAAATCCAGAAATGCTTTCAAACAAGGCTAAGCAATGGAGCAAAATAATGCAAGAAAAGGGGAAACAGAGACTTACCCTTGAAGAGCAGATTTCCAACAACTTCTGGACCAAGAAAGGAGTTCTTCAACCTCTGAAAATCAACTCCAAGATGCTTGGATGGATGGTGGAGGTGTTGTGCTAAGGGTTGTAGTGCAATGGTGCAAGAACAAGGAACCTCATGCCAATGGTGATCAACTCTTCTCAAGGGTTGATAGGTTGAAGATGCCTTCTAGCACAAACGCTCAAGAGTTCTTGAGAGAGAGGAATGTGGAGAGAGAGGTGTAGAGATAGAGGCTCTCAAAACTTGCTCAAGAAGTTCTAAGTGTTCTAACCCCCCTGAATATATGATATATGGCCTCCTATATAGTAAAAAGCAAAGGTTTGGTCGAAAATATCTCAGCCAAGACAGTTGTGCCAGCTGCAGATGAAATATCTGTTGAAATCTACTTTTTGGCATCAATGACTGGCACCTTATCATTGTTGGCCGGCATGGGACAGGCATTGGCCATTAATGGCCGGCACATTTCTATAGAGGCTAGCATCAGAAATCAGCCTTAGTCCCCGACTTGAAGAAAGCCTAACTCCTTCATCTGGATGCCTTTTCAGATCATTCTTGTGTGAAAATTGAAGCCCCGGAAGTAAGCTTTCCAATGGTGGCAGCCTTGCATCAAAATTCTATGTGTGCTAAGAGATATCCCTCTTTTAGTGAAGACTGCCCAGTTTTGTTCCAACCGGATTGATGCCCAACTTCTAACAACCATATCTCTCCCATCTGGACTCGGCTCGAGGAGATTCTTGAATGAAAATTGAAGCCCCGAAAGTAAGCTTTCCAACGGTGGTGGCCTCATAGCTGAAATCCAAGTATTCAAAAGGATAGGCCTGATTTGGCGAGGACTTCTCGTCTCTCTCTTAACGGTTCATGCCCAACTCCTTCCCCAACTGGGTTTCTTCTCTCCTCTCCTCTTTTCTTCAACTCCAAAACTAAACAAGGTGTTTTGAAAGATTTTTGAAAGAGTTCATCTCTCTTTCATTCATTTCCACTTTGTCCTCGCTCGGTTTGCCGAAAAAAAACGCAACATTTAACAAAATGCGAGCGTCGGAACATCGTAGGAACTTTATTTCAAAAATATTTTGAAAGAGAGGGTTTCAAGGTCTCAAAATCTTTTGATCAAGATAGTTTTGGTTCAAAAAGGGGTATGAAGTTGGGATTTGACCCTCTCCTTGTTGAAGAAATCGAACCCTTGCACTGCACAACTTTCACCACCAAGTAAACCGTCAGTAGCGGCGTCCAAGTCTTAAGGGTGGTCAAAAATGGGGTGTCTACACCCTGCTGGATTGGCCGGCAGCAGAAGAGCGGGTTAGGATGGATGGTATCTCGGTGGAAGTTGCTGTGAGGAGGTTCTTGATACGGCTTCTCTTGGCCATCTCTTTTGCCTCGGTTAACCAGATTAGAGGCACGTCTGGTAGTGTTGGGTCTGGAGGAGGCGACGGAGCACGGAGAAAGTCTGTGACCTTACTCTGGCGTGAAGTTGAGTATCTATATGTAGGAACGTAACCGAGGAGCTCGTTATAATCCCGGTTGCGGTAACAGAGCACGGTTCTAATGGCTGCTTCGTTGGGATAGTGGTAGTTGGCTTGCACGGCTTGGATCGCTACAAAGGAAAAAAGTGTCAAGTACAGAATATTGAAGAAAAGCAATTGACCGAGCAAGTTAGCACGGCTTACATGTTTCACCGAAATTCTTGCTAATGAACCAGCCCGGTACGTCGGCTGTTTCATAGTTGCCAGACACCCAGAAAAAGTCGTCATCGTGTAAGTCCTTATCTGGGGTGCCGATCACTATCTTTTCTTTGCCCGGTCGAATTTTTAAGTAATAGGCGAGGCCGTCGCCTGTGTGCCCAAGGGTGTACTGACGGAGTATCTCGGCTAAACCTAAGTTGGTTCTTAGCCGGTTGTTCAACTTGTGGACCCCGTTGATTATTCGGTAAGTGTTGGTTGAGACTTGGGTGGGTACTAGCCCAGTGTGGCACAGGAATTTGGTCATCAGTGGGTTGACCGGGAAGCGGAGGCCTCCTTCAATTATGGACAGCACGGTGATGGGGCACTGGTCTAATTTGCCCCAAGGGGTTGTCTCAATCTCGGCGAGCTCTAAGTGAACATAGTAGGGATATCTTGTACTCTTCAGGAGCAGCCAAGCAGTAGGAGTGTCAACAAGGAAGCGAAAGCACCCCATGTGTAGCCAGCTGGATTAGCTTGGCTGAGGTGGTTTGGCACAGACTGGTGTTTTTATGGCTGCTCGGTCTTTGAGAGCCTCAATATTTGGTCAATGGTCTCCTTGGACTCTGCAGGAAAAGGATGGCAATTGTAAGTGTGAGCGCGGTTGCGCAAAACGAGCTTGACTTTAGCTCGGTCGTGAAGGTAAACCAAGGAGCTCGATCGCTCAAGCAGACCAGATGTTAGCCTGGTCGAGCGGACAAGTTCTCTGCCTACCCCGATTTCTGCTAAGGTTTTGATAAACTAGTAAATTGCTCGGTCTTATTGAATTTTGGGATCAAAAAGTGACCTGGAGCCCGGTCCGCTCCAGTTCTTCGTGTATTCATGTGTTCATCATTGGGATTGAAGAACAGCAATGAGTGCAAGGGGCATGGGAGGGTTTTGGGGGCCTATACCCTAGAATCTATGGATTATGTGCCCTAAAGCGTGGAATAACAAATGAAATAGCAACAAAGAGCTCAAAAGACTTACCAGAGTAGAGACAAATGCAGTTCCTTCAAGCACAAGCACAGAGGAAGGGCGAGAATAGAGGCTTGGCGAGGGTACTGCTACTTTAAGATGCTTAGAATGGAAGAGAGTTAGTAAGAACAAAATGAAGACAGATTGGGCATGTATATAGGCCCAAGGAACCGCCAAAAACTTTGAATACGAGAGGACATCAAGGTTGGTTGCTCGAGGCCAATGAACGCACGACACATGTCCCTGTTAACGGCGGCGTCAGTACTGAAGAGACAGGATGGTGAATCGAGGCGTCGACCGGGCAAGTTTTGAAGACAAGTATGTCAACTAACCCAGTCACCATCTTGCAAACTGAGAACTGAGGAAGTGTTACCCCAGTCAGAACAGGTAATCCCGGTCACGCTTGCGCGGACAGAATTAAGGGGCAATTGAGAGGAAGATTTATGATCTGGATTGGGCCGTGGTAATGCCGGACAAATTGTGGGCCGAACACATTTGGGCCATGGTAGCTGGGCCTGTCCAGAAGGGATTTTTGCTCGGTAATGGCAAAGGGCGTGTGGAACTGAGCTACTCGGACTTGTTGGTACGGAAACCGGTCAAGTGAGGGTTCGACTGAGATGTCCGCAGCCTCACAAGGTTCCACGGTTCGTGTGTTGCTCGGTCGGAAGGCGCGTACCCGTGGCTCGGCATGAAGGCCTTTAGTTAACCGGCATGCCCTACTTCAAGCTCGGCTTTGCCAGAATGCACTTGAGCTCGGCTTTTACAGAGCTCGGTTGTTAGAGCATTTGGGTGTGGAGTGCAGTACGGCCGCAGGAAGTCGAGATGCTGCATCTCGGCTGCCGAGCTCCTAGTAGAGTGATTGGCAGTTTAGGTAGGTGATGTTCAGCTGGATTTGTGCTGACAGATGGGATAGCAGCAACACATGTCGAGAGACTAATGGGAGTAGATTTGGGGCGCAGAACGTATATAAGCATGTCTATGCCCCCCATGCTGAGACAGATGAACATTTGGTGAGATAAACACTCTTGACTCTCCCTTCTCTCTATCTATCACCTATGTGTGTGTTCTAACTTGATCATTGGAGGGGTTTTCTGACCACACACCGCCGGGTAGCTCACCACCGTTATGCTCGCAGGTCGATCGGACAGGTAGGAGCTTGGAAGAAAGGAGTACGGGCTCGCCTGAATATTTGCTCCCCGTACAAGAACATATACATCTCTTGCTTAAAAAGTCAACTTTAATCACTCTAAAATGTCAATGTCTAATCAACTAACATTTTTTAATATTTCTTTTTTTGATAAGTTATTTTTAGTCAATAAATCAATTTATACAATTGAAATATTAGAAACGAAAATGACATGTATGACATATTTCAAAGATTAAAATTGTATTCAACTCTAATATAATTTTGCATCTTTGAAAATTCCATTTTCATATCCATAAAGATGTTTATGACTAAATTTTATTTTAGAATAAGTGAAATCGATTCACATATAGAGAGATCACACTAGTGTTATGATGTGAGACACAAGTGTGGATAGCTTACAAGTATTGAAGATTGGTCAAATTTCCCAGAAGAGGTATAAGACCTCCAGAAAGTCCAGCATTGCCAAGGTCCCTTCAATAACCAAATCATATTTAACAAAAATAAATAAATTAATAACTACATTTAGAAGATAGAAATTAAACCTTGAAGAGGAGGTGTGGGAAGTAATGCAGGACTGTGATGGGAACAAAGCACCAGGCCCTGATGGCTTCAACCTTAATTGTATCCAGAGGTGTTGGCCTATACTGAAAGGGGAGATCTTAAGTATGGTGAATGAATTTCATCAAAATGGTAAGCTATCTAGAGGGGTTAACAGCTCTTTCATAGTTCTTATACCCAAGAAGGATAACCCCATAGGCTTAGGGGATTATAGACCTATCAGCTTGGTGAACTCTGTCTATAAAATTTTAGCTAAACTGCTCTCAAGGAGGCTTAGGAGAGTGTTACCTTCCGTGATCAATGAGGTTCAGTCTGCTTTTGTGAGCGGTAGGCAAATTCTGGATGGTATGCTCATAGCAAATGAAGTTGTAGATGCATGGAAGAAATCAAAAAAGAGAGGTATAATTCTAAAATTGGATTTCGAAAAAGCTTATGACTCACTTAATTGGGAATTTCTGTGGTCGATGATGAATAATTTGGGTTTCGGTGAAAAGTGGTTAGTTTGGATGAGAAATTGCATTTCTTCAGCCAGGGTTTCCGTGTTGGTTAATGGCTCACCTTCAGAGGAATTCCAGCCACAGAAGGGGCTAAGGCAGGGTGACCCCCTCTCTCCTTTTCTGTTCATAATCGCAGCGGAAGCTCTTAACCTATTATTAGCAAGGGCAGTGGAGAAGGGTTTGTTCAGAGGAGCCTCAGTTGGTAGTAATGATTTGCGCATCTCTCATCTCCAGTTCATAGATGACACCATAGTGTTTTGTGAAGGAGATCAGGAGGAGATGATAAATATCAAAAGGGTGTTGAGGCATTTTGAAGTGATGTCGGGATTAAAAATAAATTACCACAAGAGTGTTGTATGTGGAGTGGGCTTCCAAGATGATGAAATTGAGGGTTTAGCCCAAAGATTGAATTGTCTATCGAAGAAATTACCTTTTAACTTTTTAGGATTGCCTCTTGGGGCCAACCCGAGGAGAAAGAGTACTTGGAACCCAATTCTGGATAAGGTGAGTAAGAGGCTATCTTCTTGGAAGAGGAAACTCCTGTCTTTTGCCGGGTGTTTGACATTAATAAAATCAGTCCTATCTAACCTGCCTATGTACTTTATATCTTTGTTCAAGATGCCTAAAGGGGTTGTTAAGGCTCTAGTGAAAATCCAAGCCAATTTCTTGTGGGGTGGATCTAAAGCTGGGAGGAGTGTTCACCTGGTTAATTGAAGGGAGGTTACTAAGAATAATAATCAAGGGGGTTTGGGTGTGAGAGATTTGGGTGAGGTGAATGATTGTATATTGTTAAAATGGTGGTGGAGATTCGGTGTAGAGGATAAAGCTTTGTGGAAATCAGTTGTTTGCTCAAGGTATGGTCTTTTTGGTGGGGGTTGGTTACCAACTTTGCATAACATAGATGGGGCATCTACTGTATGGAAGGATATAGTGCAGCTTTATTCACTTAATCAGTCTTTGGGTGAGTTTTATAAGCAGAATTTAAGGCTAGCAGTGGGAAATGGGAGGAGGATCTAGTTTTGGTTAGACACTTGGATGAATGGGAGAGGTCTGAATAAGGAGTTCCCCAGATTATTTAGTCTATCCACTGAGAAGGAAGAATCCTTGTAGCAAATTAGTGCCAAGAAGAGCCTTGGGGTGTGGCAGCTTCAATTTAGAAGAAGGCTGCTGGCATGGGAGGAAGAGGAGCTGCAGAGATTGTATGCAGCACTGGAATCATCCTCTGAGCTCAGAGAGGATATTGAAGACTCTTGTTCTTGGCTTATTTCAAAGTCTGGGAAGTTCTCTGTTTCATCTCTGTGGAGTTGGTGGGTGGTAAACAAAGGCCCTGGTTTGAAGGTGCCAGCTGAGGTCTGGGCAGGTTTGGCACCTCCAAAGATGCAGTTTATCTGCTGGCTTGCTTGGAGAGGTCGAATTAAGACATCTTCCTTCCTCCAAGGGATAGGGGTTCTACCTCCCAATGCTTAGATCCAGTGTGTATTTTGTCAATCTGCAGAGAAGTCTATGGAGCATGTGTTGCTGTTTTGTCATTTGGTTTGGAAGTGCTGGGCAGCCATGGCTAGCTGGTGGGATCAGAATCTGGTCATCCCTGGTTCAGTTGAGGGCCTACTCCATTGGTGGTCAGGGGGTATAGCAAAGTCTTGGGCAGATAGAGCATGGCAGGCAGTCCCAGCATTAGTGTTGTGGTCAGTTTGGAAGACAAGAAACGAGTGTATATTTAAGGGAGAAACTCCAAGTTTTGCAAGATTATGTGAATGGATGAAACTGCAGATTGCTCTGTGGGTGAAGTGGTCATTCAAGGTTGATTATTCAGTCCATGACATAGTTTCAAACCTATACTAGATTAGGTTGCTTGTGTGAAGTCTTCTCAGCAATCGGCTCAGGCAGAACAGAGGTATGGTAGTTGTTGGGACCACTCTTGGGTTATCAAGAGGTCTGAGGGGATGGAGATCTGGCTGGTTCATCTTATTAGGCTGCAGGTTGGAAGTTCATCAGCTTGGGTTCTGTATCTCTGTGGCTTGTTCTGTGGGTCAGTGTGATGCTAGTTCAGGGTTTGTTGTGTTGGTGCTGGGTCTGCTGTTGGTTGCTATGCATAGGTTGTTGTTGTGAAGTTGCTATTCAGATTTATCAAAATAGTGAATTGGTTTCAATTTGAGTGCTGCATTTTTGCTCTGAATCTGTGTGGGGATTGGTATAGTCTCTCAGCAGTGGTAGTGTGGTATGGAACTTCAAGCCCAGATGGTGATTCTCTTTCTGAACAGGATGGTTCCCTCTTTTGGTGTTTTACCAATAGTGTAGATTGGTGCTTATTTGTCTCCTGTTGTAGTTTGCTTCTTATCTGTCTCCAGTTGCAGATTGGTGCTTATCTCTTCTGTGTAGGCTTTTTCTGTTTCTTTTTTTTTGTTCTTTGTTTTCTTTCTCAGGCAGGGCGCTTGGAGCTGTGTGTTAGCTCCAACTACTCTATTGATGTGTTCTCGTGGCTTTTTTTTTTTTTTTTTTTTGTGTTGGTTTTGGTTTCATCGCGCTCGCTTGAGCTTGGTTAGCTCCAGTCCTATTCTATTGATGTAATCCTTTTGCATACTTTCATCAATAAAGTTTTTCTTTGCTGATCAAAAAAAGAAGATAGAAATTAAAATAATTTTATTATGAATACAGAAATCAATTAAAAAAAAAGAATTTACACTCTAGTAACACTATTTTCAGAGTTGCAGGTGACGTGAAACCAGGTGCAAGGATTGACAAATGTTGAGTTCCAACTTTGTAGGACATTGAATGGGTCTACCAATTGGGCTTTCCAGGCTGTAGACACCCCATTTTTGACCAACCTTAAGACTCAGATGTCACCATTTGAGCGCTCGATGATGTTACATATTGTGCTCGTTCTGAAGTTTCAGAGTCTCGGCTGCGAGCCTTGCCTCCGAACTTCGGGGCTCTTTTGTGCTTTGCCTCGGCTTGTGAACTGGGTCCCGTTTTCTCCATTTTCTCTTCCTGAAGGGAGGAAGAGGTCTCGTAGACCATCTCTCAGTGGCCGTAGGCTACGTTTTGTGGTCGTAGGCCATTTTTTCCGTTTGGAGCCCAGTTCTCAATTTTCGGAGCCGTTGGCCGTGCGCCTCAGTTCGGGACCGCTTAACTACCTCCGATTGCTCCGATTTTTGGCATACACCTTGTTTCCTCCCTTTTGAGGGACACTGTGGCCCGAGAGACCAACTTCGTGGTCAAACGCCACCTCTGGTGCTTAATAGTCAGTTTTCGGGGCCCCAGGCCGCGCGTTTCAGTCCCCGAACCTCCGTTTTGCATCCGTCTTGGTTCATTTTTGGCAGAGACCTTATTTTCATTGTTAGGAAGGTTGTAGGAGGGTGGGAGACTAGCAATTTTTCTGAAAAACCAGCTTTTCTCTTCATTGCCCTTCGTTGCCCGTTCTTCTTACTAGAAAGCTGGTTTTTCCCATTCCCGGGCCACTTTTTCTGACTTTCCACCACACCATTGTATTGTACACACCTGGGAGGCCACCAATCTTGGTAGGCCGACCAGTAATTCCTCCTGACCCTTTTGAACCCCTCTAAAAAGCTGGTTTTTCTCTCTCCTGAACCACATTTTTTGGTTTTTCTCTATACAGCTGTGTTGCACTCATCTGGGAGGCCACCTTTTTGGGGTGGCCGACCAATAATTTTGCTTGACCCCTTTGACCCCTGGTCGGCCGACCAGGGGAGGTGGTCGGCCAGCCACCTAGACCTTTTGAACCTGGTCGGCCAAGTTTGTCTCTTCAGGTACATTCCAACTGTGCCAGTTGTTTTGCACCAGATCCACTGCCCGAGGGTTTGTCCTTATTTTTGGTCCATTTTAGGTGGTTTTTACCCCCTTTGCTTGGTTTCAAGGTGGTTTGGCCCCTTTGGTCAAACTTCTTGAGGAAGCTTGACCCTTTTGGTTTAGCTTCCCCAAGAAGCTTGACCTCTTTGGTCAAGCTTCCTTTAGAAGCTTTTAGCTCCCTCTCTTGGCTTCTCCAAGAAGCCTCATCTCTTTCCCTCTATATAACACACTCCACCTCCATTTGCAAGGGTTAGAAAAACCAGCTGGAGCATATCCCTATAATCCTCCATATCCCTCTCTTCCAAGCCTCAAAACACCCTTGTCCTTGCACCATTTACACACCAACTCATAGCCTACCACCTCCATCGTCTATTCCAACACCTTGGAGGTCATTTGCAGAGGTTGAAAGCTCACCAACTTGGTCCAGAAGCTGTTGGAGGTCGGCTCTACAAGGGTAAGTCCTCATTTTCCCTTTTCTAGCCTTATTTTGCTTCATATCTTAGCCCCTTCATATCCGAGCTAAATTGGAAAAGATCTTATTTTGAGTTCCTCTTAAACTTTGTTTAAGAAAACTTTGCTGTTTGAAGTCATCTACTCCCCTTTTGTGCTTTATCTCTCTTTTAGGACTTATTTTGCATGATAGATTAGCCTTATTTGTGAGCACTTCTGGGATTCAACCTAAACTTTAAAGTATCTTATTTTGAGTCCCTCTTCAACTTTGTTGAAGGGCTCTTTGTTGTTTGAATCCATCTACTTCCGCTTACCCTCTATCTCTTTTTTAGGGCTATTTTTGTATCATATTTTAGCCTTGCTTGTGAACACTTTTGAGATTTTATATAAACTGGAAAAAGTCTTGTTTTAGAATCCTCTTTAAGTTTGTTTAAGGTCCCATTTCTGTTCATCTTCCCCCTATGCATGCTTCATCTCTCCATGATTAGGGCTATGCATTAGAGCTCTTGCATTGGCCATGGCTTGGCCTCTTAGCCACTGAAATCTAGTGGATTTTTAGTGGCTTAGGTGTATTCTTGAAGGCCAAAATCAGAGGGGGGTGACCCCCTCTTTCCTTGTCTTGTTTGGTGATCCTTTTGGCCTTCCGAAGGGACCATATTTTGCATACTTTGAAGTCACTTTCCAGGCCTCATTCTGAGGGTTTTGAGGTCTTCCTTGGCTCTTTCCAAGGTCCTTTAAGCTATATTTTATGTCTATGATGCATGTGTAGAGAAGTCCCATTCAAGGCCTTCCAAAGAGGCCTTTCTTTGCATGTCTCCGAGACTAATTCCAGGGTGTATTTGGTGGGTTTTAGGGCTGTCATAACCCATTTCCAGAGTTGGTTTGGTCTTTCTAAGTGTCTATCTTGTATGTGCTTAATAACCTCTTATATGGCCCTCTAAAGGAGCTCATCATTTTGGCATGCATTGGCTGCATTTTAGTGATCATTTTGGCATATTTTGGCATGTTTTATTCATTAATTTTTTCTGGTTTGATGAGTTTTCATACGCTTCATATACATGCCATGTAAACCATGTTTGCTAGTCAAAGTTGCATGCTATTTTAATCCATCATGCTAGCATCTTTTGGTCATGCTTTGAACTAGAAATGTTCATGTTTTGGGACTGCCTTGGCTCTGTCTTTGTGCTTCATAGTCAAATAATGCATGCTTTGTATAGCTATAAGTCAATACATGTGCCTAGTTTTGAGTTTCGAGGCTTATTCCGTGCATGGGGTGTCATGTTTCCATGTTTCGGGACCACTTTGCATACTGTTTCAGAGCTGTCATTTATGCTATTGTATGCCATCTTTCATCCCTTGCCTTGCTTTGGTAGAGTGGCATTTGATGCCTTAGGTTCGGTCCTCAGTATTCGTGCATGTGTGCACGAATTTTGATTGTCTCATTTTCACCTAATGGCCACTGATGTGAGTGTGGCTGAGGTCCACTCATGTTGGTGTAAGTCCATCATGCATTGTGTATGCCATTTCAGTTCATAGCATTGCGTATGCTAGGTTGCATGTTAGAGCATTGTGCATGCCATGTTACATCGAGCATTGTGTATGCCATTTCATAGCATTGCATATGCTAGGTTGTATGTTAGTCACATTGTGTATGCCATCTCATTTGCATTATGTTTGGGATAGGAGTTAGCCCAAGCACGGGAAATGAGGGACGTTCAGACTCAGTGACTAACGTCTCTCAATTCCCGGTCGCTGACACTCCGGATTACCCATGATGGAGTTTAGGTCTCATTGTGTTTTTTATGTGCATTCATTTCACATTGAGTCGTGCAATTCGACTCCTCGGCCATCGTGCATTGAGATGCGTGATTGGTGGCACGAGGATCGAGGCAAGCATACATATGTAAAAATACATTGACATGTCCTTTTTTTGCTCTCTGTTGCAGCAAATCAGAAACCGGCAGTCTTTTGGAGCTTCGTGCAATATTCCGGGCTTAATTGTAAACAGAGGCTAATTGGGGCATCACAATGGATTTCCTTGTCGCAACTCAAGCATGCATCATTCATCATTCGGAACAGAGCTGAGGTGGTCCATAGATTTGCGTGCTAATTTACTGCTTTCCTAGTTTAATTTGTTAAATAATTAGGATTTTGTATTTATTCGGACTGTACTATTTATTCAGACTGTACATTATTTATTTGGACCCTCCGAGCGAGGGCACAACTGTAATAAGTGTGCGTATATGTGATGTATGTCTTCTAACCCCACATCTTTCTCCCTTTTATTTACCAGCTTATGATGGTTAGATTAGGGCATGTTTTAATTAGCATACAGTATGATAGCATGTTTGCATTCATTCATCTGTCTTGCATGCACCGGGCTCGGCGCATCATACTAACTGCATTGTATTTCAATTCCGAAGTTGAATACGTGTTAGCTGTAGCATCATCATATGCCATCTTAGAATAGCCGAGCCTATTATAGTTCATTTTTGCATGTGTTGCATTAGGCATTTCTGTATAGTTAGGATCATGCATGGATTTCTAACATAGCTTCTGTTTTGGCTTGGAGTACTCGGTAAGCTTTTATGTTTTAGCATCCTTGCATGTGTGTGAGTGACTGCCATGATAACATGCTTACCATAAGGCTAAATGCTTATGTGATATAACTGCCTGAATGCCTGTGGGTAAAGGTTGGGTTATTTGGATTGGAACTATTCCTCGACTGTGAGTTTTAAGCCCACTTGAGAGTGGTAAATCATCTTGTTTTCTAAGCCCACCCGAGGGTGGCAAATCCACATTTTAGCCTACTTGCGAGTAGCAAACCGTTTTCAAAACAAACATGAGATGTTTCGTTCCAATTCAGGTGATGTAGTCTATACTTGTATGCTGTGTGCATCACATAGTAAATCTGGGCTAATAATTGGAATAACAGCGCATAATGTTTTCAAAATTAGATATCATGGTTAGTAGAGGCCGATCTTTGATCAGGCGAGCGGGGGTGCTCACGAAGTGACCTTTCCCAATCGTACCCAAGTTCTCGAGCTGAGGCAACTTTGGTGATGACAGATACGTGGCCTTAGGCACGAATCAGGGTTTTCTAAATTCCCCAAAATAAAATATTTAGGTGGCGACTCTGTATCTGGCAAAGCAGTCCATGTTTGACACTTCTTTCAAAAAAATCTGTTTTCCAAAAACGATTTGCCGGATTTGGACTCTTTGATGATTCATCAATCTCACATTGCACATTGTGAGATCAGATTAAGAACCCACACAAATTGAGTCCGAACTGTAGCATGAGGCCCAAGGGCGCGTCTACAGTTTCCGGTGACTCTGCTGGGGACTTAGAGAACTTGACTCGAACTCATGATATCTTGTTTTAACTACACTTATGTGTTTCTTTGCATTGCATTTGCATTGGTGTGCCTAGGACACCGTGTTTGCCATCTGCTATTCCTGAACGGTTTGCCGGAGGTTTGCCTTGTCAAGGGATGACCATAAGGCTGACCGGTTATGGGCTCTGCCAGTATGGGAACACAAACCCCGGTTTTACCGGGGCACCCTTTTGACCATTCGACCTAGTACATGTTCGGAATCCGTAGTGACCATTCCAAACTAGGACAGGTTGCTTACCCGATATAGGTTGTTTGAAACTGCTGCGTGCATAGTGAAACCCTAGTTCCTGACAAAATAGGACAGGGAAACCCTACCCCAACATAGGGGTGTTTTGGCTCTCACTTGTTTGTTATGTGCTTTAGAGTGCATCTTTACAGGAATGCATGTATCAATTTACAAGTCGAGGTATTAGGCCTGCGGGCATCAGAATGTGAAGAATTAGTTTTACCCGAGGGTATCAGATTTAAGGCAGAATTTTGGGGGCAGAATTCAGTAGAGGGTACAGTCATCCTGCTATGCTCGTATCTGTTTTGGTGAAATCAGGCTGAAGTGCTGTCTGTTTTCTCTTTTGCTAGGGGTAGTCCTGAAACTATAGCTTCAGAAGGCTCCAATATCCCCCGAGGTTCATCGGACTTGTGCTGATAGACTTTGTCAGGTTAGAGATTCAGCTCAAGGGCAATCAGTGTTCTTTTGCCAGAGGCAGGGTAAAAGGGGCCAGTCAGGCACAGATCACCAGTTCAGCAATTACCAGATCAGTGGCCCTTATCCACCCCACCAGTGAACAGTCAGGCTGAGGTCTCAGTTTCTACTGCAGGGATAGATATACCAGTCAGCCAGATGGATCAGTAGAACATGTCAGGGATGGAGGCAATGATGCGTCAGATGCAGGAAAGTATGAAACTCATGCAGCAAGATGTTGTCCGCCAAGCGGAATTTGCCAAACAACAGGCTGCGGTCATGGCCCAACAGGCAGAGCTAATCACCAGATTGCAACAGCAAAATGGAGCATCTACTTCGCACCAAGCTCCTCCCCCACCAATAGATCCAATACCCGGGGAAACGCCAAATGTCCAGGAAGGTACGGACATTCCGACAGGGCCGGCTCTGCCTCCAATCTTACCCCAGCTATCTAAAACACCAATCAACCTATCAGACTCTCCCTTTGAGCTCGAGGTAGACCATACAGCATTGAAGTTGAGCAAGCTTGAAAAGTTGTTCAAGAAATCCCAGGGGGTAAAGTCCATCCCGGACATTGAGAACGGGTACACCGACGCAACTGTGACACTGCCGGATAGGTTCAAGATGCCACAAATTGACCGCTTTGACGGATCCGGTGATCCCATGGTACATTTACGATTGTTCTCAGACATACTACGGCCGATGGGCCTTACCAGACTACAGAAGATTTCACTATTTGGCCGGACCCTGTCAGGTATGGCCGTTATCTGGTATACGAAGTTAGAGGACGATGTCAAGCGGAGTTGGGATGAGATGGCTGAGGCCTTCGTTGCGCAATACTCTCACAAAACTCAAATCGAGATTACAACCCGTGATCTCAAAACAACAAGGCAAGAGCCTAAAGAGAGCTTCTCGGAATTCATAACCCGGTGGAGGGCGAAGGCCTCGATGATGACCCTAACGCCCACTGATAAGGATCAAATATAGATGGTTGTGCGCAACCTCCAACCCAAACTGATGCAGAAAATGATCGTGCTCCCCTTTCCTACCTTTTCAGATTTGCATGAGATGGGGGTACAGATTGAGGATGCCTTGAAGCAGGGCCTGATTGACAATGACAGGGAGCAGCGCAGGAGGGCGTTTTTCCACAGTTCGAATGCGACCACCAGTGGTGATGCAGTTGCAAGATCTTCTGAAGTGGGCATGGTCACCACTACCACATCAAAAATAGCTACCCCATTCACCGGTGCGTCCGGAAGTAACTCGCGAGCAGCCAAATATCCACCCCATGCCAAGAAGGTTTTCACCCCACTTTATATACCTTTGTCAAAGGCTTTGGGGGTTTTGATCAAGAAAGGGCATCTGAAGCCCCTGGAGCCGCAGCCATTACCAAAGAACCTCCCTCTCTCACACAACCCAGCCGACTATTGTGCCTTCCATCAGCGAGCTGGCCATGACACTAACATGAGCTTTCGTCTCCGCCATGAAATACAAGATCTAATCGACAACGGGGTCATCGTCGCACTAAGTCCTGCAAAGTCTATCAACACTTGATCAGTGAACTTGGGGGGAATAATGTGACTATGTGATCGGGGGATGAACCACCTGCGGATGGCACTCGATTTACTCCAGATATGGCGTATGGCACGCACTGTTTTGAGCATTTGGCGAATGCTACATTCTGACTTGGGTATTGAGTCAGTCTTGTTGTTTTATTTTGAGTCTGTCCTTTTGTTTTGAGTCAGTCTTTTCATACTGAGTCAATTGAGGTCTGTCTTGTCGTACCGAGTTAGTCCTGTTGTATAGGAGTCGGGTGATCCCAGGGGTGTTACCTCAGACATCACTGTTTTGTTTCGTGTTTGTCTTTTTGCTTTCTTTGAGTCTGTTTCTACCGAGGAGCCAGTTATGCCAACAGATCTCAATGAAACATCAGTGATTTTCACACTCTTGTATTTGCTTCGGCCGTGCGCCAGTTGTGCCAGAAAATTTGAATCAAATGGCAGTACTTTTCGCCTACTTTTCTGTGCCTTGAATTCATTGCATTGACCTAAGTCTTTCCAAACTTTTTGAACACTGAGGTGAAAACAAAGAGGAAGGAATTCCTCGGGATTTGAAAAAAAATTTCAATTGAGAGAAAGAGAGGCACGCTAAGCCCTTAATGAATGAAGTCATGCTTGTTAATGTGAGTACTGAGAAGGATCTTGGCTTGATCCAGATTGGTTCTACATTGTCTTCAACGTGAGCGATTAGTCGCTTTCTTAAAAGGTTTCAAAAATGTTTTTGTGCTGTCTTGCGAAGACCTGTGTGGAATCGCTCTTGAGATTGTGCAGCCTAGGATCGCTCTCAGCCTCGAGACTTGACCCCTTGCTTTTGAACCTTGGACTCGAATTCAGAACATTCAACGGTCAACTAGAATGTGAGGCCTGTGTGGCCAGATTTGAAGTAGCCCACGAACTAGGGGCAAGAAAGTCAGATCAAGAAGATCAGATGTTATCAACAGAAGCTCGCGAAGTTAGATTAGAAGCAGCTCTCGAACTAGGGGCAAAAAATGTCAAATGTGCTCGAAGAGTCAACGATAAAGACTGGCAAAAATGCCAAATTCCAGAAGGAAAGAAAAGAAGAAGGTATCACTGAAGGACAACTGATTTCCTATCCACAACACTAGGGGCAAGTTCAGCCCCCATTGGATGGACTCCTACATCATTAGTGAACATCAACCATTCTCCTGGATTCAGATCACTTCGGGATCTCAAAACCATTTGACATGGACAAAAGCTACACTTTTATCCTTGAGAGGCTCGCTGGGCCGAAAACCCGGAAGGGCAGCCCAGGCAAAAGTTAGAGCAAGAAAAGAAGAAAAAGAATAAAAAAAAAGAAGAGAAAAGAACAAAAGAAGAAAAAAAAAAAAGAAGAAAAAAAAATGCAAAGAAAAGAACGAAAAAAAGAAAATCAAGAAAAGAATGAAAAGAATTGAAAAGAAAAGAAGAACACAGCTCGCAAGGTTGAAACCCCGGAAGGACGGCCTAGGCAAAAGTTAGAGCGCAAAAGGAGAGGTTAATACCCGAGTGTACCTTAACCCCGAACTACGTAAGACTTGATTCCCATCTTTGGGATACGTAGGCAACTTCATCCTGAAGTCCAGCCGTAAAACACTTCAAATTCGATTGTGTCCATGTAATGGTTTTGATTATCTTTGCCTTCTTTGTATCCGAGAGTCTGGTTGTGTTCGTCGCTCTGAGAACTGACTACGATGCGCTGCGGTGCCGTTCAAACAAGGGGCAACTTTCCGTCGCCATTCAATGCGCTGCGGTGCCGTTCAAACAAGGGGCAACTTTTTGTTGCCATTCAATGTGCTGCAGTGCCGTTCAAACAGGGGGCAACTTTCCGTTGCCATGCAGCTCTCCTCAAACAAGGGGCAATTTTCCTTCGGGTCCGAGGTCGTGCATCTCAAGAGTAGGTTCCATGCTCGTTGAGCAGCGACCGTTTGCAAAAATAATTTTTGAGAATTTTTAATGAGGTTGACTAATTCTCTCGAAAATTATTCCACTTTTTCAAAACTGGACCATTTCTTGGACCCAAAGAAAAATTTTCAGTGCTCATAACCTAACTCGTATGATTTCAAATCAAAAATTGAACAAGCATGTTAATCAAACTCTCATTTTGGTCAAAATTGTTTTAGTAGAAAGCCAAAAACAAAAAAATGGTCAAAATGATGAATTAAAGGCACAATTGAGTCAGGCTTCCTGTTTTTTCTCCACTGTCGATGCACCTGCCAGGAAGGGTACTCTACCCGCCAGAAGAGGGCACAACTGAAGTTAACAACAAATGGCTGAAAGCTCTCTCATCCTCCAAGCAACGAGGTATCAAGCCAAGTGTGAAGCACGAATTGGAATGGATCAAGTTACTCCACTCCGAGACATCGTCTAAACGTCATCGGAGGAAGTAGCCGCGAGCTAATAATTTTGGGCAACAGCCCGCAACTTCTTGTTTATCCATCAACCACCCAGGGGAGGGATTTAAAATGAGAGATTGAAGAATAAAGAGGTGTGCACTGAGAGAAAAAGTGAGGAAAGGGCTTTTTCAGAAAAACAAAGCCTGAGGGCCGAGTGATGTGAGAGACACAAATGAGAAAGGGTGGGAAACAATACCCGGTGAAACTGGCTCCTCGCGATCTGAGAGGTCTGTCGCCTTTGTAATATGTTTGTGTGTCGTGTCTTTTGTTTTGTTTGTCTCGATTCCTGCTTTGAGTCATCCCGAGCATGTCTCGTTGTGTTTAGGTCATTTACCTTTTGTTTTTCTGTGTTGAGTCATTTTGGTTGTGGTTAGTTGTAGGCTCAATACCCGGTTGAGAATCTTTTTCTCATTTCAATTTCAAAAGAAAAATCATCTTGTGCTCAGAGTGCTGTACCATTCTCCACATTTGAGCAAAACAGGATTTGTTCTTTCGTAAAATCGCAGGGTTTAACCCGGGTCATGTGAGAACAATAGAACAGGACCTATTTGAAGCTATATGGGTTCCAGGCTGCGAAGCAAAAGAAAAGAGGGAAAATTGGAGCATTTGAGTTTGTTTCAGTTTTCGTGATTATACTCTCCATGATTATACTCCGGATGTACCTCTTCTGGCCTTGTCACTGCTCCGAAGTATGAGTGTGCCTCTACTCCCAAACTCAAGCTTGTTTCAATGACAGAATGGCAATTGAAGTGCTCCCTCAGAAAACCAACCCCTGCCAGATGCATCTTGGCTGTATTTGCAATGAGTTCCTAGGAGACCAACTGCGACGGTGGAAATTAGAGTTCGGACGGCTATTGCCTAGAACGCAAAGGTTCGGGATTTCCATGACTAAAGTTTGGTTTAAATACCCAGGGGTCTATCCTCTGCTTGAAATCTGTATGGCAGCCCCATAGATTGAGATAGCATGTGAATGCGCCTCGATCTTGGATACTGAATCAACCTAGTCTGTCACCCCGTTGGAGAATAGGGAAAGTTGTGAACATGGCCAGGAAGGAAAGGTAGTAACTGTGGTTTGGAAGTACAATCAAGAAAGTGTAAGAAGAACCCACTCTTTAATACTCAAAATGTTTCTGCGGAATTTTCAACTCATGTCTTCGATGTGTAGCTCATTGTCAGTCGACATGCACGAGGTGTATCCTTTTTGGAATGTATCGTGACCCCTCCGAGAGGTAAATCGGAGGTTGTGTTTGGAATTTGGTCTCCTTAAGGCTTGTATTCCCTTATTCGGTATTTTTGTTTCAAATGGGCGTTGTCACACGTGTTCCACTAGCATTGTTATGCTGATTCGTTGCATTGTTATGCACATCTATCTAGCATTGTTATGCTCATTCGTTGCATGGTTATGCACATCTGTCTAGCATTGTTATGCTCATTACTTGCATTGTTATGTACACTTCACTTGCATTGTTATGCACATTTTCACTTGCAATTCTCGTCTTTTCTCCTCTCGCATGCGGTGCGTTAGGACATCTTCGGTTTCGAACATTCGGACGAGTTCCGGTGTTCATTTATACCTTTCCTCTCTTGCGTGTGATATGCTGAGAGGTTTTCTCTTGCGTGTGATACCCTGAGAAACTTACCTTTCCTCTCTTGCGTGTGATATGCTGAGAGGTTTTCTCTTGCGTGTGATACGCTGAGAAATTTACCTTTCCTCTCTTGCGTGTGATATGGTGAGAGGTTTTCTCTTGCATGTGATACGCTGAGAAACTTACGTTTCCTCTCTTGCGTGTGATATGCTGAGAGGTTTTCTCTTGCGTGTGATACGATGAGAAATTTACCTTTCCTCTCTTGCGTGTGATATGCTGAGAGGTTTTCTCTTGCGTGTGATACGCTGAGAAACTTACCTTTCCTCTCTTGTGTGTGATATGCTGAGAGGTTTTCTCTTGCGTGTGATACGCTAAGAAATTTACCTTTCTTCTCTTGCGTGTGATATGCTGAGAGGTTTTCTCTTGCATGTGATACGCTGAGAAATTTACCTTTCCTCTCTTACGTGTGATATGCTGAGAGGTTCACCTTTCTTCTCTTGCGTGTGATACGCTGAGAAATTTACCTTTCCTCTCTTGCGTGTGATACGCTGAGAGGTTTACCTTCTTCCTCTCCTGTGTGTCAGGGCTGGTCAACGGATGCATCGACCCGCCTGACCCGCCCGACCCGACATCAAATGGATGGATGCGTGACACATGGCGAGCGGGTGCGGGTGTATTTTCTGGCTTTTCGTGGGTTCGGGTCGGGTGGCGAATGACCCGCCTCTTTACCCAACAAACCCGACCCGCCCGCTTTTGTTATTTTTCCCCATTTTCTGATCTCATCTCATCACCACACTAACCCTAATATTTCATTCCTCTTCTTCGATATACACACACACTCTCTCTCTCTCTCACCCAGAACCCTACTCTTCCCATACTGACGGTGACGACGATCGAGAGACGATCTACACTGAAAAAGCTATCGGCGATCGACAATCTGTGTTCTGTAATGTAATCTGTTCGTTCTCTTCTCTTCTTCTCTAATCTGTTTGTTCTGTATTTTTTTTTTCCGACTTCGACTTCCTCTAAAGTTCTTATTTTCTGCAATCTGTTTGTAATCTATCTATTCTATAATTTTTTTTTTGTTTTTGTAAATCTATTCGTTCTTATTTTCCTTTTTTTTTTTGGGTTCCAGATCCAGTTTGTTTGTTGTAGTTCTAAAGTGAAACCAGTGGAAGAGAGGTTCTATAGTGTGAAGAAGATTCCTATTTTCTTTCCCTCTCTATATTATGCATTGAATCTGTTTACAATGTTAAAAAACTCACAGACTAGAGACAAAAAAATGATGTAACTGAATTTGTTATTTGATATATTTTTTTTAACAATAACATATCCCCATATTCTTCATAGGGTGACTATACAAATCAAGAGTTCAATTTAACATTGAAAATGCTCCATCAGTGTAGCTGTCAAAAAGGGATGCACATATTGATCAACTTTAAAAAAATTAATCACTGTGCATCTCATGAACATTATTATAATTGTTTTGTTTACATCTCTTAATTGAAGAAATAATTTTATAAACATTAGAATATTTAGGCAAATCTGTAGGCAAATCTGTTGTCATTCTCCAAATTGTTTTGTTTCCAAATTTGTAGGCAAATCTGTTTTTGGATATTGAATTTGTAGGCAAATTTGTGAATGAAAAATGGAATGAAAAATTTGTGAATGAAATTTGTTTCTATATTTACTTAGAAAATGGCAAATTTGTGAATGGAAAATGGAAAATGACAAATCGGTTTTTATTAATGGTTTTAATTTTAATTATAATTATAGTTTTTGCTTAGCTTGATATTCATTACTTAGAGGTTCTAATTAGCTTATATTCATTACTAAACAGTGTGAAGAAGCATATATTCATTACTAAATTTGGAGATTGATTAGCTTATATTCAAGCACTAAACAAAGGTGAAGAAGCTTATATTCATTACTAAATTTGGAGATTGATTAGCTTATATTCATTACTAAATTTTATATTCAAAGCAAAAACAGTGTGAAGAAGCTTATATTCATTACTAAACAGTGTGAAAATCTGGTTTCCTGCTATTTTTTAAGCAATAGATAGAAGCCTACAGAGATGACCATGAAGAAGCTCTAAGGTCACTTTCCTAGGCCAAAAATCAAAACATGAAAATGAAGGAAAAGAAAAAACACAGAATAAACATTTCAATACAAAATTACACCTATTAGAACAAAACAATGTCAGAGGCATAGATCATGAAGAGAAAGATTACAGAAGACTAGTCTTATGGGTTTTCTGCTGAATAGATAACACTTCAACTGAAAAACCTAAACAGAGGAGAAATTAAGCTTTTCTGTACAGAAAACAGATTTAATCCGACGTCCTTATCTGGGCAACAAATGAAGAACAGAGGTTGCAATCAAAACAAAATTACAACAAAATTCGAATTCAAGTTAATCAGATTCAGTCAAATCAAGTCAAATTCATCATTCATACATAAAATCAAGTTGATCAATGTAACAGATTCAGTTACTAGATTCAGTTGCTAAGTACTAGTGATGTTTGTCTTGTTATTCATTTTCTGTCTTGTTCTATGTTTGGTTTTTGGCAGTTTATTTGATAATCTTTTACTCATGGATCCTCCAAGTGAAGAAACATTGTTTGTTAATGTTGAGCCTGAATCATCTTCTATTGACCTCTCTACCCAACCTATTGCTTCCCCTCCTAGACCACCCTTGCCCAAAAGTAGTAGTGGTGGGAGAACACAATCAAAGGCTTGGGATCATTTTGAAAAGATTAAGGGTATTGATGGGAAAGATAGGGCTATGTGCAAGTATTGTAAGAAAGAATATATGGCAAGCTCTAAAAGTCATGGAACAAGTAATTTATTGACTCATTTGAAAATTTGAACAAAGTACCCATATAGGGATACTTAAGGGCAACAAACATTGGGATTTAAACCAAGACAAGTTGATGGGGAGGGTGGTGTTGATGTTGTGGCTACATCATTTTCTGTAGAAGTTGGTAAGAGGTATCTTGTCGAGATGATAGTAACTGATGAATTGCCTTTTAAATTTGTGGATGGGGTTGGTTTTAAAAGGTTTTGTAATGTCATGCAACCCAAGTTCAAGATTCTATCTCGACATACCGTAGCTAGGGACATTGTAGACATATACACTAATGAAAAAGAGAGGTTGAAGAAACTTGTGAAGGGGCGTAGAATTTGCTTTACCACAGACACATGGACTTCCATACAAAATTTGTGTTACATGTGTCTAACAGCACATTTCATTGATGATGATTGGAAGTTACAAAAGAGGATCATTAATTTTTGTCAAGTTGAAGACCACAAAGGAGATACTCTTGGGAAAAAAATTGAGGCACTCTTAAAAGAGTGGGACATTGATGGCCTTTTTACCTTAACTGTTGACAATGCGAGTTCTAATAATCTAACCATTAGATTCTTGAAACGAACTACAAAACTGTGGAAGGGAACTGTCTTGGGTCATGAGTTTTTACATATGCATTGTTGTGCGCATATTCTAAATCTCATTGTTAATGATGGATTGAAGGATCTTGAGTCTTGTATAGCGAATGTGAGGCATGCAGTGAGATATGTGAGGTTTTCTCCAAACCGCCTTGACACTTTTAAAAAGTATGTGGAAAGTTTGAAAATTGAGAGTAAGAGTCTCTTGTGTTTAGATGTGCCAAACCGGTGGAATTCTACATATCTTATGTTGGAGGCGGTGGAAAAATTTGAGAGTGCTTTTCAGAGAATGGGTGAGTGTAGACACCCCATCTTTGACCGTCCTCAAGACTTGGACGTCACCGCTCGAACACTCGGTGATTATCCATATTTGTGTTTGTTTGGAGTTCCCGGAGTTCTCGGCTACGCGCCTTGCCTCAGGACCTCCGAACTTGACCGTTTTGTGTCTGGTTTTGCACCAAACACTTGTGTTTTGCCTTAGAGGGGCAAGGGATGCCCTCTGAGGCATCCCCACACACCACCGGCAGTGTCTAGAGGCCACCGGCTGGTTGGTGTTTCCATCGGCACTATATTGTGTCGGCGATCAATTTTGTCAAAATGACAATTACGCCTGCCGACTACAAAGGCAGCTTGCTTTTTGAGATATTTTTAGCAGCAAGATCACACTTTCTTCCCCTCCATACACGCAGTATGGAGGGATGAGCCTCTTGTTTGCTTAGTTGCTAAGCTTACAAGATTGCCTCCTCTATAAGAGGAGGCCTTGTCTTCTTGGCTGGGGGGTTAGCCATTTTCCAACACAAAAACCAGAGCTTATATATTCTCTCTCTCTATATCTCACTCTCTCTCATCCTTGTGTGTGTGTTTTGTGGCCAAATAGTGCACTTTTACCTTACTTTTGCACCATTACACACACTATTACACCTTATTTCGAGATTGAGGTACTTGGAGGGTTGTTTGTTGTGATTTTGGACTGATTTTGATCACTAGAGGAGGGTCGCTCCAATTGTTCTTCAAAGGATCTTCAAGGGTGAGCTTGTTACTTTAGTTTTCCCATTCTTGCAACTAGTTTCTTCCCCTCTTGCCTTGTGTTTTAAGCTTTACGTATTACATAAAAAAATCTTGTTTTTACTTGCCTAAGGACCATCATTGAGGTCCCCCCCTGATTTGGGTTAGAACCCACCCCCTTAGGCCTTTCTTTTGCCCCTTTTAGTGCTTTTCTTTGAGCATTGTTTAACTTGGTGTTTTTTCACCACGAAACCAATGGGTTTTTAGTGGTGAGGAAGATGGTTTCAAGTCTCATATAGGGGAGGGACACCCCTCTCCCCTTTGTCCCTTGCTTGCCTTTGTTTTTGACCTAAAAGATAGCATGTGTGCATGGTTGGTTTTGGCTTCATTTCAAAGCATATTTGTGGTTAATATGATATGTTATACCTCTGTTTTGGGTCGGATTTGTAGCCCTTAGCATGTCTCTCATACTTGCTTTGAAATGCTCTCTTATGTTTAAAAGTATGCCATGCATCTAGGCCATGTTCTTTGCATATTTTAGCATAATTCCATGAGGGCATTAGCATCATATTGTTATGTGTAGGGGCTGTTAGCCACTGTTTTTGCCATGTTTGGCATGTTTGGTGTTGTTATCTTGCTTGTTGGCTTGTAAGCTTTTGGTGTGTGAGTCCTCTAGCATGTTTAGCCTACCTCGATCTTATGATTTGGCATCATTTTAGATCACATTTCAGTCCCTATTCCATGCCTATATGTCTCCATTTATCACCTCTTCCATGTCTTGAAGTGTTGGTCTCTTATGCTTTAAAGAGGGTATTGTACATGCTTGCATGATTAATGCATTTTGGGGCTGCCATATCAAGGTTTATGGGGGTATTTTTGCATGATGGAACTCTGTTTTTGCTTAAATAATTCATGCCATGATTGATCTTAGTAGTGGTGGAAGGGTGCTCCCTTTTTGTGCCTTAATCCTAGGCCATTTGACTTGCATGTTTGCATGAGTATTGGTCACCATTTTGGGCATGTTTTGCCACTGTTTTGGGGAGATTTGAAGGCTGCCCCATTGTAGTTAAATCCACCATTGCATGCTTGCCTCATGGTTATTGCTTAATTGATTCATTAAGTGTTGAAGTATGTTGGTCTCATTGCTTGATTGGTCCATGTTTGCATGACATTGGTACCTTGCATGTTCTAGTATTTTGCATGCTTAATATGATAGTTGCATTACATTTGGCATGCCTTGTACCTTAACATCATATTGCATTGTTGAGCCATGTTGCATACATGCATTTCATGGTTTGGTTTGGGGTTGTCAAGCCAAACATGGGGATTGAGAGGAGTTCACACTTTGAGTGGTGCAACTTACCTTAACCCTCATGTCACCAAGGCCTTTGACCAACACATGATAAGGCCTTGGTTTCATTTGTGTGTTTACATGCATTTTTACATTAAAATGCAAACTTAGTTCCTTAGGCTACCATGCACCAACATGCATAATTGGTGGCCCAAGAACCAAGGGTCATGTTCCCTTGAGTCTCAAGCATGATAGGGAAGCATTGGCCATGCTCGCATATGCCTAAAAACCCATGCCATGTATTGCTGGTCTGCTGCTGCTGTCAAACTGTCCCCTGCAGGAACTTTCTACCGACCGGCAGTATAATGTGCCGACCGGCACTATATTTTCAGCCGATAGCCTCCAGAGCAGCTGGTGGTCAATTTAAGCAGCCGGTAGTCATTTCCTCTAGCCGGTGGTGTACTTCATTTCATTTGGAAGATGTCCTGGGACTTTGGCAATTTTCCAGAAAGGCAGGGCAGTGGAAACAGAGGCAGCAGTGGTGCGGTGTGGGTTTTCCAGGCGAGTCGGATTCGAGCATGCATCATTCGCACATCCCGAGGCAGGGCTGAAGCCCCCTTCTTTTTTATATATGATTTAATTTGATAATTATAAATTTCTGTAATAATTTATTTATTCTGTATTCGGACTGTATTATTTTTGGATTGTATATTCTTTTGGTCCCTCCGAGCGAGGGCGAACCTGTAATAAGTGTGGGTGAGTGGTGTTTATGTCTTCCAACCCCCATTTCTTTCTCCCTTTTATTTACCCGCTTATGATGGTAGATTAGGGCACGTTTATTTTAGCATACCTTATGCAATGCATGTGTGCATCCATGCATCTGTTGACATAGACCGGGCTCGGTACATCATACAAACCGCATTGTATTTTCAAATCTAACTTGAATACGTGCATCAAATGATTGCATTTCACATGCCATTTTTAGGATTAGCCGAGCCTATCCTAATTACATGTTGTATGCGATGCATTAGTCACTCTAACATGAACTAGGGCATGCATGTTTGCTAACTAGTTTCTTGTTTTGGCACGGAGTACGATGTAAGTATTTATGCTTTAGCATATCACATGCGTGTGGATGTTAACATGACAGTATGCTTACCATGCGGCTAAATGCTTATATGAGATAAACTATTTGAATGCCTGTGGGTGGAGGTTGGATTGCTTGAGTTGGAAAAACTCATTGAAGTCCGTGTTTTAGCCTACTTGCGAGTAGCAAATTCCAAAACATTTTCAAAACAAACGGATATGCAATGTTTGTTTCGAAATTAGGCAATCTAGTCTATACTTGTTTCTTTGGCAAGATAACATAGTAATTCTAGGTTAATAATTGGAATAAGAGCATGTAATGTTTTCAAAAACGGATATCACGGTTAGTAGAGGCCGGTCTCCGGACCGGGCGAAAGGGGGTGCTCATAGCTGACCTTCCCCGATCGTACCCAAGCTCCCGAGCCAAGACCACTTTGGTGATGACGGACACGTGGCCTTCGGCACCGAATCAGGGTTTCCTAAATTTCCCATTTTAAAATATTTAGGTGGCGACTCTGTAATCTGGCAAAGCAGTCCATGTTTGGCACTACTTTTTAAAAAATCTGTTTTTCTTCAAAACGATTTGCCAGAGTTGGACTCTTTGGTTCAGATTTAGAACCGCAACACCAAACGGAGGGGAGTCCGAACTGTAGCAAGGTCCCTCCGCGGGCTTGTTACAGTGAGGAGGACTTCAATTATAAACACTATTTTTTGGATAATGAAGGGGGTGACAGAAGAGAGATGCCTACAGCCGATGATTGGGATAAATGTAGGGTGTTTTTGAAATTTCTTAAAATGTTCTACAATGCAACAAAGAGATTTTCTGGGTCTTTATTTGTTACTTCAAATACATTCTACACGGAAATTTTTGTCATTGAAAACATGATTGGACAATTAATCAAAGACAATGATTCTATTTTGTCTTCAATGGCGAAGAAAATGAAAGAGAAGTTTGACAAGTATTGGGGAAATGGGGATAAAATCAATCTCCTTTTGTATGTTGCGGTTGTGCTTGATCCTAGAAGGAAAATGACATATTTGCAATTTTTTTTTTCAACAATTTTTGGTGGGGATGTGGTGAAAGTGAAAGAAATGTTAGACAAGGTGAAACATTGTTTGACTCAATTGTATGATCATTATGCCACACTTGATTCAACAAATGTGTATGTCTCCAATGCAAATGAAACAATAGATATGGTGATAGATGAAAATGATCCACATTCTATTGTGAACTCTCAATTTAACTCATTCTTGGAGGGGCAATTTTGTAGTAGTGGGAATATATCGGAATTGGACAAGTATTTGGGTGATATTGAGAAAGGTGGGGAAAATGTTGAATTTGATATCTTGGAGTGGTGGAAGGTTAATGCAACAAAGTATAGAGTATTATCACTTATAGCAAGAGATGTGTTGGCAATGCCTATCTCCACTGTTGCTTCTGAGTCGACTTTTAGTACGGGAGGTCGTATACTTGATCCATTCTATAGTTCACTTGCTCCCAAGATGGTGGAGGTTCTTGTTTGTACACAAAATTGGTTTCGAAGTAACATTCCAATATGCCTTCGACAATCAATGGATAATGTTGAAGAATTTGAACAACAATATGATTCGGGTAATATATATATACAATGATTTATTTTCTTTTAAATTTTATTTATTATCTTCACTTCACATATTTTTGTTGTATTATGTTTTATGTGTAGTTGTTTCGGAATCAAGTTCATGTTCAAGTCCATGTCCGAAGAGTACTTATATTGAAGTTTAATATCATTGGTAAAATACTTTCCCTTTGTTATATTATGTTTACTTCACATGTTTCTGTTATATTATGTTTACTTATTTTAAGTTTAAGACTTTTTAGTATTTTCCTTGTTAAATAATTTCATTTTTTTGTTATGTAGGTTTGGCTCATGGTTCATGGTTTGGCTCAAAGAAATCAATGGCTTTATTTATTTATTTTTTAAAGTTGTTTTGAAAATATGCTATTAGTTGGTACTTTCTTTAGATGACTGTAATATTTTATTTTGGATGAATGTATTAAGAAGTTTTAAATTTTTTGGATGATTGTAATATTTTATTTTGGATGATTGTAATACTTTATTTTGGATGGTAGTATGTTAAAAATTTGTGTTGCATTGTTTGTTTGTAACACTTTTGTCCAAGCTATTTATTTTGATGGTTGGATGTTAAAAATTCCAAGTTGCTCATATACAAAAACAAACTATTTTTTTGTTTTACAATAATAGCTTCTTTATAAATGAGCATGAGCAGGTTATTATTTGATTAACAGGTTGTTAAATGAGCAGGTTATTATTTGTTAACAGGTTATTAACAAGTTGTTATTTGATTAACAGGTTGTTAAATGAGCATGAGCAGGTTACAATAGCAGGTTGTTATTTGATTCTCATTAATTTAGTTTTGCCCACTACTGCAGCTTGTAGGTTGTGTTTTTTTTTTTTTTTTTTTTTTTTTTTTTTTTTTTTCTTGAGGACTACTGCTACAGGTTGTTATTTCTTACAAATTTACAATAGTTGTGTGTTATTGTGGGTTGGTGAATTGCCTCTATTTGATTTACACAAGAGTCACCTGTTAAGGTTTATGCAATCTGACCTTGTTCACCTTGTTCAAATGGATAACTTGACCAAAAACTAAACTTCCAGCAGGAAAGGGACTTCCAGAGCAGCAAAAGAGAGATTTACAGTTTGTGTGACCATGTAATCAATTTGACCTTGTGTCCATTGAAAGCACTTATAAATTTACCTATTATGTAAAAACAGTTTTGTCATTACTTGTAAATTAATGTTTTGTAAAAATTTGTGCTTGTAAAAATTTGTCATTACATAATGGCAAATCTGTTCATTACTTGTTTCTTTATTTTGATAGGCACACTCTCACTGACAATTTTAGTATGCATTGCACAGGTGGTTGTTGAGGAATTAAGTGAACATTAATTTAGTTATTTTTTTTGAAAGTGTACATGTTAAATTATGTCAAAAATTTGTAAAATTTTAAACCGCCAAACCGATCGCATCCATCCGCCAATCCGCCAATCCAATCAATCCGCATCCGCCGGATTGGCGGACGGATGCGGATGGATTTTCTCCAATCCGCCAATCTGGCGGACGGATGGCGGATTAAAGGTTGCTTGGCCGCAACCGACCCGCAACCACCCCTACTGTGTGTGATATGCGGAGAGATATTGTCTGTAAAACTCTGGGTATTCTCGGTAGTCGCTTTTAGCCTTCTCCGCGTGAGACGCAGTGAGAATTGCATAATTTTATTATATCCTTTCTGCATGAAATGTAGTTAGATTTGTATTCACCTGCTTAAAATTGTTGCATGATATGCTTCATTATAGCTTTCTTTGCATGATCATAAGTTATGTTCGGCTTCTTGCATTGTCAGTTGCATTTTGCCCCTGCCTGCGGGCACATCTCTTTGTTTATATTACCTGTTTGTCTAAGTCTTTGGCCTCGTCAAAAATGGGTCGTCTCTGGGCTTTAACATTCACTCCCGTCACGTATGACTTTCGAGTTCTGTCAAAGAGGGAAAACTGTAGACACCCCATTTTTGACCGACCTTAAGACTCAGACATCACCATTTGAGCACTCGGTGATGTTACATATTGTGCTCATTCTGAAGTTTCAAAGTCTCGGCTGCGAACCTTGCCTCCAGACTTCGGGGCTCTTTTGTGCTTTGTCTCGGTTTGCGAACCGGGTCCCGTTTTCTCCGTTTTCTCTTCCCGAAGGGAGGAAGAGGTCTCGTAGACCATCTCTCAGTGGCCGTAGGCTACGTTTCGTGGTCGTTGGCCATTTTTCCCGTTTGGAGCCCAGTTCTCGATTTTCAGAGTCGTCGGCCGTGCGCCTCAGTTCGGGACCGCTTAACTACCTCCGATTGCTCCTGTTTTTGGCATACACCTTGTTTCCTTCATTTTGAGGGACACTGTGGCCCGAGAGACCAACTTCGTGGTCAAACGCCACCTTCGGTGCTTAATAGTCAGTTTTCGGGGCCCCAGACCGCGCGTTTCGGTCCCCGAACCTCGGTTTTGCATCTGTCTTGGTTCATTTTTGGTAAAGACCTTATTTTCATTGTTAGGAAGGTTTTAGGAGGGTGGGAGACCAGCAATTTTTCTGAAAAACCAGCTTTTCTCTTCATTGCCCTTCGTCGCCCGTTTTTCTTACTAGAAAGCTGGTTTTTCCCATTCCCGGGCCACTTTTTCTGACTTTCCATCACACCATTGTGTTGTACACACCTGGGAGGCCACCAATCTTGGTAGGCCGACCAGTAATTCCTCCTGACCCTTTTGAACCCTTATAAAAAGCTAGTTTTTCTCTCTCATGAACCACATTTTCTGGTTTTTCTCTACACAACTGTGTTGCACTCATCTGGGAGGCCACCTTTTTGGGGTGGCCGACCAATAATTTTGCTTGACCCCTTTGACCCCTGGTCGGTCGACCAAGGGAGGTGGCCGGCCAGCCACCTGGACCTTTTGAACCTGGTCGGCCAGGTTTGTCTCTTCAGGTACATTCCAGCTGTGCCAATTGTTTTGCACTAGATCCATTGCCTGAGGGTTTGTCCTTGTTTTTGGTCCATTTTAGGTGGTTCTTTGCTTGGTTTCAAGGTGGTTTGGCCCCTTTGGTCAAGCTTCTTGAGGAAGCTTGACCCTTTTGGTTTAGCTTCCCCAAGAAGCTTGACCCCTTTGGTCAAGCTTCCTTCAGAAGCTTTGAGCCCCCTCTCTTGGCTTCTCCAAGAAGCCTCATCTCTTTCCCTCTATATAACACACTCCACCTCCATTTGCAAGGGTTAGAAAAACTAGCTAGAGCATGTGACGACCCAGAATTTTTCCCTCCGCTTGAGCGAAGTAGTTGACGCTCGAGCGGACTTTTGGAGTTTCTAGCAATTTTGCAGACGACCTGAGATTCTGGGAGTTGTGAATCTCCACTCGAGCGGAGAAGTTGGCGCTCGAGCGGACTGCTTTATTGGTCTGTGAGCGCTCGAGCGGTTGAAGCGACACTCGAGCGTGGAAAGTAAGATTGCCCTTGGCGTTGTATTAGTGTATTTGGAACCTTCTTGTTTTATTTTGGTGTATTGATTGAGGTGGTAATATGATAGTAAGGTAAGATTGAACCAAGAACTTTAATTCGAACAATTCGTTTACATTCAGCAGTCACTCTTTTGCCCCTTTCTTTTTCCACACTTTGAATTTGAATGTGAGGTTAGAACCATTGGAAAGCTTATCTCTGGGGCTTCAATTTGGACACAAGAATGACCTAAAACGGAGTCCGGATGAGAGAGTTACGCATGTTTGAAGTTTCGGAATCTGTGCTGGGAGCAGGTCCGCTCGAGCGGGAATAGGGACGCTCGAGCGGGTTTTACGAGAACAGCAACTTAAAAATGGGTTTTTTGGATCTTTTCTCACATTTTCTTTTTCATTCTTCTTTCCTCTCACTCTAAGTCCGAAACCATAGCCCCAAAACCTTGACTTCCTTTACTTTGATCAACAATCCACCATGGTTTTTGCATCAAGGATGGAGAACAAGAGAGGATCAACGTTTTTACCCGATTGGAACTCGGATTTGCGAAGAATTCTGCTCAAGCTTGCTCCTTTGTTGATTCTTGAGGTAGGGGTTCTATTTCTTTTCAATACTTACATCCATGGTTAGATTTGAGGTATTTTCATTGTATAAATGTATAAATTTTCATTTTGAGCATATAGAGGAAATTATGAGATTTTGGGAATTTTGAGTTTGAAGCATTGAAGGTTCAATTGATGGATTAAGGTGATGGGATATGATCCTTAGTTGTATGATCAAGGAGAAAATTAGGATGTAAGGTAGCTGTATGAGAAGTGTGACTTTTTATGGGAACTTAATTTTCTTAGAAACCCTAGATTAATTAGTGATGATAAATAATGAGGTTGCCCAAATTGGAAATAGAATCATGGAATTGGTGGGTTGAATTATACGTGTACAAGTTTAATTGGATTTCTGAGATGTTTCGAAATAACGTTAAAATTTACGAATGAACCTTGTTATGGACATTGTAAATCATGTTAAAATGAGAAAGGAAGTTAGGGGAAATGATTTAAAGGATTAATGTGTGACTTCATATGTGTGTAGGACATGTTTCGGGAGGAATAAATGCTCCACCAATGCACTGTAAGTAATAGTACGAAGATGTACATTTTATTTATAATTGATGATTATTATCACTAACGCTCTGTTTCTTATAAGTGTTACACGAACATGTTACACGAACATTTATGATGATTGAAAGTCAATGTGAACGTTGAAAGATTGGCTTACATCGGTATGACTTTAAATGACTCTGTTCTGTCAATGACGAATGATAATTCTCTATTATCTATAAGCAAACTGCGTGATTTTTTAAGGAATAAATGGAATTATGTTCATCTTTAAACCAAGTATCTGTATGAAACTGAGATTATTCCGTTGTGTTACATATGGACCCGAGGTCGTTAAGAACCTATCACTTGCATGCAAATGTTTAACATTATTATGAGACTCACGTTAGAATGTGTGTTATTCTGTCCTTATTAAGCATATGGCAATGATATATGTGGCCGCACTTAATAATTGTTACTGTTATTATTATTTAGTTATACGCAAGACATCTGTATTAATTTGTAGTCACGCCATGGGAAACTTACGTGCATTATTACATAATGGTGTTCTAAGGAAACTGAAGTTATTTCTATTATTGTTCCAGTTGTGCTATGCTATGACAGGATATTAACTTCTGTTTGACTTAATGTATGTTTGGTGACATAATGTCTGTTAATAACATTCTGTTTTCGTCAGTTACGATATTAGCATATGCAATGATTGGAACTCAATGAAAATGAAATGTTGAAAAGATATACGTACATATTTGTACGTTCTGTTATTATTGGGCCTGAGGCCGTTCTGTGATTATTGGGCCTGAGGTCATTCTGTTATTATTGGGCCTGAGGCCGTTCTGTTATTATTGGGCCTGAGGCCGTTCTGTTATTATTGGGCCTGAGGCCGTTCTGTTATTATTGGGCCCGAGGCCGTTCTGTTATTATTGGGCCCGAGGCCGTTCTGTTATTATTGGGCCTAAGGCCGTTCTGTTATTTCTGGGCTGATAAGCCGTTCTGTTATTACTGGGCTTAAAGTCATTCTGTTAAGAAAGCTGGACCCATGACTGTCTGAGATTTAATTACCGGATGTAGTTAACCATATGTGCTCTTTATTGATACATGCACGGATATGTATTATAATTCATGTTGAGCATTAAATTGTGATGTGCTATTATTCACTGAGCTGGACTCACTTTATTTTATGTCTGTTTTTGTAGGCACTTAACCTGGAGGTCAACCTTAACCTGTGGCTTCCGTTACCCAGTTGTCAATTCCTGAGTGTCTATGCTCTTAGGTGTTGACCGTTCAAGTTATGGAGTTTTGCTAAATTTTTAATTTGTACCCTAAATTTCTATTGAGATTGATGTGTATATAATGTTTATAGATATATGTACATAGCTATTTTCATGTATAATGTTCTGTTTGCGATCATGGCATAATAGTGGTAGCTCAATGGATATTATTTTACGCTATTATTTGATATTAAATGCTTCCGTTCAGGCCCCATAAATTACATTCACCAGGTTTTATGTCCGTTTCTGAAGTGGTCATGCCCAAACTTTAGGGGCGAGTTTGGGGCGTGACAAATGGTATCAGAGCACGAGTTGCTATCTCACACACAGATCCATTGAGCTGTAGGATGTCTAGAAAAGACTTAGGCTTCATGCATTAGTGCATACGAAAAGACTGATAGCAACGTTAAATGTAACTTGTTTACGTTAACGATTATGAGCCATGTCTATTGTACCTTCCTTGTGTATATATATTGTGATTGATTGTTGTGTAGAGCATGGCAGAAATAAGGATAGAGGATCACCTCAGGTTGAATGAAAAGGGAAAATGATTAGTAAGTAATGCACATGCAATTTTTGGTTGTTATTTGTGAACTGATAGTTACCTATCATCTATTTAGATGAATTGCTTAAACACTAAGTATGGAATATTTAGTTATGATATGGTGATGTCTTCCTTGTCATGGTACTGTTTGGACCTATGATTTGAAAAATTATTGTGATACGTATTTTGATAAGTTGTGTTTTGTATAATAGTCGAATCATGTTACGTATGACCGGCTGCAAGAGAAAGTTATGTGTACGGTGACCCATATGAGAAGTGAATTATTCTATTTTGTTAAGCGCACGATAATGACATGATATGACAAGCAATGCTTTATTTTCTGATATGTTATGTTACGAATTAAGGAATGATGATCCATGTATGTAAAAGTATTAATGGCATCCTGAATACAAGGCCCTTACCTGGGGGTAATAATACCGTGGTCTTATGGCCCTTGCCCAGGGGTAATAATACCATGGTTTAAGTATGTTACAAGATATCTCTTGCCACCGACGGTTTTGTACGGGTGGATTATGATCAAGCATAAACTCTGATTTCTGTTTCTGATTCAAGTATAACTAAGAATATGTATGAATATGTTTCTGTTTATCCGTTCCATTTATGCTATGTTATAACGTGATGTGAATTGATAGTGTCGAATGAGTTCACTTTATGTGTAATTGGGATTTGTTTATGGAATCTGTGATCTGTGATCTGAAGTCTGTAATCTGGTTTGTTTACGTGTATTCTGTAATTTGCGATCAAGATTTCTTGTAAGAAATGATTGAATGATATGAAGGACCTCACCCACATCACGTGTCTACTTACATGGGAGTAAAAAAAAAAAAAACAAGACAGCTATTGACTACTTCGAAGTCAAACTAAATAGATAAGCCACCGCAAGAATTCAAATCCTGCCTTTGTATATTAAGTGATTTAAGGTTAAGAAGTCATTCCTGTGAAATATTTATGTGTCACTATGTAAATGTTAGATATTACGAAATTGTCCTCTATCACCTATATGGAGGTTATGATGTGAACTGTTCTGCATGATATCGAGGATTTCGGTGAAAACAAATGGACATGGGAATATTCCATTTTGCTAATGGGTTAGTGATACGTATTGGGCATTTACCTTCTCTTGCATGTTTAGACAACTTTGTACAATACTCACTACGTGATTACAAATTGATTGACTACCACATTGAATTAATCTTACCAAGAATTACGTCTTACTAAGAATTATGAACTTTGATGTTACGAAATCAAATTATTCCTTTGCTATACTATTGCATATGTTGTTCGATATTATAGAATCTGGAAGGATGTATTCTTATGGTTACTGATTTATGATCCTATGAACGAACCTGGTAGAATCTACGTACGAGGAATAACTGGAAACTCTATGTATGTTAACTAATCGGGCCAGATGATTGGTCTCTAATTTCTGAATGACCGTTTGCTGATCCACTATAATTACAAGTTGTAAAGACGAAACCATGTGAGTGACTTCGTGTCTTCTAGTGAGAAAAGGAAGAATTGTTTGAATAGTGGAAAAAGGGGGCCAAATTAATTTGTGCTATGACAAGAAAAAGTGCTAGTAAAGGAAAATGTTATACCTTACGGTTATGAATGATTAGTCAAGTATGATTTTGAATTCAATTTCTGGCCTTGTTTTAATAGTTATATTTATTATTTAGATTTGAACATATGACGGCATGATCAGGTGTCTATAATGGGGATTCTTCTTCCCACCGTTCAGATTTTGTCAAGAAGTAGAGAATGTGGTTTAAATCTACATAATGATATGATTTTGATATGTTTTCGTAAATGGAAGATATGGTACCTCTTAGGTAGAACCTTATTTGGTAGGTTCTAAGATCTGATTCAATGATGCATAATCGGATTTAGGTCTAACCCCGTAATTAAGTTATTTTGGGAACTATATGTAACCGTAAGGGTCATGTACTACCGAGTAAATTGCATTATAAGATAAGTTTGAACGTGTACTCTCTAATCAAAATTGCATATGAACTATTACAGCTGGGCTGACCTAGTTAGAGACTTGGTGGAAAGGACTTTCATTATGATTGAACTTAATGCATGCTGTGGGAATTTATTTCGAATAATTGAATAAGAAATTGGAAACCTTAAAGGTTTAATTATCTGAAATTGATTATGTATCTGTGACCAGCATGCTTTTTATGTAATCTTAAGTATGTTTACGAGATTTCAATTTCGAAATGATTAGACGATTGGATTATATCCTATATGTTTTTATGTATGACCATATATATATATATATATATCTAAGTCTTCTTACATATAGAAAGAAATAAGGATTGAAAAGAAGAGCATAGATCTTCAAGGAAGTAAGTGAGGAAGTGAAAAGGTTGTTGAGATTTCAAAGCTTAAGGTATGTTTGATCTTTTGATTGACCTCTCTTGAAGTTAAGTAGGAACTCCTCTATGTGAGTGTCTTTAAGGAGTAATTGTATGATGGTCTTCACTATTCTATGTTTTTAAATGTCAATGAAATAAAGAGTTGGTGATGCCGTTAATTGAAGTGCAAGTGAAAATTTTGGTGTTGGACCGTACAATGTGAATTGTCTTTGAGATTGAGTTTTGGGCATTCACTAGACGTGGTGCGCTTAGTTGTTAATTGAGAAGTTTTTATGGGCTTTGGGATTATAAATGGTTAGTGTTGCTTCTTGCCCGTTGAAATTCTGATGCGTGTATGTTGATCGGAAGTATTTGTGATCCTTTTCTACCCCAAGTGTGGATCTAGTTTTGGAACATTACAGGGTGTGTTTCCGTTTATGTTTGACCTGTCTTCTATTTGGTTTTCTTCAATTTCGAGGACGAAATTTCTTAAGGAGGGAAGGATGTGACGACCCAGAATTTTTCCCTCCGCTCGAGCGGAGGAGTTGACGCTCGAGGGGACTTTTGGGGTTTCCAGCAATTTTACAGACGACCTGAGATTCTGGGAGTTGTGAATCTCCACTCGAGCAGAGAAGTTGGCGCTCGAGCGGACTGCTTTATTGGTCTGTGCGTGCTCGAGCGGTTGAAGCGACGCTCGAGCGTGGAAAGTAAGATTGCCCTTGGCGTTGTATTAGTATATTTGGAACCTTCTTGTTTTATTTTGGTGTATTGATTGAGGTGGTAATATGATAGTAAGGTAAGATTGGACCAAGAACTTTAATTCGAACAATTCGTTTACATTCAGCAGTCACTCTTTTGCCCCTTTCTTTTTCCAGACTTTGAATTTAAATGTGAGGTTAGAACCATTGGAAAGCTTATCTCCGGGGCTTCAATTTGGACACAAGAATGACCTAAAACGGAGTCCGGGTGAGAGAGTTACGCATGTTTGAAGTTTTGGAATCTGTGCTGGGAGCAGGTCCGCTCGAGCGGGAATAGGGACGTTCGAGCGGGTTTTACGAGAACAGCAACTTAAAAACGGGTTTTTTGGATCTTTTCTCACATTTTCTTTTTCATTCTTCTTTCCTCTCACTCTAAGTCCGAAACCCAAGCCCCAAAACCTTGACTTCCTCTACTTTGATCAACAATCCACCATGGTTTTTGCATCAAGGATGGAGAACAAGAGAGGATCAACGTTTTTACCCGATTGGAACTCGGATTTGCGAAGAATTCTGCTCAAGCTTGCTCCTTTGTTGATTCTTGAGGTAGGGGTTCTATTTCTTTTCAATACTTACATCCATGGTTAGATTTGAGGTATTTTCATTGTATAAATGTATAAATTTTCATTTTGAGCATATAGAGGAAATTATGAGATTTTGGGAATTTTGAGTTTGAAGCATTGAAGGTTTAATTGATGGATTAAGGTGATAGGATATGATCCTTAGTTGTATGATCAAGGAGAAAATTAGGATGTAAGGTAGCTGTATGAGAAGTGTGACTTTTTATGGGAACTTAATTTTCTTGGAAACCCTAGATTAATTGGTGATGATAAATAATGAGATTGCCCAAATTGGAAATAGAATCATGGAATTGGTGGGTTGAATTATACGTGTACAAGTTTAATTGGATTTCTGAGATGTTTCGAAATAACGTTAAAATTTACGAATGAACCTTGTTATGGACATTGTAAATCATGTTAAAATGAGAAAGGAAGTTAGGGGAAATGATTTAAAGAATTAATGTGTGACTTCATATGTGTGTAGGACACGCTTCGGGAGGAATAAATGCTCCACCAATGCACTATGAGTAATAGTACGAAGATGTACATTTTATTTATCATTGATGATTATTATCACTAACGCTCTATTTCTTATAAGTGTTACACGAACATGTTACACGAACATTTATGATGATTGAAAGTCAATGTGAACGTGGAAAGATTGGCTTACATCGGTATGACTTTAAATGACTCTATTCTGTCAATGACGAATGATAATTCTCTATTATCTATAAGCAAACTGCGTGATTTCTTAAGGAATAAATGGAATTATATTCATCTTTAAACCAAGTATCTGTATGAAACTGAGATTATTCCGTTGTGTTACATATGGACCTGAGGTTGTTAAGAACCTATGACATGCATGCAAATGTTTAACATTATTATGAGACTCACGTTAGAATGTGTGTTATTCTGTCCTTATTAAGCATATGGCAATGATATATGTGGCCTCACTTAATAATTGTTACTGTTATTATTATTTAGTTATATAAGACATCTCAGATAATTTGTAGTCACGCCATGGGAAACTTATGTGCATTATTACATAATGGTGTTCTAAGGAAACTGAAGTTATTTCTATTATTGTTCCAGTTGTGCTATGCTATGACAGGATATTAACTTCTGTTTGACTTAATGTATGTTTGGTGACATAATGTCTGTTAATAACATTCTGTTCCGGTCAGTTACGATATTAGCATATGCAATGATTGGAACTCAATGAAAATGAAATGTTGAAAAGATATACGTACATATTTGTACGTTCTGTTATTATTGGGCCTGAGGCCGTTCTGTTATTATTGGGCCTGAGGCCGTTATGTTATTATTGGGCCTGAGGCCGTTCTGTTATTATTGGGCCTGAGGCCGTTCTGTTATTATTGGGCCTAAAGCCGTTCTTTTATTTCTGGGCTGATAAGCCGTTCTGTTATTTTTGGGCCTATGGCCATTCTGTATCTTCTCTACCTACTGGGCTTAAAGTCATTCTGTTAAGAAAGCTGGACCCATGACTGTCTGAGATTTAATTACCGGATGTAGTTAACCATATGTGCTCTTTATTGATAAATGCACGGATATGTATTATAATTCATGTTGAGCATTAAATTGTGATGTGCTATTATTCACTGAGCTGGACTCACTTTATTTTATGTCTGTTTCTGTAGGCACTCAACCTGGAGGTCAACCTTAACCTGTGGCTTCCGTTACCCAGTTATCAATTCCTTAGTATCTAAGCTCTTAGGTGTTGACCGTTCAAGTTATGGAGTTTTGCTAAATTTTTAATTTGTACCCTAAATGTCTATTGAGATTGATGTGTATATAATGTTTATAGATAGATGTACATAGCTATTTTCATGTATTATGTTCTGTTTGCGATCCTAGCATAATAATGGTAGCTCAATGGATATTATTTTACGCTATTATATGATATTAAATGCTTCCGTTCAGGCCCCATAAGTTACATTCACCAGGTTTTATGTCCGTTTCTGAAGTGGTCATGCCCAAACTTTAGAGGCCAGTTTGGGGCGTGACAGAGCATATCCCTACAATCCTCCATATCCCTCTCTTCCAAGCCTCAAAACATCCTTGTCCTTGCACCATTTACACACCAACTCATAGCCTACCACCTCCATCGTCTATTCCAACACGTTGGAGGTCATTTGCAAAGATTGAAAGCTCACCAACTGGGTCCAGAAGTTGCTGGAGGTCGGCTCTACAAGGGTAAGTCCTCATTTCTCCTTTTCTAGCCTTATTTTGCTTCATATCTTAGCCCCTTTTGCTTGCATTTTTGGGCTCCGAGATAAACTGGAAAAGATCTTATTTTGAGCTCATCTTCAACTTTGTTTAAGAAAACTTTGCTGTTTGAAGTCATCTACTCCCCCTTTGTGCTTTATCTCTCTTTTAGGGCTTGTTTTGCATGACAGATTAGCCTTATTTGTGAGCATTTCTGGGATTCGACCTAAACTTTAAAGTATCTTATTTTGAGTCCCTCTTCAACTTTGTTGAAGGGATCTTTACTGTTTGAGGCCACCTTACCCTCTATCTCTCTTTTAGGGATATTTTTGTATCATATTTTAGCCTTGCTTGTAAACACTTTTGAGATTTGATATAAACTAGAAAAAGTCTTTTTTTGGCATCCTCTTTAAGTTTGTTTAAGGTCCTATTTTTGTTTGGGGTCATCTTCTCCCTATGCATGCTTCATCTCTTCATGATTAGGGCTATGCATTAGAGCTTTTGCATTGGCCATGGCTTGGCCTCTTAGCCACTGAAATCCAGTGGATTTTCAATGGCTTAGGTGTATTCTTGAAGGCCAAAATCAGAGGGGGTTGACCCCCTCTCTCCTTGTCTTGTTTGGTGATCCTTTTGGCCTTCTGAAGGGACCCTATTTTGCATACTTTGAAGTCACTTTCCAGGCCTTATTCTGAGGGTTTTGAGGTCTGCCTTTGCTCTGTCCAAGGCCCTTTCGGCTATATTTTATGTCTATGATGCATGTGTAGAGAAGTCTCATTCAAGGCCTTCCAAAAGAGGCCTTTCTTTGCATGTCTCTAAGACTGATTCCAGGGCCTATTTGGTGGGTTTTAGGGCTTTCATAACCCATTTCCAGAGTTGGTTTGGTCTTGCTAAGTGTCTATCTTGTATGTGCTTAATAACCTCTTGTATGGCCCTCTAAAGGAGCTCATCATTTTGGCATGCATTGGCTGCATTTCAGTGATCATTTTGGCATATTTTGGCATGTTTTATTCATTGATTTTTTCTGGTTTGATGAGTTTTCATACGCTTCATATACATGCCATGTAAACCATGTTTGCTAGTCAAAGTTGCATGCTATTTTAATCCATCATGCTAGCATCTTTTGGTCATGCTTTGAACTAGAAATGTTCATGTTTTGGGACTGCCTTGGCTCTGTCTTTGTGCTTCATAGTCAAATAATGCATGCTTTGTATAGCTATAAGTCAATACATGTGCCTAGTTTTGAGTTTCAAGGCTTATTCCGTGCATGGGGTGTCATGTTTCCATGTTTCAGGACCACTTTGCACACTGTTTCAAAGCTGTCATTTGTGCTATTGTATGTCATCTTTCATCCCTTGCCTTGCTTTGGTAGAGTGGCATTTGATGCCTTAGGTTCGGTCCTCGGTATTCGTGCATATGTGCACGCATTTCGGTTGTCTCATTTTCACCTAATGGCCACTGATGTGAGTGTGGCTGAGGTCCACTCATGTTGGTGTAAGTCCATCATGCATTGTGTATGCCATTTCAGTTCATAGCATTGCGTATGCTAGGTTGCATGTTAGAGCATTGTGCATACCATGTTACATCGAGCATTGTGTATGCCATTTCATAGCATTGCGTATGCTAGGTTGTATGTTAGTCGCATTGTGTATGCCATCTCATTTGCATTATGTTTGGGATAGGAGTTAGCCCAAGCACGGGAAATGAGGGACGTTTTGTACTCCGAGTAACGGAACGTCTCTCAATTCCCGGTCGCTGACACTCCGGATTACCCATGATGGAGTTTAGGTCTCATTGTGTTTTTTATGTGCATTCATTTCACATTGAGTCGTGCAATTTGACTCCTCGGTCATCGTGCATCGAGATGCGTGATTGGTTGCACGAGGATCGAGGCAAGCATACATATGTAAAAATACATTGCCATGCCCCTTTCTTGCTCTCTATTGCAGCAAATCAGAAACCAGCAGTCTTTTGGAGCTTTGTGCAATATTCCGGGCTTAATTGTAAACAGAGACTAATTGGGGCATCGCAATGGATTTCCGCGCAAGGCAACTTAAGCATGCATCATTCATCATTCGGAATAGAGCTGAGGCGGTCCATAGATTTGCGTGCTAATTTACTACTTTCCTAGTTTAATTTGTTAAATAATTAGGATTTTGTATTTATTCGGACTGTACTATTTATTCAGACTGTACATTATTTATTCAAACCCTCCGAGCGAGGGCACAACTGTAATAATTGTGCGTGTGTGTGATGTATGTCTTCCAACTCTACGTCTTTCTCCCTTTTATTTACCAGCTTATGATGGTTAGATTAGGGCATATTTTAATTAGCATACAGTATGATAGCATGTTTGCATTCATTCATCTGTCTTGCATGCACCGGGCTCAGCGCATCATACTAACTGCATTATATTTCAATTCCAAAGTTGAATACGTATTAGCTGTAGCATCATCATATGCCATCTTAGAATAGCCGAGCCTATTATAGTTCATTTTTGCATGTGTTGCATTAGGCATTTCTGTATAGTTAGAATCATGCATGGATTTCTAACATAGCTTCTGTTTTGGCTTGGAGTACTCGGTAAGCTTTTATGCTTTAACATCCTTGCATGTGTGTAAGTGACTGCCATGATAGCATGCTTACCATGAGGCTAAATGGTTATGTGATATAACTGTCTGAATGCCTGTGGGTGAAGATTGGGTTATTTGGATTGGAACTATTCATCGACTGTGAGTTTTAAGCTCACTTGAGAGTGGTAAATCATCTTGTTTTCTAAGCCCACCCGAGGGTGGCAAATCCACATTTTAGCCTACTTGCGAGTAGCAAACCGTTTTCAAAACAAACATGAGATGTTTCGTTCCAATTCAGGTGATCTAGTCTATAATTGTATGCTGTGCGCATCACATAGTAAATCTAGGCTAATAACTGTGTTAGGTTTTTATTCTTGGCAATCCCGTTTGACAAAACTCCTTTCAGTTGTATTTGTTTTCGCATTTTTATTTCAGTGAGGCTATGAGTTTTTTAGATGCGAATCTAACTCGAATCGAGCCTTGTAGATCAGTTTGTGATGTTAATGTTTTCATGATTGCCACTTCGCTGATTATGACGGGGGTCAAGCTGCCTGGTCAGCTCGCGGCCCGAAGCAAAATGCAAAAATGCATTCAAAGTTGCCTGTCCGTTCATGTTATACTTTTCAAGATTTTCCAGTTTTGGCCTTCCCGCTCGAGCGGGGAAATAGGCGCCGGCGGGTTTGCAAGCTCACAGATTCTCTTTTGCTCAAAAAAATACTGGAAGGTGTGATTCTCCGCTCGATCGGGGAAACGGACGCTCGAGCGGGGAGCCTACATGAAATCACAAAATATGAAGTCTCCGCTCGAGCGGACCGCGCGATCCCAGATTTCCAGATTCATTATGGAGTTGGTTTTCTTCTGAAACAAGGTTTATTTTGGATTTCTATAAGAAGTGGGATTGCTTTGGAGTTCTGCAAGAAGTTGGTTTTCTACAAACAAGAAGTTGGTCTTCTTTCCCAACTAGGATTGCTTTGGATTTTCTATAAGTAGTTGGTTTTCTCCCAAAACTAGACTACTCATTGATTGAATTCCTCCAGATCTTTTTTTTTTTTGGTTCTTAAAGGTTTATATCTGAGGATATTTTGTTATTTTCTTTGATGTTTTATTGAGTATTCAACTCATGGTTTAAAGAGAGTACATCAAAGATTTGTTTGTTATACATAAAAGAGAGAGTTGTTCTTCAGTTGTGGATTCTGAAGAATTCGAGCCTGAAGCTTTGGTGGAATCCGGAGTGGCTCATTAGAAATACAATTCCGTGGTGAAGATGGGGTTGGAAGAGACACATAGATGTTGGTTCAATTAGGCGTTGTGGATTCGCTAGATAATTGAGAATATACCTGTGTAATTCCTTTATATCTTCTTAGTGAATTGTCTTGTGGCAGTTGCCCGTGGTTTTTTTATCACAGTTGGAGATGTCCAATTGTGGTTTTTCCACGTAAAAATCGTTGTCTCTTTCTCTTGATTGTTTGATTGAGATTGTTTTCTACTGCTTATTATTGATACATAATCACAAATCAACATCTAGGAAGCTTCTAGATTTTTCAAATTGGAATAAGAGCGCATAATGTTTTCAAAACTAGATATCATGGTTAGTAGAAGCCGATCTTTGATCGGGCGAGCGGGGGTGCTCACAAAGTGACCTTCCCCAATCGTACCCCAGTTCCCAAACCGAGGCAAGTTTGGTGATGACGGACACGTAGCCTTAGGCACGAGTCAAGGTTTCCTAAATTTCCCAAAATAAAATATTTAGGTGGCGACTCTGTATCTGGAAAAGCAGTTCATGTTTGGCACTTCTTTTAAAAAAATTTGTTTTCCAAAAACGATTTGCCAGATTTGGACTCTTTGATGATTCATCAGTCTTGCATTGCACTCTGCGAGATTAGATACAGGACCGTGACATTGAGTCCTTGAATCGTAGTGACCCCAAATGAAAAAAACGGGACTCATCCTCCCGGGACGTTCGGGGACGTCTACACAGGCAGACAGAGCATCCACTGTAAATGAAACATAAGCAAAATGTAAAGGCTTGCTTTGGATTTTTAACAAATATTTCGCATTTGCATAATGGTGGTGCTACATGCACCAATTAGTGTATACAATAGTGTATCAATTAGTGTTATGATATCATTAATGACCTTATTTATTATACAAATTATAAATACCCAAAACTTCTAAAATTATACTACATCATCTGTTGGTACACTAGTTTGTACACTAATTAGTACATATAACATTATTCTTTACATAATGGGATTCAACCATTTGATTTGGCATTTCATTATTGGCTGGAGATTTCATAGGTTAATACTGACATATGTTAATGATGACATAATATCACGTTTGCAATTAAGTTTTTTCCAAGGGTAATATTATAGTACCTATTATATGCAAGTTACAATATTTATAGAGTTAATTAATACAAATATCATAATTAAATCATTTATTAGTCATAGTTTAAAAAAAAAAAATGAGTTGCACAACATAAAGTATAACCAATTTTTTTTTTTTTTTTTGAATCATAATCAAAATAATATCATCACCAACATAACAATGAATTATAATTAATATCACAATATTTATATATTATAAAGTTATAATCAACACCCCAATAGATCATAACTAAAAACTACAAATATTGCAATTAAAGGCATATGGTACACACTTAAAAAAAATATTTATTATAGAATTTCCTTTTTCCCAAATATTGGATTTGTTTGTCACGCCTTATTCTTAAATTTAATTGAAAGTTAATAATCAATAAACACAATCTAAAGGATAAATTACACTCACCTCTTTTGATGTTTAGAGAAAATACAATTAATTCTACAATTTTGACATAATTATACTAGTTTCCTTCAATATTTTAATTCACATAACATTTGTGTCTTTTTTCATCAATAATTCGTTAATTCTATGGATAAAAAAAATATTAGCCTCTCTTTTTATATGAAAATATATATTTGATTTTGTTTCTTTCAGTGTTTGCACACTATTTGTACTAGTGTTGATCATTTTAATCTTACCAAAAGAGATGTTAGTATAAATATGTTTAAAGTATAGGACTAACTGTATTTTTTTTTTTTTTTTTTAAATTTCAGAAGAAGCAATGGTCATTTACCCAAATCTAAAACTACTCTTCCTCCAACGTCAAGATAATTTGGGTTGTTTTTTAAACTTACTTACATTATTTTACCTCATAATTTGTAACTAGAAGTTATATCAAATAATCTAACTAGAATCTCAAAAATATAAATAAATAAAGCTATAAGACTTGGTTTGGATATTAAATTGGTGAAAGATTTGTGCACCCCCAAGAAAAAAAAATGAAGTATATTTTTTTTCCCCTCAAACGTTCCTCTCATTTTCCTTTTTCTCCGCGAATACAAAATCAAACACAACATAAAAGATCAAACAAGGTGATTCGAGTAAATTTTGAAAGGAAAACAAAGTCGCATGATATTAAATTTGGTACCTTCTAAGTTGCATTCCACTGTCACTAGAGCAAGAGCAAAGAAAAGGAAAACTAGAGTTGGAGACTTCATAGATCACTAATGCTGTATTTGATTGGGGGATTTGGGGAGGGATTTGAAAAGGAAAAGAGAAAAGGTGTGTGAAACTAGGTGAAATTTAAGCATGTTTTATTCATATTTCACCTATTTTTTTCATTTTCCTTTTCAAATCCTTCCTCAAATCCCTCAACCAAACACAACATAAGTAATATAACTTCTAAGCTTATACAGAAAGATCAAAGTAATATTTATCAATTTGCTTTAACAAAAATGATACTAACACGGGAAGTACCTCCAATCCTACACCTGAATCAATAATATCTAGAAAAGATAATAATCATAAGTATCCAATAGCTCAAAATGGTACTTATTTAGACTTGTCTCATGTTCCATTTAAGGATCAACCACAAGTAATAGATGATTGGGCATAATCTTTGTCCATCATTATTACCAATTATAAAAATATTTGGTCAAAGGAAAAATTCCTTGACTATATTGCAGCAACTCTCTAGGGAGATGTGTTGCAATGGTTAAGACAGTGGGAAAAATCTGAAATTGGAAAAAGTCAAAAAACGACTTTATTAACAAATTTTCTCACACTTGACACAATTTTAGCTAAATTTGCGAAACTCATAAAAGAAAATTTATGTGATTTTTATGGAGATACTAATTTGCAAACAGACGCAAATTATATTTTAATTAAATTAGAATTATGTAATATTTGTCTTTTTGAAGACTATGTTCAAACTTTTAAAAAATATTATTATCTTATTGATCCACCAGCAAATCAACCTTGGTTAGATCAATTTTTTCATAAACTCCGTAGTCCATGGGATGAGTTATGTATTAAAAACTATCATGCTTTTCTCAAAAAAATGGAAAAGAAAGAAAATGATAATCTTGATTTTCGCATTAATTATGTTCTAAGAGAGATAGCAGATCGATGTCTAGAAGTAAAGGCGAAAAAACAAATAAAAAATTAAATTTCCAACTCACAATACGGTCAAAAATGTTGTGATAAAATTTTAAAAGAAAATTGAAAAATTGATTGTAATACATTTCCTAAAAGAAAAGGATTTTTCAAAAAACGCAGAAAATATAAATGGAAACCTTGGAAAAAAAACAAAACTTTTTCAAAAAAGAAAAAATATATTCGGGAAAAAAAATCAACAAGTGTTTCAAAAAAGAAAACTTGTAAATGTTACATTTATAACAAAGATGGTCACTATGCACCCGAATGCCCAAGAAGGAAAAAAAGTGCAAAGAAAATGATCAAAGTCCTTGAAGAACAAGATTTTGAAATAATATATGGAAAAGAAATTTCTGATGGAGAAGAAATTTCTGATAAAGAAAAAATCTTATATGAAATTTCTAGTGATGAAGAAAGTTCAGACGAAGAACTAATCTTCATGATGACTAATAATAGTCAAGCAATATCTCAAGAAGTTGATAATATATCTCAAGAAGAATTGTAGGCAATTCTACTTAGAGATGTAATCGGGGAAGAAAAAACTTTTACCGACGAAGAATTAGCAAAATTCGATTTCCAGAACGAGCAATACAGCCAAGATCCGGATTCCCCTCCATCAGAAACTGATGAAGAATATCACAATCTCATCAACAGGATGGAAGCATAGTGGACCCCACTATCAAATGTAACTGTCTCCTGATCGACTCCAACCATATCCAGGACACGTGAAGCAACCTGCATCATTTGGCGGAAAGTGATTAGCCAAATCTTTTCAGCTGACGCTACACGCCAAAATCGATCAGCCCAAGCTTATCTATAACAGTCTATCTCTTTGAAAACCGGAGAGGATAGACAGTGTATGTATATAATTGTATAATTGTAGTAAAAAGATGACAAATAGCTACAGTATATGTATATAATTGTAGACTCTCCTTTATAACTTTTGTCCTTGTATTTAATGCCTAGGCTTGTAGGTTTTGACAAAAGTGGTAGAAATTAGATATGCCATAACTTTTGGCTTTTGTTTGTATATACTTTATGTATTCTATAAATTGGCATTCACGCCAATGAAGAAATGTGTGTAAATTCCCTCCATGTTTTCTCCATCGTTGTGCTTTCTCCTTTATCTCTAAATTCTCTAGCATATTTTCTTATTCCATAACTCCACCATAATTCCATAATAAAATTAGAAAAAAGCTCATTTCCTTTTTAGTTTTGTAATTGGTATCAGAGTCTATGTATAAATTTTAAGTTTGTATGGTGTGTTTTATGTTATATATATATAAAAAAAAAATTATATTAAAAAATTTTCGTCTAAGTTTTTGGTGAATCCTTCGTATTTTATATCTTCATAATTATTTGTTTCATTTTTAGTTGTTGTAAAACCTATATACTTAGTGTATATCAAAACCCATATACTCATTAAGATCTTTTGACTATTGTCCATAATTAAGTCTTTAAGATCATAAAGAGAGGTTTTAGGCACCAGAAAATACACTAGGAAGGTTTTAGGTACTAACAATAATCTAAAATGGCAATTAATTCTGACGATATAATATGTTTTGGAAATACAAAAAATAATGTTAATAATAAATATGATCATAGTTTGCATATTACTAAAGAGTCTGCAAATATAAATAGTGTGTATTCTAATTTAAATAATATTACTGATATTATGTGTTCTTGGTTTTCTAAATTAGATAAAAATCAAAAAATAAATCAAAATTATCTAGAGACTAAAGTTGAGTCTATAGAATCTAAAATAGATAATTTGGGTTCTATAATAAATGTTGACTTAAATAAAGAAGTAAAAAACCAAATAAACAATTTGGTTACAAAATTGAAAACTATATCCTTCATAAACAATGATGGAATGAATATTCCAAGAGATAGTGACATCCCTAGGCTATTTTATGGAACAGAAGATATTATGGTACTTCAAACCAATACCTATAATAGAACTGAATATAAAAATATTGTTGAAATATTGGATTATTGGAGAAAATTTTATAAAGACCCAGATTTAGGTATTGATAAAAGAAATAGGCTACTAGATCAGATAAGAGAAACTTATCTAGAAAATGAAGTCTTTTTACAACATTTTAATTATGATATTAATATGTCAACTAATGATAATGACAGCCAACCATCCTTATCTGAAGAATTCATAAATCAAGATATTTCATTAAAAATAAATAAAAGAAAAAGAAAGATAGAAGAATTAATTGATCTCGAATTATTTAATAAATAGAGAGATGAAGAAGATTGTGACTTTATTCAAATAGGGAGGAAGGGAGAGTGGAGTTGATTTTAATGACTTGAAGGGGTCGAAAGAGGTGGCGCTTCAGTTTTTACTCAAAAAATAAAAAACAAATTCTCTCTTTTTGTTTTTTATTGTTGAAAGATATTTGTTAGAATAGCTGATTAATTATAAATAATAATAATAATAATAATAAAATAGGGCCAGGAAAATTGAATTTGTTTTGGTGACCAAGACTCTAGGCCTATTGGTGGTGCTTTTTTTAAGTTATAAGTTGATAATAAAAAAATAAAAATTAAAAACACTCATTCTTTAGTTTTCAAATAATTAGCATCTTCAATCTATTAGGCATATAATATTTGTTAGTCAAAATACTTAGTATGATTTACTTTTTTCAATTTCAATACATTAGGCATATGATTAGGCATTTTAGCTAAACTCACATTTACTAGTTACATGCAGTTAGCTTTCAAGGTTAGGCAAAATATACTAACTCCAACCACACTCGCTACTTTTTACTAGGTAAAGTACGAAAAAAATACACTCTTTATTTTACCTAATTGCTTTACGTATTGTGTCTTTCAACCGCACTCTTTATTTTAACTAATCATTTAAACTAACTTAATTAATTTTTAAAACAAAAAATACTAATTGCTGATATTTTACTAATGTAAATTTGCAATAATAATAAATTTGCCCTATATAAGTATACAAAACCTGTAGAATGAGAAGAAACAAAAAATATAAAATAAGTTATTTCATAATTCATCAAGCAGAATTGAAAGAACATATGAAATTGCTGCATACACATATACATATATAAAATATATAAAATTTCAAATCTAAGACATAAATATACAAAAATCAAAGACATATACATACATATTTGTTTGGAGAGCTTATGGAGCTCTTTAATTGTAGCTAGCAAAAAGGTCGGATGGTAAAGTAGCTAACCCAATAACCAGTCCATTGAAGCTCAAAATTAGAATTACATTGGCTAAGGTTATATTTGATTCACAAGATTAATAGTGAAGTATTAATAATCCTATTAAATTAGTGCGGTATTCACTATCCAATTGGATTAATATCCATTAGATTAATAATCTCACGCCTACCCCATTATTAATAATCTTACAAATTTGTTGGATTAATTATTTGTTAGATTAATAATCCTAAACCAAAATGTTAAAACAAATATAGAATAATTGGGCCCACGGATTAATAATCTCAATCACATGTTCTAATTCACCCAATCAAACATACCCTAAAATACTTAATAAGCCTTTTTTAACTATCTCCTTAGAGATGCTTAGAATCATTTCCTTTCATCTTTGTTACTGATGTGGCATTCTATAAATCAATAATATTTAGATAAATAGTTAAAATAAAGAGTATGTTAGAATAGAAATATGAAACAATTGATAGATAAAATAAAATGTATACTTTATAATAATATTTAGATAGGTAAAACACATATTACTATTAGAGATACTCAACCAGAAGATGTACAAAACTATTTAACATAAATTTTTAAATTAAAATAAATTATAATCACCCCTTAAAAATTGAACCAAACATAAATCTTGAAAGAGCATAAGAACCACTTTAATTTATGTTATTTTATATTTTCAAAAAATCAAGGCTCTTCCAAACGTAGAGTTGCGAGGAAAGTCCTCTGGAGTGAAGGTAATTTTTGTGCCTGTTTGGCAGAAATTATTTACAGCTTATTTCAGCTTTCAGTTTAATTTAAACTATTTTGATGTGTTTGGTTTAACTTATAGCTTATAACTTTATGGAAGTCAGAAATCAGCTTATTCTTTGAGTGTGGCAGGAGATGCTTTAAAAATAAGCTGGAAATCAGCTTAAGCTGAAAGTTATAAGGTATAAACTGTTTAAGTATAAGCTATAAGCACTTTCCTACAACTCTACTAAACAGGACCTTTACCATGAAAGACCGCTTTTATTAATTCTATTTTTTGTGTGTGTACTCGTAGATGTAGTTGGATTTGACGTCAAAATAATTGCCGATGATTACGGAGTTGTTATTTATTAAACTCCTGCCATTTTTGAATAAATTTCGAGACATGGATAGTTTTAAAAGTTTTTTTTAAGGGTTTTTTTATTTTATTTTTTATTTTTTATTTTTTTAAACTCCTGTTTCCAAGTCAACTCAAGTAATAGACTATTTACACTAGATTTGAAAATTTTACAAATTTTGAAATTTAAATTTAATTTGTTGACCTTTCAAATTGATTACGAATAACTTACGTTTTATATAATAAACGTCCAGTCAGGTAATAGATTATTAAGTTCTGACTTAAAAACTCAAATTTTAAAATTTATCTAAACTCAACTTATTTATATAACAAGTGAACCTCAAATAATATTTTAAAAAATTGAATACTAGATATCATGCATACAATTAACATGACAAACTAAACAGTGCACTATTTTTATTTGTTTATCTATCAACAATCATTTTTCAGTAGGGCTTATTACATTTTATACCCTTAAATTATTATCCAATTATTTATTTAATTTATGAACTATGGATTGAGTTTACTAACTCCTTGAAATACATATATCAAAATCTATTTACTTTTTCAATTATCGATTGAATCTATTAAGTCCCTAACATATTCAATTCAAACATATTTAGTTTCTGAAAAGATTACAAAAATAAAATATAACCACATAAGTATTATACATTAGTAGAAGACCGTATCTAGTTAAAATTTTATTACAAAAAAATTTTAAATTGTTATTTTGTCTTTGAAAAGTTAGCGTCAATTTTTATGGTAAATTTTCTTTATAAAGGTAAAAGTAATTATCTAAAGTATTTTCTTAATTATTATAGAGTAAATTACAAATACACTCCCTAAGGTTTTCTTAAAATACAGATTGCTCCCATGTAATTTGAAAAATTACAAATACCCCTTGTTAGAATTTTTTATTTAACAGATTTAACAAAAAAAAAATTGAAATTCATAATTGCTCTCCTATACAATAATAAAATTACCCAACTTATTAATTGAAACATATTTCTGACATTATTAAAAATTATTAATTAACTTTATGATTTATTAATAAAAAGGGCGATTTGTTATGAAATTAGAAATCTCAATCGGTGGAATGTAATTTCCAAAATCACAGGGGGTGATTCATATTTTAATCAAATCTCAGGGGATGTATTTATAATTTACCCATTATTATATGATAGATTTTGTTTATAATTTGTAATTAATTGTTTTTAATTTTTTTGCTAAGTTCTTTTTATAACTTAATTATTTTGTTCTATTATTATTTGTAACAAAGTGTTATTATTTAAATTATTTCATTCTACTTGTTTAGTATATCTAATACTCATATAATTTTATTGACAAGACTAAAAAACTATACTTCAACACCAATTTAAACGCACAACGAAATAAGACACTTTTTAAAAACAAAATAAAAAGTTAAGGTTTTTCTATGATAAAATCTTAATTACGTAGGAGCTTTTACTAATTTATGACACTTATGGGTATATATTTTATTTTTATAATCCTTTCAAAATTAAATAGATTCAATTAATAGTTTATATAAAATAGACTCAATCTTCTCACTATTTTCTTAATCTCACCCAAAATCTAGTCAAGCTAATCCTCCTATGTGAGGGTATTAATAGTCCCATAAGACTACTATTTTCCTTCTATTTTTGTCAACCAAACATGGGTTATGTAGAATCCACAGGATTGATAGTTGTACGGGAAAGAAATTCACCTTCTCGTATAATCCTGTTGATCAAGTCTGCGTTCCTCCGTACGACGTCGCTTTATCACCTGAAAACACAAACGTAAGCTAACCGGCGGGTGTGTGCCGGAAACCTCTCCGATGCCTAAGTCAGTAAGCTTGACAAGAAGGCAAAAGCTCCGTATTCAGGAAGCAAAATTGTGTTACCTCTCCAAAGGTGATATTGGTGAGCTTATATAGGTTCCGCGTAGCACAATCCTAGTAGGACTCTTACTCCTCCATTCAGAGTCCTCCTAGGATTCATACTCCTGAAGGATAATGCTTATCCTCCAACACCCCCCTCATGCTTGAACCAAGTGAGATGGTTTTACTTCGGCAAGTTGTCATACAACCGAAGTAACATTCCCTCGCCGGACTCCAATATGACGAAGTAAACATGACTATGTAGCAGAATAGGCGAACCATCCTTAATTGGCTCTTCCTTCTACTACTCTTACTTGACTTCTCATGTATAACCCATGGCGTGGTTAGGCGAACTAACATGTTACGACGGTCTAACTCCCATGCATCTTTAGACGGTCTAACTTCAACCTTTTCTTGGACGGACTAACTCAGGCGTTCTTGGACCGAACTAACTTCAAGGATTCTCTTGGACCGAACTAACTTCAACCTTTTCTCGGACGGACTAACTCCGGCGTTCTTGGACCGAACTAATTTCAAAGGCGTTCTTGGACGAACTAACTTCAAGGCTTCTCTTGGACCGAACTAACCGAGTAAGCTTCTCTGCGCTATCGAGGCGAAGCCCACCAAGAGAAGCCATTACTTCGAAAGTGCCATGGCCGAGATAACTATCTCTCTCGATTGGTAACTTATAATCACGTTTGGACCGAGGTAACACTTCAAAAAGTTTCTTCCACACTTGGCCCGAACTAACACTTGGACCGAGGTAAAAGTCCCTACCACACTTGGACCGAACTAACACTTAGACCGCGGCCCACTTGCTAGACTTTTCTACCGTGGCCCATATTCGTTTAGTTCTTGGACCGAAGTAAATCTATCCTCACCTCGGTCCATTACGCGGCCCAATTTCCAAGTCTCCTCTTTAGCTCGGCCCAATTTAGATATAAATTACCCTCTCAATAGTCCAATCCCCCACCTATGGAATCAAACAAACATAACCTTTGAGAAGTATGATGCATCCTCTAAATCAAGTAATGAACCCTAATCTTCTATCAATTGAAGTTTTTGAGAGATTTCTCTATTTTAATAAAGTCTTGACTAGTCTTCTATGGTGTCTATAAAGAATTGTCTCTCAAAATAATAAATGACAAGTATAATTTTAAAAGTATATTGTCTATTTTTTGAAAGTATATAGAATGAGTCACGTGGCTATTATTATTGGATTGATATTACTTTTTATTTATTTTTTATTTTTATAAATAATTTATACATATGAGGCTAAAAATAAACAAATAAAATCATCAAAATTGACATTATAACGTCATTAAAATGTCAAACTAGACTGTCCAATACATCTTCTGTGAAGAGAAGTTTATTCTTATTTGATAATTGATTAAATTAATAATTAATTCATGCTCCCCTAAGTCTCAACTTTTGAGTAGTGCTAATGTTGAGTGGGTTCAATAATATCATCACCACCATAAGCTGGTAGTACAAAGTAAGAAAAAGGTTCAAAAAAGGGATCTTTTTGGTTCAAATAATTAACAATGACCTACGTGTTTACAAGAAAGGCAAGTTCTCTCTATTCTCTCTTCAAATTTAAATTCAACTATGTGTCTTTGGACTCTCATCAAAAGCAATTTTGGTTCTTGTGTTGTCTTTCTCTAACCCATATGGAGAATCGCATTTCTATTAACCTCAATTTGTTTTTGTTCTTTAGTCAACTCTCCCTTTAAAGATGGCAACTTTGTATAGTTTTTAACATAATAATTTCGCTCTCCCACTCAAAATTATTTATAATAGTGTAGCATTTTGGTGGATTAATAGTCTCTCCATTACAACATCTGCTATTATAAAATAGTTGTTTGAACGTATTATTATTTCAAATTAAGAAAAATTTCAAATTAGCAAACATTACAAGAAAAAATACTTTTCGTGACCAACATTTGAGTCGCGAAAAGTACCATATTTGGTCGCTAAAACCTTTTCGCGACCAAAATATGTTGGTCGCGAGTTGGTCGCTAAAGTCTCGTGACAGATAGTTTTTTGTGACCCAAAAAACCTTTGGTCGCTAAAAGTGACCATTCACGACCAACTTTTTTAGTTGCAGAAAGTCCAATTCATATTAGCCAAAAGGGAACTTTTAGCGACCAAAGATAAGTTGGTCACCAAAAGTCAACGCCTTGACCCAAAAAAAATAATTCTTTTGTGCTGCCTGGGATTTGAACCACTGACCAAGGAGTCACCATGCACCCAATCCACTCTACTAATAACATGCTTCTTGTTCATATTTTGCAGAAAAAATATATAACCCAGAAAAATCGGTTTATATATTATTTTATAAAATTTTTAATGCCTAAACAGAAAAATAGCATGTAATTACAGTAGTATCATTTTTTTAAAAATTTATCTCGCCATAACTTTCCGCGATCAACTTTTTTTTTTGGTCACCAAAGGGTAATCTTCCACAACCAAAAAAGCCTTTGGTCGCCAATAGGTATACTTTTCGCGACCAACTTTTTTTTTGGTCGCCAAAAGGTATACTTTCCGCGACCAAAAAAGCCTTCGGTCGTCAAAAGGTATACTTTCCGCGACTTAAAAAAGCCTTTGGTCGCCAAAGGGTATACTTTCCGTGACCAACTTTTTTTTTTGGTCGCCAAAAAGTGATCTTCCGCGACCAAAAAAGCTTTTTGTCGCTAATAGGTATACTTTCCGCGACCAACTTTTTTTTTGGTCGCCAAAAAGTGATTTTCTGTGACCAAAAAATTGTGGTTGCCAAAAGTTAAATTTTAGTCACAGAAAGTGGACTATTTACGATAAAAAAAAAAAAGATGGTCGCCAAAAGTATTTTTTCTTGTAGTGGAATCTCAATCTCCAATTCAATCTTTGTGACTCAATAATAGTGGCATTTAGGCCGTGCTTGCGCTGTATGAATATGAGGAGATATTAGTAGAGGGAAAAGAAAAGAGAAGTAAAACGTGGGAAAGCAAAATTAGTTGACATTCCCTCTACATTTTCTTTTACGTTTCATTTTCCTTCACAAATTCTTATTTCAATTCATTCATGATCCGAAAACAACCACAAAATTACAATGAAAAAAGTTGCCGCAAGGGAATGTATCATTCACTAAATCAACTCGTTAGCATTTATAATGATGTTCTTGATTTTGCATATATTACTTTTCAATTGTATTTTTTGGTGTTTCGATCCTTTGTGCTAAGGTAATAGTAGATTTTTTACATAAGCTACTGTAAATTGCTTGGAAAAAAGCAAAAAAAGAAAAAAGAAAAGAAGAATAGATGCTTCATGGGCTTGAATAATGAAGCAATTGGTTGAAGCATCGGATGTTCTTCTCCATGCATCTTGAGCCCATAAAATATCAATAAAATGAAAATATTCCAACCTCTTAGCAATATGATGCATCGATGCATAGCGATATATTTTTGAATAAGCTGGAGAGATTAAGAAAACATTTGTGATAATAACCTTCTAGATTTCTTATTAAATTGGATATAGTGGGACTGTTTGGTACAATTTATATGAGTTATTTTTTCTTTTCTTTTTTAAAATTTTAAAAATATGAATCAAATTGCTTGGTACAACTTTTACTTACATTTATAAGGCATAAATAGATTAAATAAACTAAAAAAAATTTTATTTGAAGGTTGAGAAATTATGCTTTTGACCTTCATTTTTCGATTATCAACTTTTAATTTACAAAATGTTATACTAATTAAATAGGCCAAGTATTTAAGCTAGGATTTTTACTGATAATAAATAATATCAAATTAGTGTCACTATTAAAAAAAGTACTTTTTGCGACCGCTACAAACCGTCGCAAATAATAAAAAACAACGATGAAAAAACTTTTTATGACGGCCCATCTTGACGGCAAATGAGGGTCGCAAATGTGGGGTGGCAAATACTTTTGCGATAAAAATAGCGATCATAAACTATTTGCGACCGCCTAACCTGCTTATAACGACTGATATTTTGCCGTCGCAAAAGAGTTTAAAAAATGCCTACAATGTATTAGCGACCATCTTCTTACCGTCGCAAAAAATATAAAATAAATAAAATAAATACCTATATCCTATACATATTCAAATATTATATAAAATAAACATAAAGACATATTGGCAAAAATCTCAACATTCAGGCATTATTTTCCATTTCTTCCCTTAATAAAATTCTCTTTCTTCAACAAAAAAAAAAAAGAGTATGCAACAATAGCAAGGAGCTCCTGAAAGAATTTCCCATTCTAATAATTCAAGAAAAAAAAATAATAAATAAATAAAAAATTTAGGAAAAAACCGAGAATCAAAATAAGCACAAAACTTGGTGAAAAACTTAATATCATTCAAGAAGTGAAATTAAGCAACGAGCTAGACAATGATGATATAAAACGGTGATAAAAATGTCACGAGTTTGCTGTTAAACTCTTCCATTGCTTTCTCATATCTGCCTTCTTCTTCGTAGGCTTTGCCACCTATGGAGCTTTCTCCAATATGCAACAAGAAAATAGCAGTTAGTGAGCATATGATTCAAAAAACACAAAACAAACAAAATAAATAATAAAACATAAAAATAAAATCAGTTCTAAGGATGTAATATCAACCAAAAAAATAAACTACAACATTTTCAACAGAAATGGACTAATCAGCTAAACGTGGAGTACCTCAATATGGATTACTGTGATTCAAAACAGTTAACATAGTAATTTTGAGCACAACTTTCAAAATTCATTTTGGTTGTTGCTCGCAAGTGGAAGTAATAACTTCTTTGAACAACAATGCTACACTTATCCAGAATCATCTGGCATGCAACCTTGTCATCATAGCTGCACCAAAAGTAATCATAGTTCAACAAAAAGAACAAATGAAGAGGAACAAGAATAAGAGCAAGGCATCAAGAAAGAAATACAGAAGAACAAATCATGGGGCATTCCATATTTAATCAACTTATTCAATGGATAGCTGAAATTTTTTTGTGCTATATCCTATGCCAACAGCAGATAACACAGTGCTATTATATATTATGCCAATAGAGAAGCATGTAGTAAATCTGTATATAGTGTGCCTTTGATGTGCTAAATTAGCACAAAAAATACTACACCAATGGAGAATGCTACAAAACTGTCCCGATGCTAAACAGAATCAATTCTGAGATTCAACACTGACATGACACTCACATAATCATACTTGATAGTGATGAAAAAGATCAGACTTAAACAACTTTCAAAGCTGTAAAGCTTTCTTAAGAGAAACTTGATCACATTAAATAAGATACATATATATGCGTGTATATAAAAAAATTGAGCTTGTTTTGAAACACGCGAAATTTACCAGTTGTCATGATTGCATATTTGATAGCAGATGGAGACCACAAAGGATGCACAACTTTGATCAAGGCTGTGATTCCTGTTATGTGTGGGCAAGCCATGGACGTGCCAGACTAAATGTTAGACTGCAATTTTCCAATTGCTGGTGACCAGGCTGCTAGGATATTTAATCCAGGAGCTACGACATCGGGCTACAATGAAGAACAATCAGAAACAAAGCATGATAAGAAATGGAAAAAAAAAGGAATGTAACACGGATTGCTAGAACCAAAATTCACCTTCAGAATTTCTGGGGTTAAGGCATTTGGGCCAACGAAGGAAATCCATTTTCAAATAAAAATATATGAACCAAATGACTAGATGAGATAGCTTACGGTTCAAAAAAGTCAATGCTGCAATAAATAAAATGTTGAAGAGAAGAGAAAACCCCATGTTAGAAATTAGGCGCCCACGTGGCATGGCCCTTTGAGCTTTTTGAGCCTAAACCTCTTGAACCTTATCCATGTAAGTTTGAATTTTAATTCAAACTTATTTGGATAACCATTCAAGATATATATATATATATATATGTCTATCATATAATTGATATGATAAGATAGATATTTGGTTATATATCAGATATTGAATCAGATATTGAATGATACAATATATCAAATACGTTATGGGATTTTTACCCATAACCTTTTTTCCCAGACTCTCCTCTTTCTCTGACTCTCTCCCAAAAAACAACGATCAAGTCTTTTGCACTGTGAATTGTGTGGGTGATATTCATTTTGTAATATCACTCCACTGTTGGGTTGATTAATCATTCAGGAAGCACGTGATTTACCCACGAGGTTCTTCGCTAAAGGTATGATCTAAATATTTTTCATCCGCTGCATTTTTAATGCTTCATTGATTTACATTGGTATCAGAGCCTTAAATATGGGTATTTTCGTGCTTATTTTTATGCATTAAAATATGTGTATATTTTTTATATAAATATATATACATGATATATGTATGAATATTAATGGAGGAAGAAGATGAAGTGCACGGTTTTTCGCATTTTAACTCCATTAGAATGAGAGAGTGATATACCTCATTTTTATGTTCTTTAAATGTCATTTTTAATGCCATAAATGTTTTTATCGTGAAAAATAGAGTCCGGTAGTACAAAAATGGGACCAGAAAACACCTGGGAAGGCGGCGCGTGTGATTCACGCGCTGTATGACGCCGCCACGCCATAGCGCCATCGCGCCTCCCTTCCACGCTAAAGCGTTAGTCCTGTGCCGCTTAACCGCGCCGCCACGTGCGCCACGTCTTGCTGCCACCACAGCGCCATCTTGCCGCGCCTTCCAGCGTTAAATTTGGCTTTGCGATGAGCGGCGAGCCGAGCCGAGCCGTTTTTCCGCATTGGCTTGGCTCTAAGGCTCTATTTTTTTTTTTTAATCCTGAATTGCGTTAATTGGCCATAATTTATTCGTTATAACTTTGTTTTAAGCATGGTTGGTACCATCAGACTCAGAATTAAATTTTGTATCTTCTGTAAAATTTTGAAAATTTTACGAAAATAAAAAATATTTTTTATGTGTTAATAATTCATTTTTTATGCTTTAAAATGATTCTGGTATTGCATAAATAATTTTCTGGGGTTGAATTTTTTATTGTGGACTTCTGAAATGTTTTACTATCTACTGGTAATATTGTCTCGGTTTATCGGTTTACGATTTTTTATTTCTAATTTTATGTGTGTTTATTAGTTATTTAAAATTCCAGAAAATTTCAGAAAATTCCAGAAAATTTTAAAATGATGTACACTTTAATTATGGCATAATCTGAATATTGAATACAACATATTTTTTGGATTTTTAATATGTTGAAACTAGAGGAGCATGATTATTTATTTATTTATTTATTAGAATTCCATTATTAAATGAATATAGCATGAGTTATTTGTAAATTTACATTAAGATGCTATTGTATGGAATTTATCATGCTTTGTATATGTCATAGTCAGTGGGAGGTTATTCGGTTGAGAGAAATCTTTGTAGATTAACTCCCGAAAACCAATATTTTGCGCATAAATTAAATTAAATTTTGGATAATTGTCACCTGTGGCGCAAGAGATGATTACGAGCATAGCGGATTTTCGATCTTGCGACTTGTGTAATATTGTCACTATTTAATTTAGATTTTTGCAGCAAAATTATATTATGCTAATCAAATTAATCCTAATGCGAATTTCTCTCTAAATTAATTCAGCTTATGGAAGTTAATTTGGTTGACCTAGACTTAGTAGAGATGTTCAATTGTGAACAAACTAATCCCATTCTTTAGATGAGCAAATGTCTTGGAGACTTTAGGTCAAACCTTAATTGGCCAAAGTAAGGAAACATGACTCAAAGTCGCCGTGGTTTTGTTGCCTTGTTTGGCACAATAAAACTAATGTGTGCGCTATGGTTAGCGGCATGCTATGTAGTTTTGGTTGGCGAGTTTTGGAGTTATGAAATTAGAAAGCCCTCAATAGATCTGTATATGATCTTGACTATTGAGCTGCGCGGATTGACTTTATAATTTGACTTGTAAATAATGTTACATCATTGAATGAAGTAATATTCAAGAGTCACGTCATTCAAGAAATGCGAGCTTAAATAAATTAGTCATTAAGTGTAAGACGAGTAGCCAGTATGAGCAGTGTTTTGCTCTCTACCCAATTATTGGGAGTGGATGGAGCAAAATTTCATGCACTATTATAGTGTGCATTGAAATATCACATGAAGTTAAAAGATTAGCGCTTAGAAGCTGCAAAATCTATTAACACTAAGTGAAAAGATTAGTGCTTAGAAGCTGCAAAAATCTTTAATACTAAGTGAAAAGATTAGCGCTTAGAAGCTGCAAAATCTTTAATACTAAGTGAAAAGATTAGCGCTTAGAAGCTGCAAAATCTATTAACACTAAGTGAAAAGATTAGCGCTTAGTGGCTGCAAAATCTATGAGCATTGCCAACTTGTCTAAGTCAGGACACTTACTGTTTCCACACTTAGGTGTGAGACATGAGGAGGGGCTTCTTTGTATGATTCCTTAGCTAGGCTAACGTTTTTGAATAACATTTACCACTAAGCGCAAACGTTGCAGCATAGTAATGAAAAGGTCAAGGCCGACAAGGTTGTTATGACTCTAAGAATTTGACGTATCGCTTGTGAGAGCATTGTATTGAATTAGACTCTTTAGCCTAATTCCCGCTTAAGTTACTTCAAAAGCTGTCAAAGATTGATAGCTTATTCTCTCCTTCTTGTGGATAGTAGAATTAATTACAAGTAACTATGAAGCGAGAAATAGATATGGCAAGAGGAGTATCGTCATTTTTCAACTAGATGCATTAAAGTGTATGGAGAATAAAATTGACTTGAAGGTGCAGGGGATTAGCACTTACTAGTTAAATTTGCGATTTAGGCGCACTTGAAATCTCCATGACATCCTTTTATGATCTAGTAAATATGAGTTAGTTGTGAGTCATTACCTAGTTGGGCCTAAACCTTTAAAACTTGTCTTCGAGAACTCACACATAAAGATGATTGGAATTAGTTTATGACATTGGTCATGAACCGGTGGCTTATTATACTTAATCACATTAATGAGATGATGACATGATGGTTTGAGTAGGCCTTCTCGGGCCCACTCGCTTATGACATCATGTTCTCATGTGAATGTGTAACTTTGTTCGCAATAGTTGCGCACAAGTAAGTAGGAAAGCCATAGAAGGTCATTTGTATTGGCGCATTTAGTCCACTATGATTTTTGTGACTAGATATGTGTAAGGGTATGATAGCTAAGCCTCAATCTCGACACATTTATAGATTACGATACGCATCTGAGTTAAGACTATTTGATCTCACATAAGTCAAAAGTTTTGAGATGTTTTTTTGACATTGCACATATGAGGTTGAGATCAATTAGATAACAGCTTTTGTGCTTTTAGTTTTGACCAAGGTGGCGAGTATCTATTTGAGTTATTTTAGAGAACTCTGTGAAGAGAAATGGATGCTTAGAAAATTGATTATTCCTAATACTCAACAACACAATGGTGTAGTAGAGATAAGGAATCAAATATTGTTAATGTTCGGTGGATAATGGCGCAAAATGTTTCCCAATTAGGAATTGCACTAGTTTGCTACCTATATCCCTAACTAAATGCCCTCCATATCAGATTTTACACTCCATTTGAGTAATGGATTAGCGGAGAGCCATCTATGGGCGATCTGTAACCATTAAGCAGCTTATCTTTATTTTACTTCTCATAAGATTATGAAGTTAAGACCTAGGGTTCTATAGCGCATTATTGTATGCTGTCTTGTGAACACATAGGGTCACGTGGTGCATTATTGTATGCTGTTATGGGCACCCTCCGGGTCATGTGCATATAGGTAAGCAGCTTTGTGGGAGTGTAACTAAGTCACATAAAGTTTTCTTAGTAAAGGTGACGTGAATAGAGTTTTGGAACTCTATAAGATAGAGAATTCTAAGCATAGCGCTTTATGTAGCCTAGTTGAGAATGGAAAGAAATTTCCAATATCCTAGGGGCAGTGGGAGTGATATGCCTACTAATGGATTAATCCATTAGAGGAGAATACTCTACATTCTTAATTGCGTGGTAGCGAATGTGAAAATTTTCCATGTCATCACTGGGTGATTGAGAGGAAAACATTCATGATTGCTCCGCAAGATGATAAAGAGCCTAGGATAATGCCAAAGGCTCTAGTCTCCTGTTTTTAGAAAGTGGATTAATGTTGCGCAGTTTAAGACAAAGTCTTTGAGGATTAACCATTTCTATAATTTGGTTGACTTTCCATTATGACGCGAAACTGTTCTAAAGTTATGCGTAATTTGGATAGTCATTGTTGAGGCATAAGGCTCGCTAGACACTGAAAAGTCGCACCATTGAGGAAAGTGTAGACCATGAGAAGACTTCCTCCTGGGGAGTGAGGTTATTTTAACTTCCTCCTAGGGAGTGAGGTTATTTTGACTTAGGCTATGATTGACATAAGTTCGGAACATTAATTTGTGGACATTGTGACCCAACTTCTCGTTGGAGAATTGGATAAGTAGATCCGTAGGGATTTACCTTCTGTTTTTATAGTAAAAAGTTAGGAGCGCAAAAAGGTTGCTAGTTCCAATAAATCTTTTACAACCTAAAACAGTTATCTAAATAGTGGTTCTTAGATTTCGTCAAGCCATGATAGGCAAACGATAATCGATGAAGACCACTGAGGCATGATCAATGGTCCAAAAGAAGTTTTTCCTTACTTAGTCATTATAAGCCAGGAATTTATAGGGTTGTCGCTACCTAGGATGGGCAGTCCTCTATTTTAGATATGATGGACATGGGTGATGTAATTTATATGCTCGGATATACGATCCTTAGGGATTGTTTTGGGAGAATTCATGTTTTGTCTTCGATGACTTACATAAGGAATATCCTAAAACGATTCTAGATGCAAAATCGCAAACCCATTGACTTACCTATCAGTAAAAGCTAGAGCCTTAGCTATTGAGTGAATCCTCGGATTGTCTTTAAGATAAACAAATGACCTATATTTCTTGATCTTTTCTTTGTTGTGGGAGCCTAAAGTACGCTATGTGGGCGTATTCAGTACAATAAGTGTTATCTTTGGTAAATGGTCAATTGAATTGTTTAGACATTGACCTTGCTCGTTAGATTGTGGATAGAATGCTTTACTAGTAGTATATTAATTTGCTCCTTGTAAGATTCTATGCGCTATTTAAGCATCTAGCTAGTTGGGCGCATCAAGAATAAACGCAAATTGGTCACCAAAATATCTTTAGAGAGGATATTGCGCAAGAGGTAGTGATCTTAAATCACTTCATGTGAGGCGCACATGGAGGATTCCATTGTATATGCTTATCGCAAGAGGTGCTGATAAGGCTTATGTTTGGAATCTAGAATTGTGATTTTGAATCACTTCATGTGAGGCGCACATGGTGGATTCCGTTGTATATACTTATTGCAAGAGGTGCTGATAAGGCTTATGTTTGGAATCTAGAATTGCGCAAGCTGTGGTCAATTTTTATTAAAAAAACCGATCACTTATTTTGAGATGATGGGATGTTGACACTATTATGATTTGTGTCATAATGATTAGCAGATGATGATGTTAGCAGGCAAGATTGGCTCACTCACACGAGCAATCGCCCTTGGCGCTTGGGAGCGAGCAAGGATGAGACTAGTGGTTTATTTTTTGTTTGGAACCAAGAGAGACTGAAATTATCCACTACGCATGTCGCCTTGGTTACAACCAAGATGAGGTCGTGTTAAGGACCAAACATGGATGTTAGTACCCACTTTCCATGTTGTGCCTGTTATGATTAGCGAATCACGAGATCACATTTGGCGCCTAGAAGGTGAGCAAATAGAGAATTCGGGTTAGGCGCTAGAAAGCGACTAGACTAATATCTGTACGGTGTATCGAGTATGACGTCACTCTTTTGGAAGAGTTACTCCACCGTAGCATGTATTCATACTACATGTGCTTGGCGACCAAGTAATGAGGTGAGAGAATGGATCCATGTTTCCTCACCGTGTGAGTCTTACGTGTCATTATTGATATGACTTTCATTTATGTACCCTTTTGTGACTTTTGACTATGTCATAAGGCAAGGGGTTGATGTTCTGCTACTTTGGTATGTTGCCTGCAGTCATGTATGATTCGGCCTTAAGGGACATCACTGGGAAAGCGGTCAATCCTAAACTAAATGGCATGAGTTCAAAGGGAAGATCATCTAGTATTACACCACCACTGTTGTATATTCATTGCCGGCAACTCACATCGCTCTGTATGAGAGGCGAATTGAGTGTGAATATATTGCAAGAATTGAGAGGGTCAAACATGCTCTTTTTGAGGGATTAGAGATGTTTTTTGGACCGGTGTAATTAGATGGAGTGCAGGGTATATGAGACACTATTTTTGTTCCTTTTGGGTTGATGTCTCTATCTTTGGCTCATTTTGAGTTTCTAGTATAGAGCTCCCACATGCAGTGTTCTCGGCGATGACGGTGCATTGGCTAGTATGAGATTGTTCATTTTTGGGGAGATTGAGATAGAGATGTGGCAGTGTCATGCCAACTCATGTGCGAGTGGGAGATGTTAGAAATTAGGTGCCCACGTGGCATGGCCCTTTGAGCTTTTTGAGCCTAAACCTCTTGAACCTTATCCATGTAAGTTTGAATTTTAATTCAAACTTATTTGGATAACCATTCAAGATATATATATATATATGTCTATCATATAATTGATATGATAAGATAGATATTTGGTTATATATCAGATATTGAATCAGATATTGAATGATACAATATATCAGATACGTTATGGGATTTTTACCCATAACCTTTTTTCCCAGACTCTCCTCTTTCTCTGACTCTCTCCCAAAAAACAACGATCAAGTCTTTTGCACTGTGAATTGTGTGGGTGATATTCATTTTGTAATATCACTCCACTGTTGGGTTGATTAATCATTCAGGAAGCACGTGATTTACCCACGAAGTTCTTCGCTAAAGGTATGATCTAAATATTTTTCATCCGCTGCATTTTTAATGCTTCATTGATTTACATCCCAAGAGTGCTCCAACACAAACCCAAAACATGTAGTCATCTGTGAAGAAGCCTCTAGACTTGAGAAGGACTTTCCCAACTGTAGGTGCATGAATTGGGGTGCGGATTGAAATTGCAATAAGAAAAATGTTGAGTGCGAGAATGTAAAGATACTAAATAAGCGAAAAAAGAGAACTTACGGCGCTCCATCTTTTGTCAAGAAATTCATTAATGACTAAAGCATTTTGTCCATACATCATGGAGAAATATAATAGCCCCATATCATAAATGGCTCAATGTCATCTGCAGCACAAAAAGGAAATGAATGGTTGTAGATGTAGTGCTTTGATCATCGAATATATAAACAATCACATGAAAGAATCCACAACTTACTTGGCTAAATGTCAAGCAATATTCAACAATGTGGTATAAAGATTGGTAAATTAAAAGCTCATTCTAATTCAAGATAGGCTCAAAGTGAAAATAGAAATCGTGACTTACTTTGGGCAACTATAAATCCTCCAAGCGAATATTCATTATCAATGTGCGGGTTCCTAAAGTGCATACAACAATCGACTTTCCTCCCATGCAACAACAAAAGAGAGAGAGAGACATTTGATGTATCTTGAACAATGCCAATAATCATGAAAAACTTGAATTGGCAACCCAAAAGCCCATGGAGGATAGAATAAGAAATCCTCTGTTTATAGAATACATGAAGCCTCAAAATAGTCAATGCAACCTCTCAACCCGTTAAACAATACATTCATGAGAGTGAAGAAAAGAGCTCAAAATTTTTCAATCAACTCTATAAAATGAAAAGCAGAAGGACCTAAATTACAAAGGTTAGTAACTCACAAGTATTCCTCGAAGATCCTCGGAAGAATATGCATGGACAAGTTTCCCTCTCTCTCTTTTCTTATACCTGGTGATTATTAAAGAAGGAAACAAAAATAAACAAGTAAATAAAATTCAAAAAAAAAAAAATGATCTAGCATTGATGTGGGCAACCATATTGACCTTCCTTGGGGCCGAGTAGACTTGACAACTGTATTAGTCTCTGTGGTGGCATCGATATCAACATCTTGAACATCATCCTTTTCAACTTTGCAAGATGCATACAAAGAGGATCCACATCAAACTATCATGATATTATTAAGTGCGGTCTAAATTCATTTTCATCTTCATGTACCTTCATCCTTGATTTACAACGCTGTGCAAAAATAAAAAGAAAGATTCTAAGACAGAAAAACATAAGAACAAATTTATTATTTTTTTTAAAGCTTATTAAATCTAATTCAAAGATAAATGTGAGAATTACCACTTTCAATCTCTTTAGGATGTTGTCAAACTGTGATGTATCAAACGCCCAATTATTTTTGGGTTCATCTACACCAATACCTATTGTAATTTTTAAACTGTCAAACTGCTCCATATGTCTTGAACTGTTCTTATTCTTCTAATAAATGAAAAACTCATCCCACAACAAGTTTAACCTTATTAGCTCCTTTGATTCACAACACAATTAAGAAAATAAAAGTAAAAGAACTCTCTGCTCTAGGCAACAAAATAGAGGATGAATTTGATAAATAAACAAAAATCATAGCAAAAAAAGAACCTGCTGTGTCCCGTTTGTCCTTAACCCTGACATATCCTTTGATCCCTTGCTTCTCTTTTCCAAGCCCTTCGCCTTCTTCCTACCCCTACAACACAATTCCATCTCCACACCATCAAAATTCATCGAACACACACATTACACATACATACAGATTCAAACCTGAGCTAAAGCAACTGTGTTATGAAATTTCAAATTTTTTATTTTTATTTTTTTTTGGTAATCTTATACTGGCTATATATATATAGAGAGAGAGAACTAACCATTTGTTTCATGAGACGGAAAGCGGCAGACTTTCTCACGATTAAGCGTAGCAAATAGGAGCTTGAGTCCGCCATTTTTCTCTCTTTCTCTCTCCTCTCAAGCAGGCGAGAGAGAGAAGACTTGAATCAACAAGCTCAAGAAGCCCTAGAAACTCAAAATGTACATATTCAACTCCACGGGACATCTAGAGAAACTACAGCCAACTAATAGCATATACAAATGCAGTCAAACGAAAGGACAATTTGTCTACACGAACAAACCGAGACGAGAGAGAGAGAGAGAGAGAGAGAGAGAGAGAGAGAGAGAGAGAGAGTACTGATTAAAGTTTAGAAACAAAGTAGACTATTCGCCACCATTGGAGCTTGAAATGCGAGTAATCGAGGGGTCAGAGTTCAGATCTGAGCTTCTGGAAATCACTGAATCTCTGAATCTTTGCAAATGAGACGGTGGAGCTCGCTACCTCGCCAGTGCAGCTTCGAAATCGCTTCCATGGGGCTTCGATTTGAATCTTCGATGGAGCTTCAAAATCGCTTCGATGGAGCTTCGAAATCACTTCGATGGAGTTTCGATCTGAATCTTCGATGGAGCTTCAATCTGAATCTTCGATGGAGCAGACAGAAACAGTCTCAAAATCAGTGTAATGATACTAAAAGTCCAGAAATAAATGGCATTACCGTGATATTAATGGCGTCTCCAAGCATGATATTGGATGCAAAGTCACGGTCTGTTGAGCTAGCACCAACAGTGATCATCCACGGAGCAAGGTTTGTTGCAGAACCCCGGTTGTGTGTGTGTGTATGTGTGTGAGAGAGAGACAGAGAGACAGAGATTGAGAGATAGAGAGACAGAGATCAATCGATTGAGATCAAGAGGGATAGAGAGATTCATACCGGTGAGCGAGAGCGAGAGCGAGAGCGAGAGATAGAGGTTGAGCGAGCCAAGCTAGGGCAAAACTAAGGAAATGGAGCAAATAAACAAAAGAAAATTAGAGCTTTTTTTTTTTTTTTTTTTTTTTTTGCGACGGCTAAACAAGCAGTCGCAAAAAAATAGTCGCAAAAAGTCAATTTTCTAGTAGTGTGTGGAGCAAACTGCAAAACTCAAATCACATTAACTAAAAGCATCACTTAGGTCTCGTTTGAGAACATAATTTTTTTTGTAACTTTTTAACTTTTTGACTAAAATATGATGTAAAAAAAACTAGTATCTTTGGGATCATTTTTTGACTTTTTATGAAAAGATGTGAAAAAAATAGAGAGAAAATGGAATCTTTGACTTTTTGGTATAGATTGTTAGCTTTTTTATTTTTTTAGTGAGCTTTTAATTTTTTAGCTAAAAAATCACTTGCCAAACGAGGCCTTAGTGTGCAAGACTTTCAATAAAATGAAAACTCAAAAAGGTAAAATATTCGCAACTACAAATATATATATATATATAATAAATTAAAAAAAAAAAAAAAAACAATCACTTAGGGTTGTCATTGACTTTATCAATAACCATTGGAGAGTACAGGCCCAACTATATAGAAGGTGGCATGACCACAGTTGATGTGTTCTGGGCTCAACGAATTTCTTAATTAGTTTCAGGCAGTCACTATGGGCCAGGTGGGCTGTGCAAAATACCACGTAAATTGAAGAATTGAACTAATTTGATCTCTAGGTTTGTTGGGTGTAGTTTTTGAGTATATTGGTTTGGTTTCGGATCTTCAAATCACCAACCCGCTAGGATTGAACTAATTCTTGATTTAGGATTTGTCTATACTGAATATATATTATGTAAAAATCTATTTAAATTGACGTCTCTTCACCTAATTAGACTATCATAGTTGATTTGATTGCGTTTATATTTTTTTATGTAAAAAAAATATTATTGGATTTAATTTGTATTGGTTGTGTTTTGGCTTGAATTGAACTTTACTATACTATTGTTCACACTTGTTGGCTTGTATTAAACAATATTTTATTATATTTAAATGTTAAAAACTTATTCATTATTGATTAATTCACTTCTTTTTTATTTATTTTTTATTTTTTATGTAGTGGAATTGTAGTTCCAATCCGAACTAACCCGAGCTACATTTGCTTCAGCTTGATTGTAGTGCATGATTGGTTTGGTTTTTAGTTTAAAAACTTGAAATATGGATTTGTTCCAAATTTTGGTTTGAGATGATTTAAATAAATGTATTTTTTGACTTTTTACGAAAAGATGTACAGAAAAGTAGAGAAGTAATGACCCAAAAAAGATAAAAAGTGCGTACTTATTAGTATATTCCAACCAAGGCGTCAATGTCAATCCAAATCAAACCAACCCATGAACGCCCTAGGTATGAGATAGATGAGAAATTTCAAAAGCGCTACCTAATCGGTTTATCCGCTGCAATGGTAGAAATAATAAATACAGAAAAAAAAAATACAATGTTGATATCACCTGGAAAAGAATATATTCGAAGAAGACTCATAAATCAACAATGCAGAGAAGATACAAGGATCATATGTAAATTAACCCATATGGGTTTTCATTTATTTTGACGCAAAGAAATGTGCTTCCAGATTCACATCTGATTTGAAACAGAAGGAAACAACAAAAACACTTTATTTGAAATTAAGGTTTCAACTAGTTCTATGCTTTTGCGTCTTGTGTTATTGTTGTAACTGCAAATCCTTCACCCAAAAAAAAAAAAAGGGCAAGAATTAAGAACAGATTAGTCAATTAATTACCAATATACAGTAAGAAAAATGAAATCTGTTGGCTCATTAGTGCTTAAGCAAGCCATGGAATACCTGTTTTGTTAGTTGCTCTCCCGAAAAATTGATTGTCTGATACATTCCTGACAATTTAATTTGCATCAATGAGTAAGATCAACCAAGACATTAGTAAATTTATTGAGCAAAACTGGATAGGAAAAAGTAATCGGGGATAAGTGAACATTGTTCTGTGTTAGGGATGAAGTACACTAGGATCAAACTCTCTTTTCTTTTTTCTTTTTTTTTAAATGGAAATTATGCTGTATCATAAAATTTTTGAAGAACACGAAAAATCAAATCCTTGAGTACAACCCTTCCTATTACATATTTTGGCCTGGTTCTTTCTTTGCAATTTCTTGCAATTTAAAATTCGAGAGTAAGAAAATAAAATTCTAAAGTGTCTCTTCTCTTCCCAAACAAGTTTTTTCAAGTTCGTTTTTATCAAAGAAGTTGCAACAATACTTTTGACGCATAATTTCAAAATTACAAAAAATGACAAATAAAATATTTTTTTGTCATAAGTTGCACCAAACAGGGCATTGAGAAGACACAATGGGGAATAAATAACTCACATAATAGCCAAGTTGCCAAACTGAATGAGTAGAATGACCTCGTCTGGTATTTGTCCGCTTAGCACATTACTGTTCAATCTCCTACAATCATTATACAAAGAAAAAATTATTGACAAAACATCATATCACAGAGAGAGAGAGAGAGAGAGAGAGAGAGAGAGAGAGAGAGAGAGAGAGAGAGAGTTACATAAATCTCAAGGATTTCAAGTTGCCTAGGGTTGCTGGGATAGACCCAGAAAGTTGATTGTTATAGAGGTCCAGGCTGACCAATCCGCTTAGCATGCCAATCTCTAATGGAATTGATCCAGTGAGGTTGTTAGCGTATAATTCCCTGCAATTCATTGCACATATCTTTGATACATATGGTGTTGTTTGGCAAGTTGGTTTGTGACTAAAATAATCACAAAAGATAAAATAGGCTATTTTAGCCGCAACAAATAAAACATCACATTCAATCCATAATCATTACAGTCTTTTCTCACAAAAAAAGTCAAAAAAGTCAAAAAATCCTTCCCAAACCAAGCTTTTTAACTCAGGCTAAAATAGTTAAAAAAATCAAAAAGTCAACCCACTTCCCAAACGGATGCATAATTATTCATGTGCAATAGTTTTAAAGATTTTTAACTAATTGATGCCTAAATAAGAGATTTTTCATTTTACTCCACAACATTTCAATTGTATCAATTTACTCCACATAAATACAAAATGTATTTTTATTCTATCCTTAACCTTGATGCCGATCAACATTAATGATGGAATTAGGAATGGAGATGTGAAGAAATCCCCTCAGTTTTGAAGCTAAAATGTCTAAAATACCCCTACTTTCACTGTTATTATGGCAAGCAAATAAAGACACATTTTGTATTTTGGGGGATCAAATTAGGCTTCCCTTGGTCTTAAAAGCCAATTTATTGGCTACAAAAGCCCATTTTTATTTTACTTAAAAATAACAGAACCGGTTGTGAGCTCGAATCTGAGCTCCCCCGAATGCCCCGAATTCCTTTTTTTTTTTTTTTTTCCAGTAAAAAAAGGAAGAAGACGGAGGAGGGAGGAGGGAGGAGGAGGAGGAGAAGGAGGGGGAGGGAAGGACTAGAGGGGGCCCTAAAAATGGAAGAAGAAGACGGAGGAAGAGGCAGGCAGAGGCGGCGATCGACGACGGAGGCGGAGGTACGGCGATCGGCGGAGGCAGAGGCACGGCGATCGGCAACGCGATCAGCAATCTGCTTCCCCTCTCTCTCTTTCTCTCCCTCTCCCTCTCTTTCTCTTTCTCTCCTCTCCTCTTCCTCACTGCGTCTGAAATGGAGGAAGAAAAAAAAAAAAAAAAAGAATTTGTGAAACGACGTTGTTTCACAAATTAGGGACATTCGGGACCAAAAATTTCGAGGCACAAAACATTTTTCTAAAAATAAACACTCTACTCATTAGATCATATACATTTCTTGCTTAAAAAGTGAACTTTAATCACTCTAAAACGTCAGTGTCTAATCAACTAACATCTTTTAATATTTCCTTTTTTGATAACTTATTTTTAGTCAATAAATCAATTTATGTGATTGAAATATTAGAAACGAAAATGACATGTATGGCCGTTGAGTCAAAAAATTAAATAACAATGAGCACTTATTAATTATAATATTGAAATTTTTTACAAAAATATTAAACATATATTTTTACGAATGACTTTAAGAAAGATCAAAAAAATAATATTATTTGTAACTAATATATCATGGACAATACAAAAAAAGTTATGATTCTTAAAATAAATTATATAATGCTAAAGTAAATTTTTTATATAAAATTTGAGTAAAAATTCAATATAATGGAAATATCACGTCATCACTGACATGTGATATCATTAACTAATAATAAAGAAACACATCAAGGGTGAACTTCATATGTCAAATGTAACTAACAATTCAATAAATTATATATCTTCATAGTAAGATTAATTATGGTTGCATGCCAATAATAATATATATCACCATTACATTAAAAAAAATTATAATTTTTCTTAAATAATAATATAACTTATCGTAATATTTTAATTTTCAATCAAAACAACCATTATTGTTCTCATAATTTTAAAAACATTTCACTCTAAAAAATATTTTTATAATTTAAAAAAAAAACTTTCTTTATATTTGGTATTAAAAAAAAAAAAAAAAAGCAGCCCAAAACCCAGGGGGGCACGTGACCCCCCCTGGCTCCTCTCTAGCTCCGCCCCTGTGTATGACATATTTCAAAGATTAAAATTGTATTCAACCCTAATATAATTTTGCATTTTTGAAAATACCATTGTCATTGTCATATCCATAGAGATGTTTATGACTTAGTTTTATTTTAGAATAAGTGAAATCGATTCACATATAGAGAGATCACCCTAGTGTTATGATGTGAGACGCAAGTGCGGATAGCTTACAAGTATTGGAGATTGGTCAAATTTCCCAGAAGAGGTATAAGACCTCCAGAAAGTCCAGCATTGCCAAGGTCCCTTCAATAACCAAATCATATTTAACAAAAATAAATAAATTAATAACTATGTTAGGAAGATAGAAATTAAAATAATTTTATTATGAATACAGAAATCAATTTAAAAAAAAAAAGAATTTACACTCTAGTAACACTATTTTCAGAGTTGCAGGTGACGTGAAACCAGGTGCAAGGATTGACAAATGTTGAGTTCCAACTCTGTAGGACATTGAATGGGTCTACCAATTGGGCTTTCCAGGCAGACAGAGCATCCACTGTAAATGAAACATAAGCAAAATGTAAAGGCTTGCTTTGGATTTTTAACAAATATTTGGGATTCAGCCATTCTATTTGTCATTTTATTATTTGCTGGAGATTTCATAGGTTAATAATGACATATGTTAATGATGATATATATATATATATCACGTTTCCATTTAAGTTTTTTTCCAAGGTTCATATTATAGTACATATTATATACAATGTATGATATTTATGGAATTCATTAACACAAATGTCATAATTTAATTATTTATCAGTCATAATTTTTTTTTTTAAAATTGAGTTGTTTAACATAAACTATAACCAAAAATCTTTTGAATTATAGTCAAAAAAATATCATCACCAACATAACAATGAATCATAATTAACACTACAATATTTGTAAGAAAGTTATAATCAACACTCCAATAGATCATAACTAAATATAACAAACATTGCAACTAAGAGCATATGGTACACACCTCCCAAATATTGGATTTGTTTGCCGCACCTTATTCTTAATTGAAAGTTAATAATCTGTAAACACAATCTGAAGGATAAATTACACTCACCTCTTTTGACATTTAGAGAAAATATAAGTAATTCCACACTTTTGACATAATTATTCTGGTTTCCTTCAATATTTTAATTCGCATAACATTTGGGCCTTTTTTTCATCAATAATTCGTTAATTTTATGGATTAAAAAAAAAATTAGTGTATTTGGTTTTAATTTTTTAAAAATTGAGTTTTTTATTTTTCGTGTTTTTTTTTATTTTTAGTAAATATTTTTAAAATTTTAAGCAACTTTTTTATTTTTTTAGATGCGTCTTACTTAGATGTATCTAAATAGTAAAATATTTGTGAAAAATTATTTTTAAAAAATTAATAAATACAAAAAATACAAAAAAATGTATTGAATTTTCATATATATATATATATATATATATTTGTGTTTTTGATATTTAGTGAATTCTTTTAAAGATCTTTTTCACAAATATTATACTTTTTAAGTGTATTTATGTTAGGTGTGTCTAAAAATTAAAATATTACTGAAAATATTAAAAAAAATTAGTGAAAACAAAAAAAAATATGGAAACGAAAAAATAAAATTTTCTGAAAAGTAAATTTTGGAAATGAAAAGCAAACAGAGTGATTAGCATCTCTTTTTATATTAAAATGTATATTTGATTTTGTTTATTTTAGTATTTGCCCACCATTTGTATTAGTGTTGATTGTTTTAATCTTACTAAAATAGATGTTAGTATAATTATGTCTAAAGTATAGGACTAACTGTAATTTTTTTTAAAATTTTCTTAGAAGAATCAATGGTAATTTACCCAAATCTAAAACTATTCTTCCTCCAACTTCAAGATAATTTGGGTTCTTTTTAAGCTTGTTTACATTATTTTACCTCATCATTTGTAACTATAAGTTATATCAAATAATCTAACTAGAATCTCAAAAATATAAATGAATAAAGTTATAGAGCATCTCCAATAGTAACAGGTATTTACGTATAAATATTACTATAAAGTATACATTTTATTTTGCTTACCAACTATTTTATGTTTCTACTCCAATCATATTTTTTATTTTAGCTATTCATCGAAATACTATTAGCTTCATAAAATATCACATCAGCAATAAAGATGGAAGAAAATGATCATAATGATTGAATATATTTTGCCTAGCCTTGAAGACTAGCTACATGTAGCTAGTGAATGTGAGTTGAACTAAAATGCCTAAATCATATACCTAGCGCATTGGAGTTGAAAAAAGTGAGTTATACTAAGTATTTTAACTAACAAACATCATATGCCTAGTAGGTTGGAGATGCTTTGGATTTGGATATTGAATTGTTGAAAGATTTGTGTATCCCCCAAGAAAAAAATGAAGAATATTTTTTTTTTCCTCACAAATTTTCCTCTCATTTTTCTTTTTCTCCACGAATACAAAATCAAACACAACATAAAAGATCAAACAAGGTGATTTGAGTAAATTTTGAAAGGAAAACAAAGTTGCATGATAATAAATTTTGATACCTTCTGAGTTGCATGCCACTGTCACTAGAGCAAGAGCAAAGAAAAGGAAAACCAGAGTTGGAGACTTCATGGATCACTAACTAGTATTACTTATAAGCTTACACAGAAAGATCAAAGTAATATTTCTCAATTTGCTTTAGCATGCATCCAACATGTGGGGTATATATATATATAGGGATGGAGGGAGAGTAGAGTTGAAGGGGTCAAAAGAGGTGGCGCTTCAGTTGTTACTCAAAAAAATCAAAAACAAGTTTTTGTTTTTTATTGTCGAAAAATATTTGTTAGAATAGCTGATTAATTATAAATAATAATAATAATAAAATAGGGCCAAGAAAATTGAATTTGTTTTGGTGACCAAGACTCTTGGCCGGTTGGTGGAGCTTTTCTTAAATTAAAAATTGATAATAAAAAAACAGAAGTTGAAAATACTCTTTCTTTAACTTTTAAATAATCAGTTTATTTAAATTATTTTTACTTAATAAGCTATAAATAAAAAATATACCAAATAATCTGACACAATCTTTTAAATTAAAATAAATTATAATTACCTCTTAAAAACTGTACCAAACATGATGTCTATCTCAAAATCACATTAATTTATGTTATTTTATATTTAAAAAAAATCAAGACTCTTCCAAAAGTAGAGGTGTGAGAAAAGTCCCTTGGAGTGAAGGTAATTTTTACCATGGCTTCTTAGAAAGACCGTTCTTATTTAATTCTATTTTTTTCCGAGTAATTTACTCATAGATATAGTTGGCTTTGAAGTCAAAATAATTGCCGATGATTATGGAGTTATTATTTATTAAATGAAGATATTATAGGTCCTGAATTTTTTATTAAATAAATGATCAAATATCTCATATGGATGTGGGGTTCACAAAATTACGAATCCCAGACCTTTAGTAATTTGTTGGATAGAAAATTTAATATTCTTAACATTACCCCTTTATTAAACTCATGCCATTTTTGAATAAATTTTGAGATATGAATTGTTTTAAAAGTTTTTTTTAAGGGTTTTTTGTTTTTTGAACTAATGTTTTTAAAAGGAAAATGAGTGAGAGCACTGATTAGTGCTACCACTAATGATGTGACAGTGGACCTCACCATGAATGATTTGATGTTTTGGCCTTGGTGTTATATTTTTTTTTTTATTGAATGTCATGTCATTAGTGATCTCTTTAGAGTTCCAAAATTAGTGATCTCTATCATTGTTGTATTTAAAACACAAATTTCAGATTTCAAGTCAACTCAAGTAATAGACTATTTACGCTTGATTTGAAAATTTTACAAGTTTTGAAATGTATTTTTGGTTTGTTGACCCTTCAAGTTAATCACGAATAATTAATTTTTGTATAATACATATAATTAAGGAGTCAAGTCAAGTAATAGATTATTAAATTTTAACTTAAAAATTATTAAATTTTAACTTAAAAACTCAAACTTTAAAATTTATTCAAACTCAACTTATTTATATAATGAGTCAACCTTAAATAATATTTAAAAAAATTAAATACGAGATATCATGCATACAATTAACCTAACAAATTAAACAGTGCACTGTTTTTATTTGTTTATCTATCAATCATCATTTTTTAATAGTGTTTATTACTGTAACAATCCGAAAATTTAAGTTGTCATTTAAATTTTATATTAGTATTATTTAATTATAAATGAGAAAAACCCTAAATGTTTAATTAAATATTTCGTAAGAGTAAAATAAAATATTAAATGTTAAGGGTGTATGAGATAAAGTGTAATTAAATTAGATTTTATTATTTGGAGCGAACTTAATAGAAATATGGAATTATAATACTAGTTGGGTCAAATTAAAGTTAAAGATAGTAAATAAATAAATATAAAAGTAAGAGTAAATAAATAATAATAATAATAATAATGGGTGTGGTTGTAAAATAAATAATTAATTTTCTGTTAATATACTATAGAGTGTAATTTAATTAGGAATTAATTAATTTATATAGTTATATTAGAAAACTAAGTGAAAATGTAATTATTTTAAATATCTATTAAAGATAAGTATCAATTTTTATAATTTATGGATGAATCTGTGGGAGGATTCGCTGGCAATGCGTTGGCCTGTCAATGATCTTGCCTTCCTAAGGTGCTGCTGTGGAAAAGAAACGAGAAAGAGAAAGAGAAAGAGAAAGAGAAGGGAGAAAGAAAGAAAGAAAAAGGAAGAAAAAGAGAGGAAGAAGAAAGGAAAGAAAGGAAGAAAAAAATAATAGAAGTCAAAAGGGTCTTTGATAATAGAAAGAAATAGTGAGGTATTAAAGTTAAGGTGAGCTATATTATACCTTGAGTTACCATAATATATTTTACATATGTTTTAACTTTTCATATTTATTTTATACAAGTTATATTTTATAAATTATTATAAATTTTATTACTATTTCAGTTACATGGATTGTTTTCTGAACCTTATTTGCGTAAAATGAAATTCATAGATATGTTTGTTTATATTTTAAAGAATATTTGACTATGACCTTATAAACAATTATGTTTTGTAAGTACTACCACGGGAGTCCGACGTCTTGGGGAACTTAAATAACCATCAGCTTCTGTTTGGTCACTTTGTGGCCCTCTATTGTCATGGATCCATTGACCTCTGTTCTGTGCGGAGCAAAGTGTTGTGTAAAGATAAGTGCTACAGTATTGTGGGAGCCACCTCTATAATCCGCACGAGTCACCTCTTGAATCCGTACCTCTGTTCTAACTGTTACTTCTGTGACTTCTTTTCTTTTCTGTTCTGCTCTGCTCGGTATTGTAGATATAGTTATTTATTTATATAATCTCAGTTTTGCTACTTAAATGATTATTCGTTCAGACTAAGTTATCTTAAATATTTTAGTTACATAACTATCTATGGTTATTTTGTGTCCCTTATACTCTTGGTATAATATTTCTTACTCTACCATGTGCTTATAACTGTTTACCAATTTTCAGGAAACAATGCAATTTAGAAATAGCTTTTGGAAAGTCATAGATGCAGGGCTGCGGAATAGACACACACAACACTTTTATGATATTTTTATATGTAAATATCGGCTTTTTTTGTCAATAAATTTTGTTATAAAAATAGAACTTTCGATGATTATTTTGATACCCTCATTTAAATATTATTTCCGTTCGCGTTTATTAATTTATTCAAGAATTGGCCGGAGATAACTTTAGTTATTGGTAATCACGATGCTTAGGTCGTGATAAGTGGTATCAGAGCAATGGTTTATAAAAAATAAATAAATCATCATTGGAGCATAGGACACACGCACATTTAAGAAGTAGGATAGCGGATAATTAGTACCTAAATATTATATTTTGTTAGTCGATTTAATTATATTATAATTTTATATGATTTTATATATATATATACATTAATTTTTTTTTGTGCATAATTTGTGAAGGATATTAAATATAATTTATATTTGTTATAGTAAAAGAAGGAAAAGAAACAAAGGATGTCAGGCTCAAGCACCTACCAAAATTATAATATAATTAAATACATATAATTTCCAGTTTAGTATTCAAAAAAAAAAAATTTATTTTGACTTTTTAAAAGTGGGTTCAAATTATAAAGATACAAATTTTGAAACTATTTTCCATCAGTGGAAAGTTCACGGATAAAAGAAATGGGAGTTTATCTCAAATTTTTTCAACTCCTGCATATGATTCTGTCATTTCACTTCCAGTCGCTTGTTTGATTGTGTTCTCATTTTATTTTTTAATTTTTCTTCGGAAATAAAACTAATGAAAAGTTTTTAAAATCACCGATTGTTTCTCATTCCAGTCCAAAACAATTTTTGACAACTAGAGATAGTGAGTTATTTTTGGTAAAGTTTTTTTTTTTGAGGTAATATTTTCTATCACATTAATCATCTAATATATATATATATATATATATTTATCAGAGTGCGCAGCAGATAGCTTACATATATGACAAATTTTGAGGACTAAATTTTTAAAAGGAGGGAATATTGTAACAACTCAAAAATTTAAGTTGTCTTTTAAATTTTATATTAGTATTATTTAATTATAAATAAGAAAAATCCTAAATGTTTAATTAAATATTCCGTAAGAGTAAAGTAAAATATTAAATGTTGCGGGTGTATAATATAAAGTGTAATTAAATTAAAGATTATTATTTGGGACCAAATTAATAGAAATATGAAATTATAATATTAGTTGGGCCAAATTAAAGTTAAAGATAGTAAATAAATAAATATAAAAGTAAGAGTAAATAAATAATAATAATAATAATAATAATAATAATAATAATAATAATAATAATAATAATAATAATAATGGGTGTGGTAGTAAAATAAATAATTAATTTTCTGTTGGTATACGATCGAGTGTGATTTAATTAGGAATTAATTTATTTATATAGTTATATTTTAAAATTGAGTTAAAGTGTAATTATTTTAAATATCTATTAAAGATAAGTATCAATCAATATAACTTATGGACGAATCTGGGGAAGGATTCACTGGCCATGCGTTGGCCTGTCAATGATCTTCCCTCCCTATTTAGGGAGGAGGTCGTAGACACCCCATTTTTAACCGACCATAAGACTCAGACGTCACTGATTGAGCGCTTGATGATTTTGCATATTGTACTCGTTCTGAAGTTGCAGAGTCTCGGTCGCGAGCCTTACCTCCAGACTTCCGGACTCTTTTGTGCCTTGCCTCGGTTTGCGAACCGGGCCCTGTTTTCTTTGTTTTCTCTTCCCGAAGGGAGGGAGAGGTCACGTAGATCATCTATCAGTGGCCGTAGGCCATTTTTCCCGTTTGGAGCCCGGTTCCCGGTTTTAAGAGCCGTCGGCCGTGTGCCTCGGTTCGGGACCGCTTAACCACTTCCGTTTGCTCCAGTTTTTGGCATACACCTTGTTTCCTCCCTTTTGAGAGACACTGTGGCTCGAGAGACCAACTTCGTGGTCAAACGCTACCTCCGGTGCTTAATAGTCAGTTTTTGGGGCCTCGGGCCGTGCGTTTTGGCCCCCGAACCTTCTTGTTGCATCGGTTTGGGTTCATTTTTGGCGGAGACCTTATTTTCATTGCTAGGAAGGTTGTAGGAGGGTGGGAGGCCAGCAATTTTTCTGAAAAGCCAGCTTTTCTCTTCATTGCTCTTCGTCGCCCGTTTTCTTCACTAGAAAGCTGGTTTTTCCCACCCTCGGGCCACTTTTACTGACTTTCCACTACATCATTGTGTTGTACACACCTGGGAGGCCACCAATATAGGTAGGCCGGCCAGCAATTGTCCTTGACCCTTTTGAACCCCTCTAAAAAGCTAGTTTTTCTCTCTCCTGGTTCACATTTTCTGGGTTTTGACCATACAGCTGTGTTGCACTCATTTGGGAGGCCACCTTTTTGGGGTGGCCGGCCAGCAATTCTTGTTGACCCCTTTGACCCCTGGTCGGCTGACCAGGGGAGGTGGCCGGCCGGCCACCTGGCCTTTTTACACTTGGCCGGCCATTTTTATCCCTCTTGGTGTATTCTAGCTGTGCCAGCTGTTTTGCACCAGACCTCTGCCCGAGGGTTTGTCCTTTTGGGGGGAGATTTGAATTAGTTTTCCCCCCATTTTCTTTGGCTCCTCTCGCTTTATATAACCAGCACCCTACTTCGTTTCTAAAGGGTTAGAAAAAAACAGTTGGGGCATTGATACATACAACCATATATCTATCTACTCCAAGCCTCCAAACACCTTGGTTCTTGGCCATTTTACCCTACACCTCATAGCCTACCACCTCCACCCCTCATTCCAGCATCTTGGAGGCCATTTGCAGAGGTTGAAAGCTCATAATCTTGGACCAGAAGCTGCTGGAAACCTGCTTTTCAAGGGTGAGTCCCTATTTCCCTTTTTCTTGCTTTATTTTGCATGATATCTTGGCTCCTTTTGCTTACATTTTTGGGCTTCGACCTAAACTGAAAATAGTCTTATTTTGAGCTCATCTTCATATTTGATCAAGAACATTTTTCTGTTTGAGGTCTTCTACCCACCCTTTGTGCTTTATCCCTCATTTTGGCCCTTATCTTGCATGATATATTAGCCTTGTTTTTGAGCATTTCTGGGTTTTGAGTCAAGCTGTAAAGTGCCTTATTTTGAGCCCCTCTTTAACTTTGTTAAAGAGCTCTTTGCTGTTTGAGGCCATCTACTGCCTCTTGCCCTCTATCTCTCTTTTACGACTATTTTTGCATCATATTTTAGCCTTACTTGTAGACATTTTCGAGGTTTGTCATAAACTGAAAAATATATTTTTTTAATCTCCTCTTCAAGTTTTTTTAAGGTCCCATTTATTTTTGGGGTCATCTTCCCCCTGTGCATGCTTTATCTCTCCATGATTAGGGTTATGCATTAGAGCACTTGCATTGGCCTTGTTTTGGCCTCTTAGCTACTGAAATCCAGTGGATTTTCAGTGGCTTTGATGAGGTTTTGAGCTTTGAAATCATAGAGGGGTGACCCTCTCACCCCTCATTCTCTTTACTAGCATGTTTGGCCTTCCAAAGGGACCCTATTTTGCATGCATCGAAGTCACTTTCCAGGCCTCATTCTGAGTGTTTTGAGGTCTGCCTCGGCTCTGTCTGAGGCCCTTTTGGCCATATTTTATGTCTATGTTGCATGTGTAGAGAAATCCCATTCAAGGCCTTTCAAAGAGGCCTTCCTTTGTATGTTTCCGAGAATGATTTCAGGGTCAATTTGGTGAGTGTTAGGGCTGTCATATTTGATTTCCAGAGTTGGTTGTTCCATGCTAAGTGTCTATCTTGTATGTGCTTAACAATCCCTTGTATAGCCCTCTACAGAAGCCCCTTATTTTTGCATGCATTGGCTGTATTTCAGTGATTATTTGGGCATATTTTGGCATGTTTTGTTCACTTATTTCGGGTGGTTTGGTGAGATTTCATATGCTTCATATACATGCCATGTAAACCATGTTTGCTAGTCAAAGTTGCATACTATTTTAGTCCATCATGCTAGCATCTTTTGGTCATGTTTTGAACTAGAAATGTTCATGTTTTGGGACTGCCTTGGTTCTGTCTTTGTGCTTCATGGTCAAATAATGCATGCTTTGTGTAGCTATAAGTCAATACATGTGTCTAGTTTTGAGTTTCAGGGCTCATCTCATGCATCGGGTGCCATGTTTCCATGTTTCGGGACCTTTTAGCATCATATTTCAGTGCTGGAATTTACATGTTTGAATGCCATGCTTCATCCTTGCCATGTCTTGTTAGAATTACATGTTGTGCCTTAGGTTCGGTCGTCGGTTTGTGTACATGTATGCACGCATTTTGGTTGTCTCATTTTTCATCTAATGGCTGCTGATGTGAGTGTGGCTGAGGTCGACTTATGTTGGTGTAAGTCCATTATGCATTGTGTATGCCATTTCAATTTATAGCATTATGTATGCTAGGTTGTATGCTAGAGCATTGTATATGCCATGTTACATCGAGCATTGTGTATGCCATTTCATAGCATTGCGTATGCTAGGTTGCATGTTAGGATTGCATTTATGCATGTCATGCATATTGCATTGTGTTTGGGATAGGAGTTAGTCCAAGCACGGGAAACGAGGGACGTTTCGTACTTCGAGTGACGGAACGCGTCTCAATTCCTGGTCACTGACACTCCGGATTATCCATGATAGAGTCTTGGTCTTGTGGTGTTTTCATGTGCATTCATTTTATATTGAGTGGTGCAATTCGACTCCTCGGCCATCATGCATCGAGATGCGTGATTGGTGGTACGAGGATCGAGGTATGATACATATGTGAAATACTTTACCATGCCCCTCTCTTGTTCTCTGTTGCAGCAAATCAGAAACCGACAGTCTTTTGGAGCTTCGTGCAATATTTCGGGCTTAATTGTAAACAGAGGCTAATCGGGGCATCGCAATAGATTTCCGCACAAGGCAACTCAAGCATGCATCATTCATCATTCGGAATAGAGTTGAGGCAGTCTATGGGCTTGCATGCTAATTTACTGTTTTCTTAGTTCATTTGTTAATTAATTAGGGTTTTGTACTTATTCGGACTGTAATTATTCATTTGGGACTGTATTATTTATTCAGACCCTCCAAGTGAGGGCATAATTGTAATAAGTGTGCGTGCGTGTGATGTATGTCTTCCAACCCCACATCTTTCTCCTTTTTATTTACCAGCTTATGATGGTTAGATTAGGGCATGTTTCAATTAGCATACAGTATGATAGCATGTTTGCATTCATTCATCTGTCTTGCATGCACCAGGCTCAGCGCATCATAACTCACTGTATTGTATTTCAATTCCAAGTTGAATACTTGTTAGTTGTAGCATTTCACACGCCATCTTTAGAATAGTCGAGCCTGCTATAGTTGCATCTCTGTATGTGTTGCATTAGGCATTTCTGTATAATTAGGATCATGCATGGATTTCTAACATGGCTTCTGTTTTGGCTTGGAGTACTCGGTAAGTTTTTGTGCTTTAGCATCCTTGCATGCGTGTGAGTGACTGCCATGATAGCATGCTTACCATAAGGCTATATGCTTATGTGATATATCTGTCTGAATGCCTGTGGGTGAAGGTTGGGTTATTTGGATTGGAACAATTCATCCACTGTGAATTTTAAGCCCACTAGATAGTGGCAAAACCATGTTTTCTAAACCCACCTGAGGGTGGCAAATCCACATTTTAGCCTACTTGCGAGTAGCAAACCATTTTTCAAAATGAACATGAGATGTTTTGTTCCAACTTAGACGATCCAGTCTATACTTGTATGCTGTGTGCATCACATAGTAATTCTAGGCTAATAACCGGAATAAGAACGCATAATGTTTTCAAAACTAGATATCATGGTTAGTAGAGGCCGATCTTTGATCGGACGAGCGGAGGTGCTCACGAAGTGACCTTCCCCAATCGTACCCAAGTTCCCGAGCCGAGGCAACTTTGATGATGACAAACACGTGGCCTTAGGCACGAGTCAGGGTTTTCTAAATTTTCCAAAATAAAATATTTAGGTGGCGACTCTGTATCTGGCAAAGTAGTCCATGTTTGGCACTTCTTTCGAAAATCTGTTTTCTCAAAATGATTTGCCAGATTTGGACTCTTTGGTTCAGATTGAGAACCGTGACAATTTAAGTCTGAACTGTAGTGAGCCCAAAATGAACAGAACGGGACTTATCCTCCCGGGGCGTTCGGGGACGTCTATAGTTTCTGGGGACTCTGTTGGGGAGTTAGAGAACTTCACTCGAACTCATGATATCTGGTTTTGACTACACTTATGTGTTTCTTTGCATTGCATGTGCATTGGTGTGCCTAGGACACCGTGTTTTCCATCTGCTATTCCTGAGCGGTTTGCCAGAGGCTACGTGCCATAAGGCTTACCGGTTACGGGCTCTGCCAGTATAAGAACACAAACCCCGGTTTTACCGGGGCACCGTTTTGACCATTCGACCTAGTGCATATTCGGAATCCATAGTGACCATTCCAAGCTAGGACAGGTTGCTTACCCAATATAGGTTGTTTGAAACCGCTGCATGCGTAGTGAAACCCTAGTTCCTGACAAAATAGGACAGGGAAACCCTATCCCAACATAGGGGTGTTTTGGCTTTCACTTGTTTGTTATGTGCTTTAGAGTGCGTCTCTACAGGAATGCATGTATCAATTTACAAGTCGGGGTATCAGGCCTGCGGGCATCAGAATGTGAAGAATCAGTTTTACCCGAGGGTATCAGATTTGAGGCAGAATTTTGGGGGTAATCGAGAGAGGGCACACCATCCTGCTATGCTCGTATCTGTTTTGGTGAAATCAGGCTGAGGTGCTGTCTGTTTTCTCTTTTGCTAGGTAGTCCTGGAACCATAGCTTCAGAAGGCTCTGATATCCCCCGAGGTTCATCAGACTTGTGCTGATAGACTTTGTCAGGTCAGAGATTCAGTTCAAGGGCAATCAGTGTTCCTTCGCCAGAGGCAGGGTAAAAGGTCGAGCCTGAATCACCGTTCGTAGTTACCGGATCAAGGCCCTTATCCACCCCACCGGTGAAACAGTCGGTGAGGTCTCGCTTACTACAGGATAGATATACGGTCGGTCAATGATGGATCGTGAGAACATGTCAAAGATGGAGGCAATGATGCGTCAGATGCAGGAAAGTATGAAACTCATGCAGCAAGATGCTGTCTGCCAAGTGGAATTTGCCAAACGGCAGGCTGCGGTCATGACCCAGCATGCAGAGCTAATTACCCGGCTACAGCAGCAAGCCGGAGTATCAGCCTCACATCAAGCTCTTCCCCCACCAAGAGTTCCAATACCCGGGGAGACACCAAATGTTCAGAATATCCAGGAGGATACAAACATCCCGACAGGGCCGGCTCTGCCCCCGATTCTACCTCAACTATCCAAGGCACCCACTCCTATCAATCAACCGGACTCTTCCTTTAAGTTCGAGGTGGACCCTACAGCGTTGAAGTTGAGCAAGCTTGAGAAGCTGTTCAAGAAATCTCAGGGTGTGAAGTCCATCCCGGACATTGAGGACGGGTATACCGATGCTGTTGACGCCGGATCGGTTCAAGATGCCACAATCGACCGCTTTGATGGGTCCAGATCCCATGGTGCACCTCCGTGTGGTTTCAGACATACTAAGGCAGATGAGCCTCACCGGACTCTGAAGCTTTCATTGTTTGGCGGACCACATCGGTGTGGACCATCTACGCAAAACTGGAAGATGATGTTAAGAGGAATTGGGATGAGATGGCCAAGGCTTTTGTCGCTCAGTACTCCTATAATACGCAGATCGAGATCACAACTCGTGATCTCGAGACAACTAAGCAAGAGCCTAAGGAGAGTTTTTTTGACTTCGTAATCCGATGGAGGGCCAAGGCCTCAATGATGACCATAAGGCCGACGGATAAAGATTAGATTCGGATGATTGTGCGCAATCTCCAGCCCAAGCTTATGCAGAAAATGATTGTTCTCCCCTTCCCCACCTTTTTAGATTTACATGAGATGTGGGTACAAATTGAGGATGCTATGAAATAGGGTCTGATTGACCAAGACAAGGAGCAGCCCAGGAGGGCGTTTTCCCGCAGTTCGAATGCGATCACCTGTGGTGATGCAGCTGTGAGGTCTTCTGAAGTGGGCATGGTCACTGCCACCGCACCAAAAACAACCACCCCATTGACCGGTGCATTCGGGAGTAGCTCGCGAGCAGCCAAATATCCACCCCAAGCCAAGAAGGTTTTCACCCCACTTTATATGCCTTTGTCAAAGGCTCTAGGGGTTTTGATCAAGAAAGGGCATCTAAAGCCCCTGGAGCTGCAGCCATTACCAAAGAACCTCCCTCTCTCACACAACCCAAATGACCATCATGCCATCACGAAATGGCCATGACACCGACATGTGCTTCGCTCCGCCATTTAAATACAAGATCTGATTGACAATGGGGTCATCGTCGCACCAAGTCCTGCAAAGTCTATCAGCACTTGATCAGTGAACTTGGAGGGAATAATGTGACTATGTGATCGGGGGATGAACCACCTGCAGATAGCACTCGATTTACTCCAGATATGGTGTATGGCACGCACCGTTTTGAGCATTTAGCGAATGCTACATTCTGACTTGGGTATTAAGTCAGTCTTGTTGTTTTGTTTTGAGTCTGTCCTTTTATTTTGAGTCATTCTTTTCATACTGAGTCAGTTGAGGTCTGTCTTGTTGTATCGAGTCAGTCCTGTTGTATAGGAGTCAGGTGATCCCGGGGGTGTTACCTCAGACATCACTATTTTGTTTCATGTTTGTCTTTTTGCTTTCTTTGAGTCTGTTTCTACCGAGGAGCCAGTTGTGCCAACAGATCTTAATGAAACAGTAGTGATTTTCACACTCTTGTATTTGCTTCGGCCGTGCGCCAGTTGTGCCAGAAAATTTGAATCGAACGGCAGTACTTTTCGCCTACTTTTCTGTGCCTTGAATTCATTGCATTGACCTAAGTTTTTCAAAACTTTTTGAACACTGTGATGAAAATAAAGAGGAAGGAATTCCTCGGGATTTGAAAAAAATTGATCAATTGAGAGAAAGAGAGGCACGATAAGCCCTTTATGAATGAAATCATGCTTGTTAATGTGAGTACTGAGAAGGATCCTGGCTTGATCCAGATTGGTTCTACACTGTCTTCAGCGCGAGTGATTAGTCGCTTTCTTAAAAGGTTTCAAAAATGTTTTGTGCCGTCCTACGAAGACCTGTGTGGAATCGCTCTTGAGATTGTGTAGCTTAGGATCGCTCTCAATCTCGAGACTCAACCCCTTTGCTTTCAAACCTTGAACTTAGATTCAGAATGTTCAATGGTCAACCACAATGTAAGGCTTGTGTGGCTGGATTAGAAGCATCCCTCGAACTAGGGGCAAAAATGTCCGATGTGCTCAAAGAGCTGAAGGTGGGCCATTCTGCAAATCAATGAAGACTGGCAAGAATACCAAATCCCAAAAGGGAGGAAAGAAGGAAGTATTGCTGAAGGACAAATGAGTTCCCATCCACAACACTAGGAGCAAATTCAGCCCCCATTGGACGGACTCCTGCATCGTCAGTGAACAGCAGCTATTCTCCTGGATTCAGATGACTTCAGGATCTCAGAACCATTTGACATGGACCAAGCTACACTTTTACCCTTGAGAGGCTCGCTGGGTCGAAAACCCAGAAGGGCGACCCAGGCAAAAGTTAGAGCAAGAAAAAGAACAAAAAAAAAAAAGAAAAAAAAGAAAAAAAATGCAAAAAATGAAAAAAAAAAAGAGAAAAAGAAAAAAAGAAGAAAAATGAAGAAAATAAAAAGAAAAGATGAAAAAGAAAAAAGAAGAAAAGAATAAAAAGAAAAGAAGAACATAGCTCGCAAGGTTGAAAACCTGGAAGGGCGACCTTGGCAAAAGTTAGAGCGCAAAAGAAGAGGTTAATACCCGAGTGTACCTTAACCCCGAACTATGTAAGGCTTGATTCCCATCTTTGGGATACGTAGGCAACTTCATTCTGAAGTCCAGCTGTAAACACTTCAAATTCGACTGTGTCCATGAGATTGTTCTGGTTATCTTTGTCTTCTCTGTATCTGAGGATTTGGTTGTGTTCATTACTCTAAGGATTGACTACAATGCACTGCGGTGCCATTCAGACAAGGGGCAACTTTCCGTTGCTATTCAATGCGCTGCGGTGCCATTCAAACAAGGGGCAACTTTCTGTTGCCATGCAGTGTCCTTCAGGAAAGGGGCAATTTTCCTTCGGATATGAGGTTGTGCATCTCAAGAGTAGGTTCCGTGCTCGTTCAGCAGTGGCCGTTTGCGAAATAATTTTTGAGAATTTTTACTGAGGTTGACTAATCTTCTCGAAAAGTACTCCTTTTTTTTTTTTTTTCAAAACTGGACCCTTTCTTGGACCCAAAAAAGAAAAATTTTCAGTGCTCATGACCTAACTTGCATGATTTTCAAAATCAAAAAGTTGAACAAGTGTGTTAATCTAACTCTCATATTGGTCAAATTGTTTTAATAGAAAACCAAAAACAAGAAATGGTCAAAATGATGAACTAGGGGAACAGTTGAGTCAGGTGGTCTGTCTTTTCCCCATTGTCAACACACTTGCTAGAAAGGGCACTCTATCTGCCAGAAAGCGCACCATATCTGCCAGAACAGGGCGCAACTCAAGCTAACAGCAAAGGGCAGAAAGCTCTCGCACCTTCCAAGCAGCGAGGTATCAGGCTATGTGCGAAGCATGAATTGGAATGGATCAAGATATTTCACTCCCCCATCTGGACACATCTGATCACGTCCAAACTCTTCAGCAGAGCATCGTCAACCGGTGTCAGCTGTAGATTTGCTACACACCCAGTTGTAGCACAGCCCCTCTCTGAGAGAAACTCACTGTTGTAAACAAGAATAAGAATATAGCGAAATGCTAGGGGCAAGAGCCCACAACTTTCTGTTTATCCATCAACCACCCAGGGGAGGGATTTAAAATGAGAGATTAAAGAATAGAGAGGTGTGCGCTGAGAGAAAAAGTGAGGAAATGGCTTTTTCAGAAAAACAGAGCCTGAGGGCTGAGTGATATGAGAGACACAAATGAGAAAGGGTGGGAAGCAATACCCGGTGAAACTGGCTCCTCGCGATCTGAGAGGTCTGTCGTCTTTGTAATACGTCTGTGTGTCGTGTCTTTTGTTTTGTTTGTCTCGATTCCTGCTTTGAGTCGTCCTGAGCATGTCTCGTTGTGTTTAGGTCGTTTACCTTTTGTTTTTTAGTGTTGAGTCGTTTTGGCTGTGGTCAGTTGTAGGCTCAATACCCGGTTGAGAATCCTTTTCTCATTTCAATTTCAAAAGAAAAATCATCTTGTGCTCAGAGTGTTGTGCCATTCTCTACATTTGCGCAAAACAGGATTTGTTCTTTTGTAAAACCGCAAGGTTTAACCCAGGTCATGTGAGAACAATAGAACAGGACCTATTTGAAGCTATATGGGTTCCAGGTTGCGAAGCAAAAGAAAAGAGGGAAAATTGGAGCATTTGAGTTTGTTTCAGTTTCCGTGATTATACTCTCCATGATTATACTCCGGATGTACCTCTTCAGGCCTTGTCAGCGCTCCAAAGTATGAGTGTGCCTCTACTCCCAAACTCAAGCTTGTTTCAATGACAGAATGGCAATTGAAGTGCTCCCTCAGAAAACCAGCCCCTGCCAGATGCATCTTGGCTGTATTTGCAATGAGTTCCTAGGAGACCAACTGCGACGATGGAAACTAGAGTTCGGACGGCTATTGCCTAGAACGCAAAGGTTCGGGATTTCCGAGACTAAAGTCTGGTTTAAATACCCAGGGGTCTATCCTCGGCTTGAAATATGTATGGCAGCCCCATAGATTGAGATAGCATGTGAATGCGCCTCGATTTTGGATATTGAATCAACCTAGTCTGTCACCCCGTTGGAGAATAGGAAAAGTTGTGAACATAGCCAGTAAGGAAAGGTAGTAACTGCAGTTTGGAAGTACAATCAAGAAAGTGCAAGAAGAACCCACAATTTTCAGCTCAAAATGTTTCTGCGGAATTTTCAACTCATGTCTTCGATGTGTAGCTCATCGTCAGTCGGCATGCACGAGGTGTATCCTTTTTGGAATGTATCGTGACCCCACCGAGAGGTAAATTGGAGGTTGCGTTTGGAATTTGGTCTCCTTAAGGCTTGTATTCCCTTATTCGGTATTTTTTTTTTCAAACGGGCGTTGTCACATGCATCCCACTAGCATTGTTATGATTACTTGTATTGTTATGCACATCTATCTAACATTGTTATGCTCATTCGTTGCATTGTTATGCACATCTATCTAGCATTGTTATGCTCATTACTTGCATTGTTATGCACATCTATCTAGCATTGTCATGCTCATTCGTTGCATGGTTATGCACATCTGTCTAGCATTGTTATGCTTATTACTTGCATTGTTATGTACACTCCACCTGCATTGTTATGCAACTTTTCACTTGTAATTGTTGTCTTTTCTCCTCTCGCATGCGGTGCGTTAGGACATCTTCAGTTTCGAACATTCGGACGAGTTCCGGTGTTCATTCATACCTTTCCTCTCTTGTGTGTGATATGCTGAGAGGTTTTCTCTTGCATGTGATACGCTGAGAAAATTACCTTTCCTCTCTTGCGTGTGATATGCTGACAGGTTTTCTCTTGCGTGTGATACGCTGAGAAATTTACCTTTCCTCTCTTGCGTGTGATATGCTGAGAGATTTTCTCTTGCGTGTGATACGCTGAGAAATTTACCTTTCCTCTCTTGCGTGTGATATGCTGACAGGTTTTCTCTTGCGTGTGATACTGTAGACACCCTATTTTTGACCGACCTTAAGACTCAGACGTCATCGATTGAGCGCTCGGTGATGTTGCATGCTGTGCTCGTTCAGAAGTCTCAGAGTCGCGGCCGCGCGCCCTGCCTCCGGACTTCCGAACTCTCTTCTGTGCCTTGTCTCGGTTTGTGAACCAGACTCGGTTTTCTCTGTTTTCTTTCCTGAGGGGAGGGAGAGGTCCCGTAGACTATCTCCCAGTGGCCGTGGGCTACATTTCGTGGCTGTAGGCCATTTTGCCCATTTCGGAGCCCGGTTCTCGATTTTCGGAGTCGTCAAGCCGTGTGCCTCGGTTCGGGACCGTCTAACCATCTCCGATTCCTCCGGTTCTTGGCAGTTACCTCTTTTTTGTCATAACGAGGGACACTGGGGTCTTAGATACCCACTTCGTGGCCAAACACCACTTTCGGTGCTTAACGGCCTGTTTTCGGGCCCCGAACCTCGCGGTTTGGCCCCCGAGCATTCGTTTCGCATCGTTTTTTGTTCATTCTTGGCAGTTACCTCTGTTTTGTCATAACGAGGGACACTGGGGTCTTAGATACCCACTTCGTGGCCAAACACCACTTTCGGTGCTTAACGGCCGGTTTTCGGGCCCCGAACCTCGCGGTTTGGCCCCCGAGCATTCGTTTCGCATCGGTTTTTGTTCATTTTTGGCAGGTACCTCTGTTTTATCATAAGGAAGGTCACTGGAAGGCGGGATCCTAGCAATTGTCTCAGTAACCAGTTATGCTCTTCCGGCCCCCCTCGGGGCCTGTTTTTCTCACTTCCGAGCTAATGTTGAACACCCTAGGGCCTTTTTCTTCGAGCCAAAACCACATATTCGTGTTGTACACATATGGGAGGACCCTAAAAAGTAGTGCTTGGCTAGTAATTATTCTTTTCATTTTTGAGCCTCTCCTAGGGTTGGATTGTTGTTTCTCCTAGTTCAGAGTTGCCGAATTCCAACCACAGGGCCTTGAAGAGGGGACATGGGAGGACACCAATGTATAGAGCTCGGCCAACAATTCTCACTTTTCATTTTTGCCCCTAGCCAGCCGGCTAGGGGGGGTGGCCGGCCGGCCACCTCCAATAAAGGTGGCTAGCCGGCCTGCCTCCTCTCAGTGCCTACTTTACAGCTGTATAGCTGTTTCCCCCAAGAAAGATCTGTATCCGGGGGATATTTTGGAGGGGAACACTTGGGTGCATTTCCCTCCACCTTTACACCCCTCCTTTTGTCCATATAAGGCAGCCAAGAACTTGTCCCAAGGGTTAGAAAATTTGCTCTCAAGCATACATACACTCCTCTATCTCCATTTCTCTCAAATCTTCAAGTTTTGGTGCCTTTTGTTCATCATCATCAAGCACTACCATCACCACTCCATTTCCAGCAACAAGAAGAGGTCCTTAGAGGCTTAGAAGCAACATTTCTCAAGTCAAGAAGCAAGGAAAGAAAGGTCTTCAAGGGTAAGTCTCAATCCCTCTCTTTTACACCATTTTCTTGTCTCTTTTCTTAACCCTACTTTCTCACTGTTTTGAGCTCCAACCAATACTGAAAGTGGTCCTCCTTTGAGCTATTCTTGATGTTTGTTTAAGGGCTCAACCCTGTTTGAGCCCTCTATCTTACACTTCCTTCAATATCCTCTTATATGCCATTATTTTGCATTAAATATTTGGCCTATGTGTGATCTGATTTGGAGCATCTCATGAACTGATATTGTGCCTATTTTGAGCCCCTCTTCAACATTGAAGAAGGGCTCAACCTTGTTTTCATGCTCCATATACCACTTGCTTTGAATCCATGTTTTACCCTTGTTTTTGCATGCTTCATCTAGCTTGTGAGTGATCTGTTTTCGAGAATTATATAAACTGTGAGTGGGCCTATTTTGAGTCTCTCTTCAATATTGAAGAAGGGCTCAACCCTGTTTGGCCTCTCTATCAGGTACTTGCTTCATAATCTCTCATATTTACCGTAAACTTGCATGATTTGTTTAACCTACATGGGGTTTTTTTTGGAGCATTCCTTAAACTGTGATTGAGCTTATTTTGTGTCCCTCTACAACATTGTAGAAGGGATCAACCTTGTTGGGGGTCTCCATGTTGTGCTTGTCTTTATATCCCTCTTTGGCCCCATTCTTGCATGCTTTTTTAGGCCTATTTAGCCTCTGTTTTCGGCCATCATCAGTATTGAAAATATCCATATTTTGGCCTTCTTGTCATATTTTACTAAGGGTCTTTGCTAGTTTGGTGAGTTCTTGGCATACCTCTCTTTATAGCCCTTTTTTGGCTCATATTTTGCATGCTATGTTGAGCATATCTACATACTGTTTTGGGGGTTGTCATAAGCTGTAAATGTTCATATTTTTGGTCACTCTTCGATGTTGAAGAACTGTATTTTTCAGTTTGAGCATTGCGTATACCACTCGCTTCATTGTTCCCCTCTTTTCCCCCATTTTTGCATGCTATTTTTGCCATACTTGTGATTGTTGTTTGGCTTTGCTTTGCACTAAAAAAATGCTAGTTTAGGGGCTTCCTAGCATCCGTCTTTACACTTCATGTCTATATTGTGCATGTTTGGCATAGTTGCAAGTCATTTCGGGTACTTAGCATAGCATTTCGGGCATCGGGTGTAATTTTACTATAATTCGGGGGCTATTTTTGCATCATTTTGGCTGCTGAAATTTTCATTTTCCATATGCCATATGCCACGTCTCATTTGCATGCCATTTTATGCCTTAGGGCCATTGCCTCGGTTTGCGTGCCCACGGGCACGCATTTCGAGGCACTTCATTTTCATCTCCTGGCCTCTTGTGTGAGTGTGGCTGAGGCCCTCTCATGTTAATGTAAGCCCAATTTTCATTGTGTATGCCATTTCATTCCGTATGTCATCGCCTCGGTTTGCATGCCCGTGTGCACGCACTTCGTGGCATCTCATTTTTCTCACGGCTTCTTATGTGAGTGTGGCTGAGGCTCTCTCATGTTAGTGTAAGTCCATTTTGCATTATGTATGCCATTTTTAGTCTCATCGCATTGCGTATGCCATCGCCTCGGTTTGCGTGCCCGTGTGCACGCATTTCGAGGCATCTCATTCTCACCCATCGACCTCTTATGTGAGTGTGGCTGAGGCTCTCTCATGTTGGTGTAAGCCCATATTGCATCGCATATCTCATTTTAGTCCTGTTGCATTCCGTATGCCATTTTCTCGGTTTGCGTGTCCGTGGGCACGCATTTCGAGACATCTCATTTTAGCCTCATTGTATGTCATATTTAAGTCGTTTCATGCATTTATGCCATTGCCTCGGTTTACGTGCCCGTATGCACGCATTTCGAGGCACTTCTTTTTATCCGCTGGCCTCTCATGTGAGTGTGGCTGAGGTCCACTCATGTTAGTGTAAGTCCATATTGCATTGCGTATGCCATTTCATCCATAGCATTATGTATGCTCGGTTGTGTATCGCCTCGTGTAGCGTGTATGCCATTCCATAACATTTTGTATGTTAGGATTGCATATTAGCTGCATTTCATGCATATCATGCATATTGCATCGTGTTCGGGATAGGAGTTAGCCCGGGCACGGGAAACGAGGCGCGTTCCGTACTCCGAGTGACGGAACGGGTCTCAATTCCCAAGTCACCGACACTCCGGATTACCCATGATGGAGTTAGGTTTTGTTGTAGCATTCATCTGCATTCACCCCATATTGAGTTGTGCAATCCTACTCCCGGGCCATCATGCATCGATATGCGTGATTGGTGACACGAGGATCGAGGCATGCATATATTTGTGAAATACATTGCTATGCCCCTCTCCTGCTCTCTGTTGCAGCAAAATGAAGAATCAGCAACTTTCCGGAGTCTGGCACGCATTTCGAGAAACATCGCAAACAGAGGCTAATTGGGGCATCCCAGTGGATTTCCGCGTGAGGCAGCCCAACATGCATCATTTCATTATCCGGAGCAGAGTCAAGGCAGCCCCTGGCTTACACACCAATTTTACAGCTTTCTTATTTAATTTGATAATTAATTAGGAATTTGTATATTTATTATTCGGACTGTAATATTTTGGACTGTATTATTCTTTCATTTTGGGACTGTATTATTTTATTCAGACCCTCTGCGCGAGGGCATAATTGTAATAAGTGTGGGTGAGTGTGATGTATGTCTTCCAACCCCACGTCTTTCTTCCCTTTTATTTACCCGCTTATGATGGTTAGATATAGGGCATATTTCAATTAGCATACAGTATAACAGCATGTTTGCATCATTCATCTGTTTTGCACGCACCAGGCTCGGCTCATCATACAAACTGCATTTGTATTTCAATTCCAAATTGAATACGTGATAGTTGAAGCATCTCATATGCCATGTTTAGAATAGCCGAGCCTGCTATAGTTGCATCTTTGCATGTGTTGCATTAGGCAATTTTGCATACTTAGGAACCATGCATGATTTCTAATCGGTTTTCTATTTTGGCTTGGAGTACTCGGTGAGTTTTATGCTTTAGCATCCTTACATGTGTGTGAGTGTTGCCATGAATAGCATGCTTACCATGAGGCTATATGCTTATGTGATATAACTGCCTTCAATGCCTGTGGGTGGAGGTTGAGTTATTTGGATTGGGACAATTCATCAAATGTTTGTTTTAAGCCCACTAGATAGTGGCAAAATCATGTTTTTCTAAGCCCACCTGAGGGTGGCAAATCCACGTCTTAGCCTACCTGCGGGTAGCATCATCAAACCATTTTCAAACAAACAAACATGAAATGTCTTGTTCCAATTCAGGCAATTCAGTCTATACTTGTATGCTGTGTGCATTACATAGTAACCTAGGCTAATAACCGGAATAAGAACTCACAATGTTTTCAAAATCAGATATCATGGTTAGTAGAGGCCGGTCTTTGACCGAGCGAGCGGGGGTGCTCACGAAGTGACCTTCCCCAATCGTACCCAAGTTCCCGAGCCGAGGCAACTTTGGTGATGACGGACACGTGGCCTTTGGCACCGAGTCAGGGTTTCCTAAATTTCCCATTTTAAAATATTTAGGTGGCGATTCTGTATCTGGCGAAGTAGTCCATGTTTGACACTTCTTTCAAAAAATCTGTTTTCAAAAACGATTTGCCGGATTTGGACTCTTCGGTTCAAGATTAAGAACTGTGACATTTGAGTCCTTCGAACTGTAGTGACCCAATATTGAACCAGAACGGGGACTCGCCTCCCTTCCCCGGATGCTTCGAGGCGTCTGAGATCGTTGAGAAATTTACCTTTCCTCTCTTGCGTATGATATGCTGAGAGGTTTTCTCTTGCGTGTGATACGCTGAGAAATTTACATTTCCTCTCTTGCGTGTGATATGTTGAGAGGTTCACCTTTCTTCTCTTGTGTGTGACACGCTGAGAAATTTACCTTTCCTCTCTTACGTGTGATATGCTGAGAGGTTCACCTTTCTTCTCTTGCATGTGATACGTTGAGAAATTTACCTTTCCTCTCTTACGTGTGATACGTTGAGAGGTTTACCTTCTTCCTCTCCTATGTGTGATACGTGGAGAGATGTTGTGTGTGAAACTCCGAGTATTCTCGGTAGTCGCTTTTAGCCTTCTCCGCGTGAGACGCAGTGAGAATTGCATAATTTTATTACATCCTTTCTGCATGAAATGTAGTTAGATTTGTATTCACCTGCTTAAAATTGTTGCATGATATGCTTCATTATAGCTTTCTTTGTATGATAATAAGTTATGTTCGGCTTCTTGCATTGTCAGTTGGATTTTGCCCTTGCCTGCGGGTACATCTCTTTGATTATATGATCTGTTTGTCTAAGTCTTCGACCTCGTCAAAAATGGGTCGTCTCTGGGCTTTGACATTCACTCCCATCACTTATGACTTTCGAGTTCTGTCAAAGAGGGGCAACTGTAGACATCTCATTTTTGACCGACCATAAGACTCAGATGTCACTGATTGAGCGCTTGGTGATTTTGCATATTGTGCTCGTTCTGAAGTTACGGAGTCTCGGCCGCGAGCCTTGTCTCTGGACTTCCGGACTCTTTTGTGCGTTGCCTCGGTTTGCAAACCGGGCCCTGTTTTCTTTGTTTTCTCTTCCCGAAGGGAGGGAGAGGTCTCGTAGATCATCTCTCAGTGGCCGTAGGCTACATTTCGTGGTTGTAGGCCATTTTTCCCGTTTGGAGCCTAGTTTTCGGTTTTCGGTTTTCGGAGCTGTCGGTTGTGTGCCTCGGTTCGGGACCGCTTAACCACCTCAGTTTGCTCCGGTTTTTGGGATACACCTTGTTTCCTTCCTTTTGAGGGACACTGTGGCTTGAGAGACCAACTTCGTGGTCAAACGCCATCTCTGGTGCTTAATAGTCAGTTTTCGGGGCCCCGGGCCGCGCGTTTTGGCTCCTGAACCTTCGTTTTGCATCGGTTTGGGTTCATTTTTGGCGGATACCTTATTTTCATTGCTAAGAAGGTTGTAGGAGGGTGGGAGGCCAGCAATTTTTCTGAAAAGCCAGCTTTTCTCTTCATTGCTCTTCGTCGCCCGTTTTCTTCACTAGAAAGGTGATTTTTCCCACTCCCGGGCCACTTTTACTGACTTTCCACCACATCATTGTGTTGTACACACCTGGGAGGCCACCAATATGGGTAGGCCAGCCAGCAATTGTCCTTGACCCTTTTGAACCCCTCTAAAAAGCTAGTTTTTCTCTCTCCTGGTTCACATTTTCTGGGTTTTGACCATACAGCTGCGTTGCACTCATTTGGGAGGCCACCTTTTTGGGGTGGTCGGCCGACCAGGGGAGGTGGCCGGTTGGCCACCTGGCCCTTTTACACCTGGCCGGCCATTTTTATCCCTCCTGGTGCATTCCAGCTGTGCCAGCTATTTTGCACCAGACCCCCTGCCCGAGGATCTGTCCTTTTGGGGGGAGATTTGAATTAGTTTTTTCCCCCCTTTTCTTTGGCTCCTCTCTCTCTATATAACCAGCACCCTACTTCATTTCTGAAGGGTTAGAAAAAAACAGCTGGGGCATTGATACATACAACCATATATCTATCTACTCCAAGAAAATAGTCTTATTTTTGGGCTTCGACCTGAACTGAAAATAGTCTTATTTTGAGCTCATCTTCATGTTTGATCAGGAACTTTTTTCTATTTGAGGTCTTCTACCCACCCTTTGTGCTTTATCCCTCCTTTTGGCCCTTATCTTGCATGATATATTAGCCTTGTTTGTGAGCATTTTTGGGCTTCGAGCCAAACTATAAAGTGCCTTATTTTGAGCTTCTCTTCAACTTTGTTGAGGGGCTCTTTGCTGTTTGAGGCCATCTACTGCCTCTTGCCCTCTATCTCTCTTTTAGGGCTATTTTTGCATCATGTTTTAGCCTTACTTGTAGACAATTTCGAGGTTTTTCATAAACTGAAAAAGATTTTTTTTTAATCTCCTCTTCAAGTTTTTTTAAGGTCCCATTTCTGTTTGGGGTCATCTTCCCCCTGTGCATGCTTTATCTCTCCATGATTAGGGTTATGCATTAGAGCACTTGCATTGGCCTTGTTTTGGCCTCTTAGCCACTGAAATCCAGTGGATTTTCAGTGGCTTTGATGAGGTTTTGAGCTTTGAAATCATAGAGGGGTGACCCTCTCACCCCTCATTCTCTTTACTAGCCTGTTTGGCCTTCCAAAGGGACCCTATTTTGCATGCATCGAAGTCACTTTCCAGGCCTCATTCTGAGTGTTTTGAGGTCTGCCTCAGCTCTTTCCGAGGCCCTTTTGGCCATATTTTATGTCTATGTTGCATGTGTAGAGAAATCCCATTCAAGGCCTTTCAAAGAGGCCTTTCTTTGCATGTTTCCGAGACTAATTTCAGGGTCAATTTGGTGAGTTTTAGGGCTGTCATATTTGATTTCAAGAGTTGGTTGTGCCATGCTAAGTGTCTATCTTGTATGTGCTTAACAATCCCTTGTATAGCCCTCTAAAGAAGCCCCTTATTTTTGCATGCATTGGCTACATTTCAGTGATTATTTGGGTATATTTTGGCATGTTTTGTTCACTAATTTTGGCTGGTTTGGTGAGATTTCATGTGCTTCATATACATGCCATGTAAACCACGTTTGCTAGTCAAAGTTGCATGCTATTTTAGTCCATCATGCTAGCATCTTTTGGTCATGTTTTGAACTAGAAATGTTCATGTTTTGGGACTACCTTGGCTCTATTTTTGTGGTTCATGGTCAAATAATGCATGCTTTGTGTAGCCATAAGTCAATACATGTGCCTAGTTTTGAGTTTCGGGGCTCATCTCATGCATCGGGTGCCATGTTTCCATGTTTCGGGACCTTTTAGCATCATATTTCAGTGCTGGAATTTACATGTTTGAATGCCATGCTTCATCCTTGCCATGCCTTGTTAGAATTACATGTTGTGCCTTAGGTTCGATCTTCGGTTTGCGTGCATGTGTGCACGCATTTCCGTTGTCTCATTTTTCATCTAATGGCCGCTGATGTGAGTGTGGCTGAGGTCCAGTCATGTTGGTGTAAGTCCATTATGCATTGTGTATGCCATTTCAATTCATAGCATTATGTATGCTAGGTTATATGCTAGAGCATTGTATATGCCATGTTACATCGAGCATTGTGTATACCATTTCATAGCATTGCGTATGCTAGGTTGCATGTTAGGATTGCATTCATGCGTGTCATGCATATTGTATTGTGTTTGGGATAGGAGTTAGCCCAAGCACAGGAAACGAGAGACGTTTCGTACTTCGAGTGACGGAATGTGTCTCAATTCCGGGTCACCGACACTCCGGATTATCCATGGTGGAGTCTTGGTCTTGTGGTGTTTTCATGTGCATTCATTTTATATTGAGTCGTGCAATTCGACTTCTCGGCCATCTGTAGACGTCCCCGAACGCCCCGGGAGGGATGAGTCCCGTTCTGTTCGTTTTGGGCTCACTACAATTCGGACTCAAATTTTTCACGGTTCGTAATCTGAACCAAAGAGTCCAAATCCAGCAAATCGTTTTGAGAAAAATATATTTTTGAAAGAAGTGTCAAACATGGACTGCTTTGCTAGATACAGAGTCGCCACCTAAATATTTTATTTTGGAAAATTTAAGAAATCCTGACTCGTTGCCTAAGGCCACGTGTCCGTCATGACAAAAGTTGCCTCGGCTCGGGAACTTGGGTACGATTGGCGAAGGTCACTTCGTGAGCACCCCCGCTCGCCCGATCAAAGATCGGCCTCTACTAACCATGATATCTAGTTTTGAAAACATTATGCATTCTTATTCCGGTTATTAGCTTAGATTTACTATGTGATGCGCACAGCATACAAGTATAGACTGGATCGCCTGAATTGGAACAAAACATTTCATGTTTATTTTTAAAAGATGATTTGCTACCCGCAGGTAGGCTTAAAATGCAGATTTTGCCACCCTCGGGTGGGCTTAGAAAAGATGGTTTTGCCACTATCTAGTGGACTTAAAACTCACAGCTGATGATTTGTTCCAATGCAAATAACCCAACCTTCACCCACAGGCATTTAGGCAGTTATATCACATCAGCAAATAGCCTTATGGCAAGCATGCTATCATGGCAGTCACTCACACACATGCAAGGATGCTAAAGCATAAAAACTTACCGAGTACTCCAAGCCAAAATAGAAACTGTGTTAGAAATCCATGCATGATCCTAACTACACAGAAATGCCTAATGCAACACATGCAAGAATGCAACTAAGATAGGCTCAGCTATTCTAAACATGGCATATGGAATGCTACAACTAACATGTATTCAACTTGGAATTGAAATACAATGTAGTGAGTATGATGCGCCGAGCTCGGTGCATGCAAAACAGATGAATGAATGCAAACATGCTATCATACTGTATGCTAATTGAAACATGCCTTAATCTAACCATCATAAGCTAGTAAATAAAAGGGAGAAAGACGTGGGTTGGGAAGACATACATCACATGTACGCACACTTATTACAATTGTGCCCTCGCTCGGAGGGTCCAAATAATATACAGTCCCAAATGAATGATTACAGTCCGAATAAATACAAAATCCTAATTAATTAACAAATTAATCTAGGAAAGCAGTAAATTAGCATGCAAGCTAGGGACTGCCTCAACTTTGCTCCGGATGATGAATGATGCATGTTCGGGTTGCCTTGCACGGAAATCCATTGCGATGCCCCAATTAGCCTCTGTTTACAATTATGCCCGGAATATTGTGCAAAGCTCCGAAAGACTGTTGATTCTTGATTTGCTGCAACAGAGAGCAAGAAAGGGGCATGGCAAAGTATTTTCACATATGTATGCTTGACTACTCTTCAGGGAGCGTAGTCCTCGATCCTTGTGCCACCAATCGCGCATCTCGATGCATGATGGTCGAGGAGTCGATTTGCATGACTCAATATGGAATGAATGCACATGAAAACACAACAAGGCCTAAATTCCATCATGGATAATCCGGAGTGTCGGCGACTGGGAATTGAGACACATTCCGTCACTCAAAGTACGAAACGTCCCTCGTTTCCCGTGCTCGGGCTAACTCCTATCCCAAACACAATGCAAATGAGTTGGCATGCACTATGCAACTAATATACAACCTAGCATACACAATGCTACGAAATGGCATACACAATGCACGATGTAACATGGCATACACGATGCTCTAACATACAACCTAGCATACGCAATGCTATGGATTGAAATGGCATACACAATGCATAATGGACTTACACCAACATGAGTGGACCTCAGCCACACTCACATCAGCGGCCGTGAGATGAAAATGAGACACTCGAGATGCGTGCACACATGCACGTAAACCGAGGACCGATCTTAAGGCACAAAGGCCACTCTAACAAGGCATGGCAAGGCATGAAATATGGCATACAAACATGCAAGTTTCAGCACTAAAATGTGATACAAAATGATCCCAAAACATGGAAACATGGCACCCGATGCATGGAATGGTCCCGAAACACAAAACTAAGCACATGTATTGACCTATAGCTATACAAAGCATGCATTATTTGATCATGAAGCATAAAGAAAGAACCAAGGCAGTCCCAAAACATGAACATTTCTAGTTCAAAGCATGGCCAAAAGATGCTAGCAAGATGGACTAAAATAGCATGCAACTTTGACTAGCAAACATGGTTTACATGGCATGTATATGAAGCAGGTGAGAACTCATCAAACCAGTAAAAATCAGTGAATAAAACATGCCAAAACATGCCTAAATAACCTCTGAAATGCAGCCAACACATGCACAAATGATGGGTTCTTTTAGAGGGCATACAAAGGGGTTATTAAGCACATACATCAAGGACACTTAGTATAGCAAAATCAACTCTGAAAATCAAATATGATAGTCCTAAAACTCATCAAATTGGCCCTGAAATCAGTCAAAAAAGCATGCAAGATAGGGCCTCTTTGGATGGCCAAAAAGACCATCAAGCAAAACAAGGAGAGAGAGGGTCACCCCCCTTTGCTTTTGGCCTTCAAGAACACACCTAAGCCACTGAAAATCCACTGGATTTCAGTGGCTAAGAGGCCAAATCATGGCCAATGCAAGTGCTCTAATGCATAGCCCTAATCATGAAAGAATGAAGCATGCATAGGGGAAGATGACTCCAAACAGAGAATAGACCTAATCAAAAAAGAAGATGATGCTAAAACAATACTTTTTTCAGTTTAGGTCGAGGTCCAAAAAGGCTCACAAATAAGGCTAATGTATCATGCAAAAACAGCCCTAAAAGAGAGATTGAACAAACAGGACAGCAAAAGGCCTCAAACAGTAAAGAGCCCTTCAAAAAATTTTAATAGGGGCTCAAAAAAAGATACTTTATAGTTTATGAAAAACCTTAAATATGCTCACAAGTAAGGCAAAAATATGATGCAAAAATAGCCCCAAAAGAGAGATAGAGAGCAAGAGGCAGCATTTGGCCTCAAACAGCAAAGAGCCCTACAACAAAGTTGAATAGGGGCTCAAAATAAGGTACTTTACAGTTTGGCTCAAAGCCCAAAAATGCTTACAAACAGGGCTAATGTATCATGCAAGAAATAGCCCTAAAAGAGGGATAAAGGGAAAGGGGCAGAAGATGGCCTCAAACAGAGAAAGATCATTGATCAAACATGAAGATGAGCTCAAAATAAGACTATTTCTAGTTTGGGTTGGAGCCCAAAAATGTAAGCAAAAGGGGCTAAGATATAGCACAAAATAGTGAAAAAATGGGAAAAATAGGAGCTTACCCTTGTAGAGCCAACCTCTAGCAACCTTTGGTCCAAGGAAATGAGCTTTCAACCTCTACAAATGGCTTCCAAGGGGCTGGAATGGACGATGGAGGTGGTAGGCTATGGGTTCTAGTGCAAAAGGGCCAAGAAACTAGGGTTTTGGAGGGTTGAAGTATAGATATAGGGGGAGTATGTGTATATGGTGCCTCAGTTGGTTTCTAACCCTTAGAAATGGAGGAGGGGTGCTGGTTATATAGAGGGAGAGGAGTGAAGAAAAGGGGGGGGGGGAAAACAAATTCAAATTTCCCCCCCAAAAGGGCAGACCCTCGGGCAGGGGTCTGGTGCAAAATAACTGGCACAGCTGGCATGCACCAGGAGAGAGAAATTTGGCCGGCCAGGTTCAAGAGGTTCAGGTGGCCGGCCAGCCACCTCCCCTAGCCGGCCGGCCAGGGGTCAAAAGGGTCAACAAAGTTGCTGGCCAGCCACCCCAGAAAAGTGGCCTCCTATGTGTGTACAACACAGCTGTATGGTCAAAACCCAGAAAATGTAACCCAAGAGAGAGAAAAACCAACTTTTTAGAGGGGTTCAAAAGGGTTAAGAACAATTGATGGCCGACCTATCCATATTGGTGGCCTCCCAGGTGTGTACAACACAATGGTGTGGTGGAAAGTCAGAAAAAGTGGCCCGGGAATGGAAAAAGTCAACTTTCTAGTGAAGAAAACGGGCGATGAAGAGCGATGAAGGAATAAAGCTGGTCTTCAGAACAATTGCTGGCCTCCCACCCTTCTACAACCTTCCTAATAATGAAAATAAGGTCTCCACCAAAAATGAACCCAAACCGATGCAAAACGAAGGTTCGGGGGCCGAAACGCGCAGCCCGGGGCCCCGAAAACAGGCTGTTAAGCACCGGAGGTGGCGTTCGACCACGAAGTTGGTCTCTCAGGCCACAGTGTCCCTCAAAAGGGAGGAAACAAGGTGTATGCCAAAAATCGGAGCAAACAGAGGTGGTTAAGCGGTCCCGAACTGAGGCACACGGCCGACAGCTCCGAAAACCGAAAACCAGGCTCCAAACGGGAAAAATGGCCTACGACCATGAAACGTAGCCCACGGCCACTGAGAGATGGTCTACGAGACCTCTCCCTCCCTTCGGGAAGAGAAAACAAAGAAAACAGGGCCTGCTTCGCAAACCGAGGCAAGGCACAAAAGAGTCCGGAAGTCCGGGGACAAGGCTCGCGGTCGAGATTCCGCAACTTTAGAACGAGCACAATATGCAACATCACCAAGCGTTCAATCGGTGATGTCTGAGTCTTAAGGTCAGTCAAAAATGGGGTGTCTACAGTCACCCCTCTTTGACAGAACTCGAAAGTCATAAGTGACGGGAGTGAATGTCAAATCCCAGAGACGACCCATTTTTGACAAGGCTGAAGACTCAAACAAACAGGCGAGATAAACAAAAAGATGTGCCAGCAGGCAGGGGGCAAAATGCAAAGCGATATGCACAAAGCCGGATGTAACTCAATGATCATGCGAAGCAGCAAGCTGTAATGAAGCAAATATTCACAATAGATGCAACAGTTTTAAGCAAGAATGAAAAGTAATACTACATTTCATGCAGCTGAAGAATGCAGAGAATCATTGAATTCTCACCACGTCTCACACGGAGAAGATACAATACCTGCGCGGCATGTCTAGTCGCACCAGCCTCAAATGAACCGTACATACAATATCGTGCCTGCAAAAGGAAGAAACTCAACAAGCACAACATAGTTAGCAACATATGTTCAGTGTGATATCGAATGCAGGCAAACGCGGTGTTGATGGGTAAGTGCATCGCAATGCGAGAAACGACGCACGTGATAACGCAAGTTAAGCACAGGGGTATGACAATACTCGTGAAACGTGCAGAATAGTGCAAGTGATGTGCATGAGAATGCAAGTGACGTGCACAACAATGCAAGATAAGTGTAAACTTGAATGCACATTTTGAAACGAAACAACGAGCAAAGCAATGCAAGTTTCGACAAAGGTGGCTCAATCGCGACCTCCGGTTTACCTCCCGGAGGGGTCACAACATATTCAAAAAGGATACATCTTGCTCTCGGTGAGTAATGACGAAACACACATTGAAAATTGGAGTTGAAGTTCCCGCGGAGGGGTTTTGCAACGAAAAGTGCACTTTCCTTGTGCTTTCTTAGGTGCCGGGAACTCCAATTATCACCAAAATTTGTAGAGACCTTGGGGACCACCTTGGGAATACTGCCGGCCATGTTTGGCCTAAGGGGGAGGCCGCCGGCCAGGGGTGAGGGAGAGTGATGGCCGGCCTGCCAGAAAAGGTGGCCGGCCGGCCACCTAGCCCAAATCCGGGGCAGTTTGGTCATTTTGCTCTCTTTTCTTTAAATGTGCTTATCCAAAGCACTTGTCCTCATAACATTAGCTCCAAAATTTCCTCCTCTTCCTTCCTAGACCACTTTTTCTCTCAGATCTGTGCTCTATACGCGTTTTCCAACGCCCCACGCAAGTTGTTTTCGCAAAATCTTTCAGTTTTCGTCACTTTGAACCGATTAGATTTTGATTTCGGTGCTTCTTTCTTCACTTTTACCACTTGAGGTAAGTTTGTCTCAACATTTGGAAGATTTTCTCGGAGTTGGCTTTTGTTGACTTTTTCATTTCCCGAGAGTTGACTTTTGTTGACTTTTTCCAATTTTGGCTCATTTTGCTCGTTTTTGCTTCTTTTTGTAGATTTTTCGAGATTGCGGGTCATTTTTTGCAAGGTGGGTTCTCCAGGTGCCGGGGTGAGCCAGACATTATGTCTTTACCCCCGAGGATTCGACCATTCATCCCCGAGAGATACGACCCTCCGGCGCACATCCTCCCGCAGGCGGTTTTCTACCATTTTACTGATTTCGATGATCGAGCGCCTAGGGATCTACTTTTGTGAGAGCCGGAGTCCCACCCCTCTCATCAGGCACGAGAGGTATTTACTTCAATTTACATTTTCTGCAATGTATTCTGCATTTTCTGTGCATTTCGTGCTTTTGCTATGTTTATCTGCTCGTTCAAGCACGCAGCTTGTTTTGAATGTTTAGTTTATAATACCATATTCCGTTTGCATCTTGAACATACAGTTCAAACACTCTGACTTTCTGAACACGCGGCCCGTATATTGATTGTAAACACACAACACACACTTGTTGAGAATTGAACACACAACCCAAACTTTGAGATGAACACACAACCCAAATTGAAGGTGAACACGCAGCACACATTTGTTGAGAGTAGAACACACAGCCCACTGTTTTTGAATTTTGAACACACAGCTCATACTTGTTGTCAGTTGAACACGCAGCCCAAACTTTGAATTTCTGAACACACAGCCCCAAATTAAAGGTGAACACGCAGCACACACTGATTGAGAGTTGAACACGCAGCCCGAACACTTGAATTCTGAACACACGGCCCATCGTTGAGGTGAACACACAGCACACACTGATTGAGAGTTGAACACGCAGCCCAAACTTTGAGATGAACACACAGCCCACACTTTGATATCGAACACACAGCTCGTCGTTGAGGTGAACACACAACACACACTGATTGAGAGTTGAACGCACAGCCCAAACTTTGAGATGAACACACAGCCCACTCTTTGATGTCGAACACATAGCTTGTTGTTGAGGTGAACACACAGCACACACTGATTGAGAGTTGAACACGCAGCCCAAACTTTGAGATGAACACACAGCCTACTCTTTGATATCGAACACACAGCTCGTTGTTAAGGTGAACACACAGCACACAGTGATTGAGAGTTGAACATGCAGCCCAAACTTTGAGATGAACACACAACCCACTCTTTGATGTCGAACACACAGCTCGTTGTTGAGGTGAACACACAGCACACACTGATTGAGAGTTGAACACGCAGCCCAAACTTTGAGATGAACACACAGCCTATACTTTGAAATCTGAACACACAGCCCAGATTTTGTGTCTGATTTGATTTTGCACACAGCTTATACATTTCATTTGCACGCAGCTTATTTATTTCATTTGCACACAGCTTATTCATTTCATTTGCACGCAGCTTATACATTTCATTCTGAAACTGAATACATGTGTTCATCCTAAATGCAAGTGACTTCTCGTACTGCGCGAGGATATGGCTCTATCACGACGAGAGAGTGGTACGCGGAGCTCCCGGAGGCTGTCCGGGATTTGGTTGACGTGGCAGGGTTTGGGCCCTTTTGCACTGGGATCTCCCGCTGTCCTGCTAGTAGGATGCTGATGGGTGCTTTAGTATAGAGATGGTGGGACACCACCAACTCCTTCCATTTCTCTGTCACCGGGGACATGACCATGACCCCGTTTGACTTCGTCGTACTGACAGGCCTTGATGTGAGAGGCTGGGCCATCCCATATGACGAGGATATGGGCCAGTGGGAGGCCGCCTAGATATACTTATTGGGGGCTCACCCGCCAGTTGAGATCTTGAGCGAGTCTCGATACACAGTTCTCTTCCATTTGAGGCGAAGATGAAGCTTGAGACTCTGAGGAGGTGGCGCATATCTGACCACCGGGTTTCTGATGTTCCTTTTCAGGACCACTCTGTTTGCCGATAGGGGGAACACTGTCGGGCTCTATCTGTTGAGTGCTCTAGTGGACCTTTCACAGGTTAGCCGATATGATTGGGGTGGCACCAGCTTGGCTACTCTCTATTGCTATATGAGTGCGACCTCCCGCGGACGGGGGAACATGGTCGGTGGCTATTGGAGGGCCTGGGAGGTACTTTCTGCCCTCCTGATTTACATTTCTGCTTCTCATTACTTGCACATTGCACACACGGTGCATTTTACATTCTGTACCTTGCACTTTGCTCTCAGCATTTTGTATTTACATTCTGCACTCAGCATTTTATATTCTGATGGCTACTGTTCTGTTTTTCCACAGCTATGGATCTATGCGTACTTCTCGATGCTAGCCCCAGAGCTTGAGGTGAAGGTGCCCCTCATGACCCCTTATTCACTCGTATTCGAGGGTCAGTACTGACCGAGACCTCGGGAGTCTTTCCTCTACTTACGGCAGTACTTTGATACAGTGCGGTCGTCAGAGGTATCTCAGAACTCTCAGTTCTTTATGTTTTCATATCTTTGATTTATCTTGCACATTCACCATTTCTTATCAGCTTATGCATCCGTTATCCGCAGATCTTGTGGCAGCCCTGGGCGCCTTTAGGTAGAGACCTCTGATTCCAGTTTGCCGGAGCATGGGGTGCCTCTCGGTATAGGATCCTGTTCGAGGGGCCAGTTGGTAGGGCCTGGTTCTTAGGGGATCGCTTCTTGCGTCAGGTATGGGGCTACCCTGATCAGGACATTCCTTCAGAACCTCCAGATGATATGCGGACCGCTGATGGGCTCTCTTCCCAAGATGTCGTCAGTGCTATGCAAGGTACCGACGCATTCTTACATTTGGAGCAGGGGGAGTATGTGACTTTTTGTCACACATACTTGATGCCTCCATTGACGGGAGTCTATACTCCGACGAGGAGGTCTGCTGGTATGCCCTCATCAAGCCGGGCCCGAGCTAGAGACATTCCTTCAACCAGTAGGGCTGGCACATCTAGAGGTGGGACTGGACTAGTTCCTTCGATCCCTCCGACTTATCATCATCCCGGATAGCCAGATATGCCGACTGAGTTGACGGGATGGCGATATGGGACTTCCTACCCGATTCCGATAGAGCCTCCTATGCCTGACCACCAATATGTCAGTGACCCTGATTCGCCACCAGTATGTTCCACTGTTTTCCGTTTATCACACAGATACTTTGGCATTTGTTTATTCATTGATGACTTGAGCTTGTATCTGCAGCTACCCAGGGAGTACATGGATGAGGTGCTCGGGATGGTAGCCTCACTTGAGGGCATGGTCCTACGGAGAAAGGCGCAATTGTCCCTCATGGGTGTCCAGGTACCCTTTAGTTTTCTTGCATTTATCATACATGTTGATCTTGAACATTTTACTGCATTGATAGGCTGCCTGTGTAGAGCACGTCTGACACACACCGCACTTATATACTGTACCTGCATGCACCCATTTCATGTAGCTTTCTTGCATCTGTATCTGATATACATATTTGAGCTGATGCGTCCAAATTACACTCTTCCTTTTTAGATGCTGCCGATATATCTTACCTGGGCCACTGAGCCTTCCCGAGGAGCTGGCCCATCTAGGCCTCCTTGAGGAGCTGGGAGAGGGGAGTCGTCTCGTGGACGAGGCGGACGCAGGGCGCACATTATAGAGGAGGAGTCCAGTGAGGAGGAATAGGCTGCAGATCCCCAGTCAGAGACATTTGCTGACAGAGAGGGTGGCTCTAGTAGTGGAGATAAGGCTGAGGAGGGTTCCGATGATGGCAGCCCTGACTTAGATAATGGTGATGATGGTGCAGAGTCTGTTCCGCAGAAGAGGACGAAGAGGGCCTCTCATTCTTGCTCTTGAGAGCATTGATGCAGTTGTTCCCTACTTTACTTACCTTTTTACTAGTAGTTGTAGCACATTGTACATTGTTAGGCAGTTTTATTTTTTGTAAAACTTGTACCCTTGTTATAAAATGCTGTAACAAAGGAAGCATGATGGAATGAAACAACTTTTGAAAAAGTGTTGTATTTTATGTTCTTAGCATCGCATTGCATTATTTTGCACCAAAATGAGATTGAATGGAAATGTGCACCGTGTATTTGCCAAGTCAGGTAGTGAACCGACGCAACAAACTAAACAACCTAACTTACTAAGAAATAACAAAACCTTAGCAAGTTTACAACTCAATAAGCAAAACACAACAAAATTGATAACTCGATAAGTAAGGCACAACAAAATTGTTTAAACAAAAAGCAACGACTCAATGCACGAAACTCGATAGCTCGACAAAACTTAACAACTCGATAAACAAGACATCTCAACCAACAAAACAACAACTCGATAAGCAAGGCAACAACTCGATAAGCAAGACTTAACAACAACTCTATAAACAAAGTGTATTTCGGACGATCTGGGTGACGGAACGCATCCGAAACAGAGGGAGATGGAGGCCTTCAACACTCCTGATGCATGGAAATGCTAAGAACTTTCCTCTAGAGGGTAGAACAGGACCAAAGGCACACTTTGCAGCATAGCCGGCCACCTTTGGGAGCTAGCCGGCCAACTTTTTGCATTGGAGGGGAGAGGGGTGGCTGGCCTACCAAAACAGGTGGCCGGTCGGCCACCTAGCCTGGCACCCACCAATTTTTCGACACGTGTCCCCCGAACAGTGCCTTATCCTCTTTAAAAGTCCCAGCCTCATAGTTGATTCATTTCATTTCAGTTTTGCACCAAAATGGAGGCGTTTCTCGTCAAAAATCTCACAGCTTGGATCGCTTCTCTAGATGGCTCAGAAAAGTTGAACTTCCGGGGCTTCGGCTTGAATGCACTATTCACGTTGAGCCGTACTCCGCTGTACCTTCCTTTCCATCATGCCGCGGCGAGGTTTTGGAACCCAGTAACACATGTTTTTAGCTTCGGCGGGCAAGAGGTATGTAACGATCCCAAAGTGCGTATAGAAAGTTATCCTTATTTAATTAGGGGTTAATGTGTTTGCTATTGGAATTGAAGAACTATCCGTTGGTTTATGCCTTTGAAACTGGAATTGGTAACCTTTACCAAACAATCTGAAATTTTTCCCTCTGCTCGAGCGAAGTAGTTGGCGCTCGAGCGTACTTTTGGAGTTTCCAGTAATTTTGCAGGCGGACTGAAATTCTAGGAGTGGTGATTTTCCACTCGAGTGTAGAAGTGGTCGCTCGAGCGGACGGCTTTGTTGGTCTTTGCGCTCGAGCGCAAGGTTGGGCGCTCGAGCGGGTCGCCTGGTTAAGTTTGATTCTGGGGCATGTGGGCTCATTTTTGATGTTCTTCTTAGTGTGTTTGGAATGTTCTTACCTTATTTTGGGGTATTGATTGAGATGATAATATGATGGTAAAGTATGATTGGACCAAAAACTTTAATTTGAATAATTCGTTTACGACCAACCGTCACTCATTTGCCCTTTTATTTTTCCACACTTTGAATATGGATGTGAGGTTAGAACCATTGGAAAGCTTATTTTCGGGGCTTCAATTTGGACACACGAACGACTTAAAACGGAGTCCAGATGGGAGAGTTATACCTGTTCAAAGTTTTGAAATCTGTGCTGAATGCATATACGCTCGAGCGGGAATATATACGCTCGAGCGGGTTTTACGGGCCAGCAGCTTAAAAAACGGGATTTTGGATCATTTCAGATATTTTTCTTCTCCCCTCTTCCTAAGTCCGAAACCCTAACTCTCAAACCTTTGATTTCATCCATTTTTACCAACAATCCACCATGGATCGTGCATCAAGGATGAAGAAGAAGTGAAGATCAACTTTTCCAACCGATTAGATTTTGGGATTTGCGAGATGATGCTTTCAACCTAGCTTCTTTGCTTCCAATTTTGAGGTAGGGGTAGGGGTGAAATCGGTTCGGTTCGGTCGGTTTTTTCACTAGTTTTGCACTGAACCAGTAATTTCGGTTTTGTATATTTGTGAACCGAACCACCCAGAAAAATGACATAAACCGACGTGGTTCAGTTTATTATGGTGCGGTATGTTTTTTTCGGTTTTTAGGTTTTTTGGCTTTTTTTTTTTTATCAATTCAAATCAATATTTTAATTTTTTAAATATTTTAAATATTTAAATATTTTAAAAATATTTTAATTTTGTTAAGATTTTAAATATTTAAATATATTACGATTTTTTTAATTTTTTTGAATATTTTTAAATATTTTAATTTCAAAATATTACGATTTTAATTTTTAAAATTTTAAAATATTTTATAAAAATAAATTCAAACTCTATTTTATAAAAATATTTTTAAATATTTTAATTTAACTCACAAACTCAAAATACAACTCATACTCTCAAATTATATTTTTATCAATTCAAATCAATAATTTAATTCAAATCAATTTAAATATTTTTAAAATGACATAAGTCGGTTCGGTTTGGTTCGGTTCAAAAAACCAAAAACCAAAAATCGAACCGAATGTACAGAAAAAAATAAATCGAACTGAACCGACCTATTGAAAACTTAAAACACCAATCGAAAACCGTTCGGTTCGGTCGGTTTGATCGGTCCTTCCGGTTATTCTTTCACCCCTAGGTAGGGGGTTCTCTTAGCCTTGAATGTTTATGATTCAAAGTAATTTTGTTGGTACTTTGGGATTTTGTTGACATTTTGGGAATTTTGAGTTGGTTATGGGTTAGAAACATTTATGACTTGATGTTTATTCACAATTGGGGCTTCCACTCTCCTTTTCAAAGGATGTTGAATGTTTTAGTATATTGACACATAGTAATTGTTGATTTGGCGATTTCACTAAGAAAAGAGGAAAACCCTCAATTTTCTTTGAAACCCTAGGTTGATTAATGAGGATAACCCATGAATTGGCCCAAATTGGAAGTAGAATTATGAAATTGAGGTATTGAATTATACATGTACAAATTTAATTGAATTTTAGAGATGTTTGAAAATGGTGTTTAAAATTTACGTATGAACCTCAATTATGGACATTGTGAACCATGCTATTATGTGAGATGAAAATTGGGGAACAAGATTATTGATGTTATGGATGATAAGTGCCTTGGGAAGAACTGATGAAATGGGATTTAAGACTTCACCTTGAAAGATGTTGAATTATATTTATGGGTGATAAGTTGAATCATGCCAAATAGTGTAGCTTATGTTGAATTGTGTTGAGATATGTATGGAGAAGTATGTTAAGTTAATGATAGGAATTGCAAATTGATGTGTATTTTGGTATAAAGAGAATTAAACAAGTTAAGCACGGAATAAGTTATATGTGACCCGATTTTTATGTGTATTGTGAATTGTGTAGGGTTAGCTACATGGGCGGACCAAGCATCTAAACACTGTGAGTAATAGTACCTCAAATGTACGTTATTTACCGTTAATTATTATTGTTATTGACATTTTCTTCTCCCTGAGTAATTATGTTAACATGTGTGTTGGATGGGAATCGATGTGAGCATTGAAAGAATTAGCACACAACAACATGACTTTGAAACCATTCTGCATTCCGACTACGTTTATCGTTTATCGGTAATGTGCCATAACTTATAAATTATCTGTGATTTCGGATAAGAATTGTACTCATGGAAGTGAACCCGTTTACCAGGAACTTGATATTAACTTCTGTTTGATTTAATGTATGTTTTGTGACATAGATATCTGTCTAAAGAGATTAAAGGACAGTATTAATGTTTTGTTATCCATAAATTAATCTTAAGGACGCACGATAATGTAATGGAATATTGATGCTTGGGGTGTTGTGAATCATTCTATTTTGTCCATGATGAATCAAGACTAGTATGAGATAAATTATTTTTGTCCTTACAAATAGTAGTGTGATGATACATGTACTCTCTGTGGAATATGCTATAATTGTCACTAAACGTAAACTAATTACGTTAACTCATGTAAATGATTGAAAGAATCTGTGTGCCTCCGTCTAACTTGGGACTAGTCAGTTCTGATGACATCTGAAGTTATTCTTCCTTGTGGTTTGTCTCGAGATCTATTAATTTATGGTATGGAACTATGATATCTACATATTTCTGAAAGCGTTCAGTCTGTGAAATGTGTTCACCTTTTGCTAACAAATATCAGCAACATTCTGTTAAACTTATATTATCTATGGTAATGTATGTGAATAAAGGGAAGAATGTATGTATTTTCTGTATACTTCTGAAGGTAATCTGTTCTGATGTTTTCTGATATGGAACAAAGTGCTGTATGGAACTAAGTGCTACACCTTGGTGGGAGCCACCTCTAGAATCCGTATGAGCCACCTCTTGAGTCCATACATTTGTTATTTCTGTTATTTCTGTTACCTTACGCTTATGCGTTCTGTTACCCTACGCTTATGCGTTCTGTTATTTCTAGATTGATAAGCCGTTCTGTTATTTCTGGGCCGATGGCCGTTCTGATATTTCTAGACCCATGGTCGTTCTGTATTTGTAGGCCTATGGATGTTCTGTATATACTGGGCTTAAAGCCATTGTGTTACGGAAATTGGACCCATGGCTGTTTTGGAAATAATTATGGAATGTAGTTAATCATATGCATCTGCGGTTATATGTTTGATTATTTAGGTTAGACATATTACATTATTTATGTACTATTATTCACTGAGTTCGCTCATTCTGTATTTTGTTTGTCTATTTCTGTAGGTAATCAATTGGGAGTTTAGTCATAACCCTTAAGGCTCGCCTTTCTCTTGTCAACTTTGATGCGTCCAGGCACCACCTGAAGCCGTGCATTTTGTAAAGTGTTGTGAGGATATTGATTTATACCTTGGTTGTCTTTCATTAATATTTTCGTTACCCGCTCAATTGTGGGTCTAAGTATGAATGTATAAGTGTGTAACCGAAGTTCGGGGGTATGTTTCCACATATATTGTGTACCTAATGCAATGTGTACGGTCCTGGCATGGTAGTGATAGCTCAATGGATGATGTTTTTGTTATTTTATATTGATAATACTTCCGCTCAGGCCCCATATGTTATGTATAACAGGTTAAGTGTCCGTTTCTGAATAGGTCATGCCCAAAACTTTTAGGGGCGAGTTAGGGGCGTGACAAGGTATGTCCAACTTTCGAAGATTTTCAAGTTTTGATGGAATCTGAACGCCATGAAGAAATTTTGCCTCGCTTTAAGCCACGCCCAAGCTTTAGGGCGGATGTGTGGGCTCACCATGCATGACGCTCGGTCTCTGATCTACAATGGGGAACTGGACATCCTCGGCTTGATTCATCGCTTTTCTGATGCCGGTGACCGCGGCAACCATTATTGGCAAGGTTTTCGGCAACACGCACTTTGCTTGTGCATGCTATCTCACTTTTTGCTTGCCCCAGGCTTTAGTGGATCTAGCATTCATCTGATTGAAGTTGCTGAAGGCTTGAATGAAGAAAAGAGCTACATTGTCATGACATTGGCCGAGACACTGATGGGCTTAGATGCTTTTTATCGCCAGGAGACGACCTGATTTGCGGAGAGTGCACATCTACTGCAGGTAATGTTTCCCACCCAATCTCACATATGTATTGCTCGCATCACTCAGCCCTCAGGCTCGATTTTTCTCACAAAATCCTTTTCTTACTTTTCTCTCATCGTACATCTCTCAATTCTTTATTCTCTCATTTTTTATCCCTCTCCAGGTATGGTTGATGGATAAATTGCAGGTTATGGACTCTTGCCCAGCCTACTCAGCTCGCGGCTACTTCTTTCGACAACGCCTAGTCGATGCCCTTGATGAAGGATGGTAGTTCGACTAGATGTGCAATTTGTCTCTGAGATCGCATTGCTTAGCATCGCCCTGGCTCCATCTCCGGCAATGAGCTATAGTATGTCCCAAAGAATCAGATCCAACTGATTGGTCTGACCCACTGTGTGTTCTACTTTCCGTTCCGATTCCAGCACCAGTTCGGCCATGATCAGACTTGCCTGCCAGAGGGGATAGAGTATCCTGCCATATTCCCGATTCGAGGTGCACTGCTTGCTCGGTATGCCACAGCATCGAGGACTAGAGAGCTCCTGGCCCCCGCTCCCACTTTCAGTTGCACTTTGTCTGACGAGTGCTTGGATTGGCTCAATGAAGAGGCACAGATTGGGCCCGGCTTGGCATCAGAGGCTTCGACCAGCTCTGGGAGGGGGCGCAGGGACACCTGACTTATCTATGCCCCGAATTTATTGCTTTTACCAAGATTTTCAAGTTTTTATGAATGTAATAAAAAGCAACTTCAATTTGTATGCAAGAGCATGAGAACTCAGATTGAAATCAATGAAATTGAAGGTTGTGGGTACTAAAATTTTCCGCTTTGGTCCAGAAATGGTCTAAGTTGTAAAAAGATTAATTTTGAACAAAGTCAACTTTTATTAAAACTTTTCAAAACCATTTTCGATATGGATCAGAACTGGACACGCCTGAGATCTGTCACCGAGATGCACAACCCCGGGTCCTAGCAACTGGAAAGTTGCCCCTAGTCTGAATAGCACTGCAAGATCGCACAAAGAACGGAAAGTTGCCCCTAGTCTGAAAAGCACTCCACCAGAGATCACGATGAATGCTGATAGACAAAGATGACTGAGATGATCAAATGGACAAAGTTGATCGAGAAAAAGTTTATGGCTGAACTTCAGGATAAAGTTGCCTATGTATCCCAAAGATGGGAATCAAGCCGTACGTAGTTCAGGCTTAGGTTCACTCAGGTATTTTCATTCTCCTTTTACACTCTAACTTTTGCCAAGGCCGCCCTTTGCGGGTTTTCGACCTTGCGAGCTCAGTTTTTATAATTTCAAACTTTTTTGTGCTCTGAATTTTGCCTAGGTCGCCCTTTCGGGTTTTCAGCCTAGCGAGCCTCTCAAGGGTAATATTTTTTTAACTTGTCCATGTTGATCAGTTGTGAGAACTCCAAGCCATCTAGATCCATCAGAACCACAGCTCCACCTAACCAGATAGACTTAATGATGTAGGGTCTAGTCCAATTGGGTCTGAACTTGCCCCTTGGGTCGTGGATGGGAGCTCGGTTGTCCTTGAGCACCAAATCTCCTTCTTTTAGATTCCTGGACTTAACTTTCTTATTAAAAGCCCGGGCAATTCTGCGCTAATAACCTTGAACATGGTACAGTGCTTTCAGTCTTCTCTCATCAAAGAGCATGAGTTCCTCAAACTTGCTCTGCTGCCAATCTGCTTCGGCTATTTGACACTCAGCCAATACTCGCAAAGACGGAACCTCAATTTCGATAGGTAGAACGGCCTCCATCCCATAAACCAATGAATACGGAGTCGCCCCAGTAGAAGTTTTGATTGAACTCCGATAGCCCCACAGAGCAAACGGCAACTTGTCTGGCCAGTCCCGGTAGGTTTCCACCATCTTCTGCAGTATGTGTTTGATGTTCTTGTTGGCGGCCTCAACCGCTCCATTGGTTTGCGGCCGATATGTGGATGACTTATGAAAATCCACGTTGTATTTTTCCAACAAGTCAATCACTTCCTTCTTGAAATGGGAACCCTTATCTGAAATTATCTCATTTGGGACTCTGTAGCGACAGATGATGTTGTTTTTGATAAACTTTGCAACGTGCGAAGCCTTCAACACCGCATAGGATTGGGCCTCGACCCACTTCGTGAAATAATCTATTGTGACCAGGATGAACTCATGCCCATTCGACCCCTTTGGAGTGACAGCCTTGATCACATCAATTCCCCAGACTAAAAATGGCCATGGCGAAGTCATATTGCACAGCTTCAATGGCAGAATGTTCATACAATTTGCATGAATTTGACATTTGTGGCATCACCGAACAAAACTGATACAGTCCTCCTCCATGGTGAACCAATAGTAACCCTGTCTGAGGATTTTTCGTGCTAACATTACTCCGTTCATATGCACACCGCATTCCCCTCCATGGATGGCCTCCATCAGACACTTTGATTCTTCGGCATCGACACACAGCTTATGCATTCCCAGATGACCTCTCTTATACAGCTTACTCCCGCAGATGATGAACTGAACGGCCATTCTTCTGATTGCCCTTTTATCCTTGGCATTTACCCCTGGCGGGTATGCTTCTTTCTCCAAGAAATTCCAAATGTCGTAATACTAGGGGTTTTCATCCTAAACCTCATATATAGCAGCAATCGACTCGTAGGCTGGCACAAATTTCTGGTCAATGATGACTGGACGCATCCAGACTCCGAACAAGATGTCTATCATGGAAGATAGAGTTGCGAAAGAATCTGCGAACCTGTTGTTCTCTCTTAGTAGATGAGCAAAGTTTAGCTTCTCAAACCGAGGAATTAACAAATCCAAGGTCCGGTGATACATCATCATCTTTTCTTCTTTGACTTTCCAGTCTCGTTTTGCTTGAGACACAACAAGGTTCGAGTCCCCGATGACGTCCAACCGTCTTGCCCCTAGTTCTAGGGCTGCTTCTAGACCGGCAATGCATGCCTCATATTCTGCTTCGTTGTTCGAGACTTTGAACCAGAGTTTGAAGGCTAGAGGGATACGGGAATTATCGGGTGCTATCAGCAACACCCCTATCCCATACTCGTACTGATTTAACGCTCCGTCAAAGTACATCGTCCAAGTTTCATCGTTGATGTGCAAAATGTCTTCATCTGGGAATAAGTACTCGATTGCTTCACCCCCTTCCATTGGATGGTCGGCTAAGAATTCTACTACTGCTCTTCCCTTGACTGACTTGCGTGTCACATATTTCAAATCGAATTCGGAAAGCAACAGCAACCAACGAGCTAGCCTACCCGTAAGTGCTGGTTTCTCGAAAAGATATTTGATGGGATTGAGTCGTGAAACCAACATTACGGAGTGAGCTAACAGGTAGTGCCGTAGCTTCCTGGTAGCCCATACCAAAGCTAAGCAAGCCTTCTCCAACGGTGTGTAGCGAGTCTCATACTCTAGCATCTTCTTGCTCAGATAGTAGATGGCTCTCATCACTTTGTCCTCTGATTCTTGCTCGAGCATACAGCCCATTGTAGTCTCAGTCACTGAAAGGTACAATATCAACAGTCTCCCCAGCTCTGGCGGTGACAACACGGGCGGGTTCTGTAAGTATTCCTTGATCTGTTCAAAAGCAGCTTGGCATCGACCATCCCATTGGAATTTCTTTCCTTTCTTCAGGAGACCAAAAAGTGGTTCACAAGTCAAGGTTAATTTTGAGATAAACCGTCCTATGAATTGCACTTTACCCAGAAAGCCTCGCACCTCCTTTTCAGTCCTTGGTGGGGGCATTTCTAGGATGGCCTTAATTTTGGAAGGGTCGACTTTGATACCTCTTTGTGTAATCAGAAACCCCAAAGATTTTTCCCCCAGAACACCGAACGACATTTTGAGGATTCACAAGAATCGAATTCTCTGATCCTTTGAAAGAATATTTACAAGCCGGTGTAGTGGCCCTCTCTTTCTTTGGACTTGACAATCATGTCGTCCACGTACACCTCAACCTCTTTGTGGATCATGTCATGCAATATTGTGGTCACGGCCCGTTGATAAGTAGCTCTAGCATTCTTTAATCCAAACGGCATCACCAGAAGCAAAGACGTCCCCACGGGTGGTGAATGCGATCTTTTCCTGCCTTCGATGCCATTACTATCTGATTGTACCCTGAGAAGCCATCCATGAATGAGAGCAAAGCATGTCCTGCTGTGAAGTCCACTAACTCATCAATATGCGGCAAGGAAAGTCGCCCTGATCGCTCTGCTCAAATCCTCAAATCCACGCATACTTAGATTCTGCCATCCTTCTTCGGCACCGGAACAATGTTGGCCAACCAAGTCGGGTATTCGGATACCAGCAGGAAGCCTGCGTCGATTTGCTTGGTGACCTCTTCCTTAATCTTGAGAGCCTAGTCTGGACGGATCATCCTGGGTTTCTGTTTGACAGGTCGGGGTCGGGGTCAAAGGGGATCCGGTGCTATACAATCTCAGGATCGATCCCATGCATGTCTTCGTAGGACCACGCGAAAACATCTTTGAAATATTTTAATAAAGCGACTAAGCGCTCGCGTTCCTCCGAAGACAACGTGGACCCGATCTAGACCAGCCACGGGTCCTCTTCAGTACCAATATTCACGGTAGTGATTTCATCCATTAAAGGTTTAACAAATCTCTCCTGCTCTTGTTCAATTAAGCGTTGCAAAACCGGAGGAATTTCTTCCTCGTTGTTTTAATCAAAATTTTGAAAGTCTGAGTTAATGCAACAAATCAAGGGCACAGAAAAGTACTCAGAAACCACAGTTACTTGATTCTCATTAAGCACATCCAAATCGTCCGATTCCTCGGTTACAACAGACTTGAAAGAGAAAGAAAAAGACAACCTGGACAAAACTGTGGCATTCGGGTTATCATCCCCAGGATTACCAGACTCAGACTCAGTCGAGCTAGAACCTGATTCTGACTCACAAGACTCGGTGGAATTAGATTCCACTCACCACCGACTGCATCGCCGACAAAAGCCCTCTTCAGATGCCAAGGAGAGAGGGTGCGAGAAGTTGCATCCAAAATAGTTGGTAGGCCCAAGCTGCTTCATTCCCAATCATGGAAATCGAGAAGTTATCCCCAAGCACTTCGGTCGATCGAGGATCCGAAAGTAGACAAGCCAATGCTACCCCCATTTCAATTTCAGCTCTTAATCCACTTTTACACCGCCAACTCGCTTGATGGGTCTGTCGCTTCGCAACGCTATCCCGGATAGTTGTAGGTCAAAGAAAATCTCGAAACCTGGCACGCGCTTCCTCTTCGCGTTCAGCCACGGCTCTGGGAAGCCACAGAACGGAAAGTCCTCCCCCGCCCGGACGAAGCGTTTGTTTAGGGTACCCTGAATGGGCCGGCGCATTAAGTCAAAAGGCTTCCCTACCTTCTTCGCTCTGGCTCTCCCAGCCATTTCCTTTCCCTTTCTTATCCAATCGTCTTTGGTGGGCAGATAGCCCAATCCAAAGGTATGAGGGTTATGTGGCACTTCGGCCAATGCTGCGACGCCCTTCCGGTCGCTCCTTCCCAATCCCATCCCGGGGATGTGTTGTAGGTTGTTCATGAGGTATATAGATTGAGCGCTGACATACACTCCCTCATTAGCAGCCATGATGTTCTGCACAACCCGAGCCTCAGCTAAGGTAAACCCTGACACAAACACATCCTCCATGCCGTGCTCAATATCTAGGACTGGTGTAGATACCTCCGAAGGTGGATGGATCGATGAATTCCCGAAAACAATGGCTACTCCCTTTTCATAGGGGTATTTCACCATCTGATGCAGAGTAGACGAGACGGCCTTCACCTGGTGCAACCACAGTCGCCCTAAAAGCAGATTGAAGGTTGCCGGAACTTCTAAGACGTGGAAGTCTATCTCGTGTTGTCCTGGCCCAACCTTGGTCTGGATTTTTACTGTCCCCATGACTTCTCGGCTCGTGTTGTCATATGCCCGAATTATCTGGGCTGTTGGTATCAACTCCCCGCTCTTCAAACCGATTGCATACGCCCTCGCCGCACACGTTGATGGCGGATCCCAGATCAACAAGAACCACCCAGATCCATTTATTTCTACACTCCACAGAGATGTTGAGTGGCTTATTGTGATTTGTACCCTCAAGTGGCAGTTCTTTGTCAGAAAAAGTCAGCATCGGGGTAGCTCCTCCCGTAAAGACTAATCCTACCAGTTGCTCCGGCGTGGTTTCTATTGATAGTTTAGCCTTGTCCATTGCAGATAGGACGGCTTGTCTGTGTACCTGTGATGCCATAAGCAGTCTCCAGATGGAGATGTCTACTTGTATCTTCTTCAGCTGCTTCAATACAGCTTCTTCTTCGATCTGTTTCTCTTTCTGCTTTTCAGTTTCCTTGTCCTTCCCAGATGCCTCTGGTTGGTCTAGGTGCGGAGGCTTGAAATACCGCCCGCTTCTTGTCATGTGATCAATTTCATCGAGATACCAGGTGTCGTCTGGTTGATTGCTCCCCCAATCATCGTCTGCGTGGGCAAAACATAAATCATCGTCTTCACACCACATCCCGTGAGCACCAATGAGACATCTATCCGCTCGCATGATTGTACTCACAAGATTTTCAAATTTCACATGCTCACAAAGATCTTCTATCCTTGTGCCCACAAAGATTTTCAATCCCTTATGGGTTTTGGCTTTCCTTCTCTCGTAATCCGTTGTTCCACCTGGCCAACGCAGCTTTGTTGTTCGGGCTTTTCCTCAGATTCACAATGCTCTCTGGAGCGAAATTCTTCAGACCGGCGCTTCGCAATGTATTCTAACTTCCGCCCTTCCGCCACAATCGATACCTCGTCGCCGCCTCGTTGGAACTCTATAACACCCAGTTGATCATCCAGCCATCCGATAGCCTCTGTCGATTCCTCATATGCCGCATTCCCTGATTCTTGGTCATTTAAGAACTGGAGGTTAGCAAAGTCCTCTTCTTCAGCCTTTAAATCATCCGTTCCCTGCTCAAATCCATCCCCCTGGATCACACACAGTTCTGCTCTCTCTGGCAATTCTACACTTGGCTCAGACCGGCCTGACAGAATGTAATCGCCGGATCGTAGGCTTCCCAAAGAAGATTCCAGATCGCTCAAACCCTAACTCAACAGCCCATCCTCCTCGCAACCTCCTCTATACTTCTTCAACACCACTACCACCGCTCAAAGTTGGGTTGTGGAGATGTCCATCATGCACAAAAGGTCAGTGCAATCAGGAAGGAGCACCTCTAGCTTAAGTAGATGGGAAGGAGTGATATAGATGCTAGGATTGTAAAACACGACCCCAGTCTGAATAAAGTTGATTCTTTTGGGAGGTAGAGCTTGGTTATGTGTAGGGAGTGGGTTGGTTGTGACATTAGGTCTTTCTGGTGGCAAAATCACCTGTTTGTCAACGAGATCTTGAATCTCGTGACGCAACCTGAAACATTGGTCGGTGTCATGACCGTGTTGCTGGTGATACGCGCAATATTTGGCTGGGTTGTGAGTGGGGGGTAGTGGATTTGGTAACGGCCTTGGCTCCAGGGGTTTTAGATGCCCTTTTCTGATTAAGACCCCTAGAGCCTTGGACAGGGGCATGTACAATGGGGTGAAGGTTCTTTGGCTTCTGGGTTGGTATTTGGTGGTTCAGTAATCGCTTCCTGATGCACCGGAGAAAGGTGTGGCCGCCATGGGCCTTGGAAGGAGGGGGAATGGTGGCGACCTCAAGTTCTTGCGATTCTGGTATACCACTGCCTCGCATTGTTGTTGCGGTTAAAGGTTCTCCGGTTGCTCTGCCTTGGTCAATCGACCTGCTTCATCGTGATCTTCAATTTGTACCCCATCTCGCAGATCTGAAAAGGTGGGGAAGGGGAGCACAATCATTTTTTGCATTAGTTTTGGCCGGAGATTGCGCACAATCATCCTGATCTGGTCCTTGTCAGTGGGCCTTAAAGTCATCATTAAGGCCTTCGCCCTCCACCGAGTCACAAAATCCAAGAAGCTCTCTTTGGGCTCTTGCCTTGTTGTTTTGAGATCACGAGTTGTAATCTCAATTTGGGTGTTGTAAGAGTACTGCGCAACAAAGGCCTCGGCCATTTCATCCCAACTCTACTTGACATCATCCTTCAACTTCGCATACCAGATAGCGGCCACACCCGACAGGGTCCGGCCGAATAGCGAAAGCTTCTGGGGTCTGGTGAGGCCCATTGGCCGTAATATATCTGAGAATAGCCGGAGTTGGACCATGGGATCACCAGATCCGTCGAAGCGATCGATCTGCGACATTTTGAATCTATCCGCAGTCACCCCACATCGGTATATCCGCCCTGATATCCGGATAGCTTTTACCCCGGGATTTTTGAATAGCTTCGAGCTTGCTCAATTTCAATCAGAGGGTCTACTAACTCAAAAGAGAGTCCGTGGTTGACGGGTATATGTACCTTGGATAATTGAGGTGGAAGCGGGCGGAGCCTGTTGGGATGTCTCGTGTCCTCCGAAGCATGGGTATTCGCAAAATGTTCGGGCATTCGCAAGACATTCTGGTAGTTGGTGTCCGCCGGGTATTGGGACCCCGTGGAGAAATTGGATGAGGTCGATGCTTCGCTTGTCAGCCGTGAAAGTGATTAGTTCTCGCTTGTTGGGCCATGATTGTAGCCTCATTGCTTAGAGAACTCGCTTGACGGACATGGCCCTCCTCAGATTTGTTTATACTCTCTAGGAGTTGGCGATCATTTCTTCCATTCCGCCATGTTCTCGCTGATTCTGGCCGACCGACCGGTATGTGTATTTCTATGGCGTAAATCGAGACCTCAAATTTCAATCTGCTCATCGCTAGGGTAGACCATCATGGTAACCTCTCGCCGACCCACTACGCTTTCTTGGCCTCCGTCTAACAACCGGGGGTAGAGAATGAAACACTGGCTGTCCGTCAACCAGATCCTCAGATCGATTGAGCCGACGACCTCTTGTCCAAAGTGCTTGGGGAATATCTGCTTGGTTTGAAGCAATTGTGCTAAAACTACCCTAGCAAAAATATAAATAAAGCAATAAGGAAATAAATAACCAGATAAACGAACAGTATAACAGGTTAAAACACACAACACACAGCTGGGCATAACAACACACAGTCGATAAGCTAAATACACACTGTCCTCAAACACTGATCACTATCCCTGAATCACTGTCCCCCAAGACTAAATCTGATACCCGCAGATAACTGATTTTCAAACACTGACTGATGCCCGCAGGCCTGATGCCCAAACTCGTAAACTGATACATGCATTCTTATAGAGACGCACTCTAAAAGCACATAACAGATAAGTGAGAGCCAAAACACCCCTTTGTTGGGGTAGGGTTTCCTTGTCCTATTTTGTTTGGAGCTAGGGTTTCACTACGCACGTAGCAGTTTCAAACAACCTATATTGGGTAAGCAACCTGTCCTAGTTTGGAATGGTCACTATGGATTCCGAATATGCACTAGGTCGAATGGTCAAAAAGAGTGCCCCGGTAAAATCGGGGTTTGTGTTCCCATACTGGCAGAGCCCGTAACCGGTAAGCCTTATGGCACGCAGCATCTGGCAAACCGCTCAGGAATAGCAGACGGCAAACACGGTGTCCTAGGCGCACCAATGCAAATGCAATGCAAAAAAACACATAAGTGTAATCAAAACAAGATATCATGAGTTCGAGTCAAGCTCTCTAGATCCCCAGCAGAGTCGCCAGAAACTGTAGATGTCCCCGAACGCCCCGGGGGGGATGAGTCCCGTTCTGTTCGTTTTGGGCTCACTACAGCTCGGATTCAAATTTGTTACGGTTCGTAATCTGAACCAAAGAGTCCAAATCTGGCAAATCGTTTTAAGAAAAATAGATTTTTGAAAAAAGTGCCAAATATAGACTGCTTTGCCAGATACAGAGTCGCCACCTAAACATTTTATTTTGAGAAATTTAGGAAACCCTGACTCGTTTGCCTAAGGCCACGTGTCCGTCATCACCAAAGTTGCCTCGACTCGGGAACTTGGGTACGATTGGGGAAGGTCACTGTGAGCACTTCGCTTCGATCAAAGATCGGCCTCTACTAACTATGATATCTAGTTTTGAAAACATTATGCGTTCTTATTCCGGTTATTAGCCTAGATTTACTATGTGATGCGCACAGCATACAAGTATAGACTAGATCGCCTGAATTGGAACAAAACATTTCATATTTGTTTTCGAAAGATGACTTGCTACCCGCAGGTAGGCTTAAAATGCAGATTTTGCCACCCTCGGGTGGGCTTAGAAAAGATGGTTTTGCCACTATCTAGTGGACTTAAAACTCATAGTTGATGATTTGTTCCAATCCAAATAACCCAACCTTCACCCACAAGCATTCAGGCAGTTATATCACATAAGCAAATAGCCTCATGGTAAGCATGCTATCATGGCAGTCACTCACACACATGCAAGGATGCTAAAGCGTAAAAACTTACCGAGTACTCCAAGCCAAAACAGAAACTGTGTTAGAAATCCATGCATGATCCTAACTATACAGAAATGTCTAATGCAACACATGCAAGAATGCAACTAAGATAGGCTCGGCTATTCTAAACATGGCATATGGAATGCTACAACTAACATGTATTCAACTCGAAATTGAAATACAATGCAGTGAGTATGATGCGCCGAGCCCGGTGCATGCAAAACAGATGAATGAATGCAAACATGCTATCATACTGTATGCTAATTGAAACATGCCCTAATCTAACCATCATAAGCTGGTAAATAAAAGGGAGAAAGACATGGGGTTGGAAGACATACATCACACGCACGCACACTTATTACAATTATGCCCTCGCTCGGAGGGTCCAAATAATATACAGTCCCAAATGAATGATTACAGTCCGAATAAATACAAAATCCTAATTAATTAACAAACGAACTAGGAAAACAGTAAATTAGCATGCAAGCTAGGGACTGCCTCAACTCTGCTCCGGATGATGAATGATGCATGTTCGGGTTGCCTTGCGCGGAAATCCATTGGGATGCCCCAATTAGCCTCTGTTTATAATTATGCCCGGAATATTGTGCAAAGCTCCGAAAGGCTGTTGATTCTTGATTTGTTACAACAGAGAGCAAAAAAGGGGCATGGCAAAGGATTTTCACATATGTATGCTTGACTACTCTTCAGGGTGCGTAGGCCTTGATCCTCGTGCCACCAATCGCGCATCTCGATGCATGATGGTCGAGGAGTTGATTTGCATGACTCAATATGGAATGAATTCACATGAAAACATAACAAGACCTAAACTCCATCATGGATAATCCGGTGTGTCGGCGACTGGGAATTGAGACACGTTCCGTCACTTAAAGTACGAAACGTCCCTCGTTTCCCGTGCTCGGGCTAACTCCTATCCCAAACACAATGCAAATGAGATGGCATGCACTATGCAACTAATATATAACCTAGCATACACAATGCTATGAAATGGCATACACAATGCACGATGTAACATGGCATACACAATGCTATAAATTGAAATGGCATACACAATGTATAATGGACTTACACCAAGATGAGTGGACCTCAGCCACACTCACATCAGTGGCCGTGAGATGAAAATGAGACACTCGAGATGCGCGCACACATGCATGCAAATCGAGGACCGATCTTAAGGCACAAAGGCCACTCTAACAAGGCATGGCAAGGCATGAAATATGGCATACAAATATGCAAGTTCCAGCACTGAAATATGATGCAAAATGATGCCGAAACATGGAAACATGGCACCCGATGCATGGAATGGTCCCGAAACACAAAACTAGGCACATGTATTGACCTATAGCTATACAAAGCATGCATTATTTGATCATGAAGCATAAAGACAGAACCAAGGCAGTCCCAAAAAATGAACATTTCTAGTTCAAAGCATGGCCAAAAGATGCTAGCAAGATGGACTAAAATAGCATGCAACTTTTACTAGCAAACATGGTTTACATGGCATGTATATGAAGCAGGTGAGAACTCATCAAACCAGTAAAAATCAGTGAATAAAACATGCAAAAACATGCCCAAATAACCTCTGAAATGCAGCCAACACATGCACAAATGATGGGTTCATTTAGAGGGCATACAAAGGGGTTATACACATGCATCAAGGACACTTAGCATAGCCAAATCAACTCAAAATCAAATATGATAGTCCTAAAACTCATCAAATTGGCCCTAAAATCAGTCAACAAAGCATGCAAGATAGGGCCTCTTTGGAAGGCCAAAAGACCATCAAGCAAAACAAGGAGAGAGAGGTCACCCCTCGCTTTTGGCCTTCAAGAACACACCTAAGCCACTGAAAATCCACTGGATTTTAGTGGCTAAGAGGTCAAACCATGGCTAATGCAAGTGCTCTAATGCATAGCCCTAATCATGAAAGAATGAAGCATGCATACGGGAAGATGACTCCAAACAGAGAATAGAACTCAATCAAAAATGAATATGATGCCAAAAAAAGACTTTTTTCAGTTTAGGTTGAGGTCCAAAAAGGCTCACAAATAAGGCTAATGTATCATGCAAAAACAACCCTAAAAGAGAGATTGAACAAACAGGACAGCAAAAGGCCTCAAATAGTAAAGATCCCTTCAACAAAGTTGAAGATGGGATCAAAAAAAGTTACTTTACAGTTAATGAAAAACCTTAAATATGCTCACAAATAAGGCTAAAATATGATGCAAAAATAGCCCTAAAAAAGAGATAGAGAGCAAGAGGCAGTAGCTGGACTCAAATAGAAAAGAGCCCTTCAACAAAGTTTAATAGAGGCTCAAAATAAGGCACTTTACACTTTGGCTTGAAGCCCAAAAATGCTTAAAAATAGGACTAATATATCATGCCAGAAATAGCCCTAAAAAAGGGATAAAGGGAAAGTGGCAGCAGATGGCCTCAAACAGAGAAAGGTCCTTGATCAAACATGAAGATGAGCTCAAAATAAGACTATTTTCAGTTCAGGTTAGAGCCCAAAAATGTAAGCAAAAGGGGCTAAGATATCGCACAAAATAGTGTAAAAATGGGGAAAATAGGAGCTTACCCTTGTAGAGCCAACCTCCAGTAGCCTTTGGTCTAAGGAAATGAGCTTTCAACCTCTGGAAATGACTTCCAAGGGGTTGGAGTGGATGATGGAGGTGGTAGGCTGTGGGTTGTAGTGCAAAAGGGCCAAGAAACTTGGGTTTTGGAGGGTTGAAGTATAGATATAGGGGGAGTATGTGTATATGGGGCCTCAGCTGGTTTCTAACCCTTAGAAATGGAGGAGGGGTGCTGGTTATACAGAGGGAGAGGAGTGAAGAAAAGGGAGGGAAAAACAAATTCAAATTTCCTCCTAAAAAGAGCAGACCCTCGGGCAGGGGTCTGGTGTAAAATAGCTGGTACAGCTGGCATGCACCAGGAGAGGGAAATTTGGCCGGCCAGGTTCAAGAGGTTTAGGTGGCCGACCGGCCACCTCCCCTGGCTGGCCGGCCAGGGGTCAAAAGGGTCAATGAAGTTGCTGGCCGGCTACCCTAGAAAGGTGGCCTCCCATGTGTGTACAACACAACTGTATGGTCAAAATCGAGAAAATATAACACAAGAGAGAGAAAAACCAACTTTTTAGAGGGGTTCAAAAGGGTCAAGAACAATTGATGGCCGGCCTATCCATATTGGTGGCCTCCCAGGTGTGTACAACACAATGGTGTGGTGGAAAGTCAGAAAAAGTAGCCCGGGAATGGAAAAAGCCAACTTTCTAGTGAAGAAAACGGGCGATGAAGAGCGATGAAGGAATAAAGCAGGTCTTTAGAACAATTGCTGGCCTCCCACCCTTATACAACCTTCCTAATAATGAAAATAAGGTCTCCACCAAAAATGAACCCAAACCGATGCAAAACGTTTAAACGGTTCGAGCCAGGGGCCCCAAAACAGTCATTAAGCACCGAAGGTGGCATTCGACCATGAAGTTGGTCTCTCAGGCTACGGTGTCCCTCAAAAGGGAGAAAACAAGGTGTATGCCAAAAACCATAGCAAACGGAGGTGGTTAAGGGGTCCCAAACCGAGGCACACGGCCGACGGCTCCGGAAACCGGGAACCGGGCTCCAAACGGGAAAAATGGCCAACGACCACGAAACGTAGCCTACGGCCACTGAGAGATGGTCTACGAGACCTCTCCCTCCCTTTGGGAAGAGAAAACAAAGAAAACAGGGCCTGGTTCGCAAACCGAGGCAACGCACAAAAGAGTCCGGAAGGCCAGGGGCAAGGCTCGCGGGCGAGATTCCGCAACTTTAGAACGAGCACAATATGCAACATCACCAAGCGCTCAATCGGTGACGTCTGAGTCTTAAGATCAGTAAAAAATGAGGTGTCTACACCATCATGCATCGAGATGCGTGATTGGTGGCACGAGGATCGAGGTATGCATACATATGTGAAATACTTTGCCATGTCCCTTTCTTGCTCTCTGTTGCAGCAAATCAGAAACCGACAGTCTTTTGGAGCTTCGTGCAATATTCCGGGCTTAATTGTAAACAGAGGCTAATCGGGGCATCGCAATAGATTTCCGCACAAGGCAACTCAAGCATGCATCATTCATCATTCGGAACAGAGCTGAGGCGGTCCATGGGCTTGCATGCCAATTTACTGTTTTCCTAGTTCATTTGTTAATTAATTAGGGTTTTTTACTTATTTGGACTGTAATTATTCATTTGGGACTGTATTATTTATTCAGACCCTCCGAGTGAGGGCATAATTGTAATAAGTGTGCGTGCGTGTGATGTATGTCTTCCAACCCCACGTCTTTCTCCTTTTTATTTACCAGCTTATGATGGTTAGATTAGGGCGTGTTACAATTAGCATACAGTATGATAGCATGTTTGCATTCATTCATCTGTCTTGTATGCACCGGGCTTGGCGCATCATAACTTACTGTATTGTATTTCAATTCCGAGTTGAATACTTGTTAGTTGTAGCATTTCACACGCCATCTTTAGAATAGCCGAGCCTGCTATAGTTGCATCTCTGTATGTATTGCATTAGGCATTTCTGTATAATTAGGATCATGCATGGATTTCTAACATAGCTTTTGTTTTGGCTTGGAGTACTCGATAAGTTTTTGTGCTTTAGCATCCTTGCATGCGTGTGAGTGACTGCCATGATAGCATGCTTACTATGAGGCTATATGCTTATGTGATATATCTGCCTGAATGCTTGTGGGTGAAGGTTGGGTTATTTGGATTGGAACAATTCGTCCACTGTGAATTTTAAGCCCACTAGATAGTGGCAAAACTATGTGTTCTAGCCCCACCTAAGGGTTGCAAATCCACATTTTAGCCTACTTCCAAGTAGCACACCATCATTCAAAATGAACATGAGATGTTTTGTTCCAACTCGACGATCCATCTATACTTGTATGTCAGTGTGCATCACATAGTAATTCTAGGCTAATAACCTAATAAGAACGCATAATGTTTTCAAAACTAGATATCATGGTTAGTAGAGGTCGATCTTTGATCGGGCAAGAGGGGGTGCTCACGAAGTGACCTTCCCCAATCGTACCCAAGTTCCCGAGCCAAGGCAACTTTGATGATGACGGACACGTGGCCTTAGGCACGAGTCAGGGTTTCCTAAATTTTCCAAAATAAAATATTTAGGTGGCGACTCTGTATCTGGCAAAGCAGTCCATGTTTGGCACTTCTTTCGAAAATCTGTTTTCTCAAAATAATTTGCCGGATTTGGACTCTTTGGTTCAGATTGAGAACCGTGACAATTTAAGTTTGAACTATAGTGAGCCCAAAATGAACAGAACGAGACTCATCCTCCCGAGGCGTTCGGGGACGTCTACAGAGGTGCTGTGTGGGAAAGAAAAGGAAAAGGAAAAGAAAGAGAAAGGAGAAAGAAAGAAAAAGGAAGGAAAAGAGAGGAAAGAGAAGGGAAAGAAAAGAAGAAAAGGAAGAAAAAAATAATGAAAGCTGAGGGGATCTTTGATAGTGGAAAAAAAGGATGATGTATTAAAGTTAAGGTGAGTTATATTATACCTTGAGTTACCATAATATATTTTACGTATGTTTTGACTTAGCATATTTATTTTATACAAGTTATATTTTATAAGTTATTATAAATTATATTACTATTTCAGTTACATGGATTATTTTCTGAACCCTATTTGCTTAAAATGAAACCCATGGATATGTTTGTTAATATTTTAAAGAATATTAGACTATGGCCGTATAAACAATTATGTTTTGTAAGTACCACCATGGGAGTCCCACGCCTTGGGAGACTTAAATAACCATCGGCTTCTGTTTGGTCACTTTGTGGCCCTCTATTGTCATGGATCTATTGGCTTCTGTTCTGTGCGGAGCAAAGTGCTATGTAGAAATAAGTGCTACACTATTGTGGGAGCCACCTCTATATTCTGTACGAGCCACCTTTTGAATCCGTACCTCTATTCTAACTGTCACTTCTGTGACTTTTGTTCTATTCTGTTCGGTACTGTGGTTATGGTCATTTATTTACATAATCTTAGTTTTACTACTTAAATGATTATTCGTTCAGATTAAGTTATCTTAAATATTTTAGTTACATAACTATCCATGATTATTTTGTATCCCTTATACCCTTGGTATAATATTTCTCACTTTGCCATGTGCTTATAGCTGTTTACCAATTTTTAGAAAACAATACAATTCAGAAATAGCTTTTGGAAAGTCTTAGATGTGAGGTTACGGAATAGACACACACAACACTTTTATGATATTTTTATATGTAAATATTGGCCTGTTTGGTCAATAAATTTTGTTATAGAAATAGAAGCTCCGCTGATTATTTTGGTATCCTCATTTAAATATTATTTCCGCTCGCGTTTATTAATTTGTTCAAGAATTGGCTGGAGGTAACTTCAAATGGTCAGAGACGCCCCGAACGTCCGGGAGGGAAATCTGCTTTTGTTCATTTGGGCTCACTACGCTCAGACTCAATGTCACGGTCCTGTATCTAATCTCGCATAGTGCAATGCAAGACTGATGAATCATCAAAGAGTCTAAATCTGGTAAATCGTTTTTGAAAATAGATTTTTTTGAAAGAAGTGCCAAACATGGACTGCTTTGCCAGATACAGAGTCGACACCAAAATATTTATTTTGAGGGAATTTAGGAAACCCTGACTTGTTGCCTAAGGCCACGTGTCCGTCATCACCAAAGTTGCCTCGGCTCGGGAACTTGGGTACGATTGGGGAAGGTCACTTCGTGAGCACCCCCACTCGCCTGATCATAGATCGGCATTTACTAACCATGATATCTAGTTTTGAAAACATTATGCGTTCTTATTCCGGTTATTAGCCTAGATTTACTATGTGATGCGCACAGCATACAAATATAGACTGGATCGCCTGAGTTGGAATAAAACATTTCATGTTTGTTTTGAAAACAGTTTGCTACTCACAAGTAGGCTAAAATGTGGATTTGCCACCCTCAGGTGGGCTTAGAAAACAAGATGATTCGCCACTCTCAAGTGGGCTTAAAACTCACAGTTAATGCATTATTCCAATTCAGATAATCCAATCTTCACCCACAGGCATTCAGGCAGGTATATCACATAAGCAAATAGCCTCATGGTAAGCATGCTATCATGGCAGTCACTCACACACATGCAAGGATGCTAAAGCGTAAATACTTACCGAGTACTCCAAGCCAAAACAAAAGCTATGTTAGAAATCTATGCATGATCCTAACTATGCTGAAATGCCTAATGCAACACATGCAGGAATGCAACCACAATAGGCTCGACTATTCTAAACATGGCATATGAAATGCTACAGCTAACACGTATTCAACTTGGAATTGAAATACGATGCAGTTAGTATGATGTGCCGAGCCCGGTGCATGCAATACAGATGAATGATGCAAACATGCAAGCATAAGTATGCTAATTCAAACGTGCCCTAAACTAACTATCATAAGTTGGTAAATAAAAGGGAGAAAGACATTGGGTTGGAAGACATACATCACACACACGCACACTTATTACAATTGTGCCCTCGCTCGGAGGGTCCGAATAAATAGTGTACAATCCGAATAAATAATACAGTATGAATAAGTACAAAACGCTAATTAATTAACAAATTAAACTAGGAAAGCAAGTAGATTAGCATGCAAGCCATGGACTGCCTCAGCTCTGTTCCGACTGATGAATGATGCATGCTTGAGTTGCCTGGCACAGAAATCCATTGCGATGCCCCGATTTGCCTCTGTTTTGTAATTAATGCCTAATGTCAGGCAAAGCTCTAGAAGGTCCGATTTGATTTGCTACAACAGAGAGCAAGAAAGGGGCATGACAAAGTATTTTCACATATGTATGCACACCTCGATCCTCGTGCCACCAATCATGCATCTTGATGTATGATGGCCGAGGAGTCGAATTGCACGACTCGATGTGAAATGAATGCACATATAAACACAACAAGACCTAAACTCCATCATGGGTAATCCGGAGTGTCGGCGACCGGGAATTGAGACACGTTCCGTCATTCGGAGTACGAAACGCCCCTCGTTTCCCACGTTTGGGCTAACTCCTATCCCAAACACAATGCAAATGAGATGGCATACACAATGCGACTAACATGGCATACACAATGCACGTGATGTAACATGGCACACACAATGCTCTAACATGTAACCTAGCATACGCAATGCTATGGAACGAAATGGCATACACAATGCACAATGGACTTACACCAATATGAGTGGACCTCAGCCACATGCACATCAGTGGCCATTAGACGAAAATGAGACAACCGAAATGCGTGCACACATGCACGAATATCGAGGACCAAACCTAAGGCATCAAATGCCACTCTACCAAAGCATGGCGAGGATGAAACATGACATGGAATAGCATAAATTAAAGCTCTAAAATAGCATGAAATATGGTCCCGAAACATGCAAATATAGCACATAATGCAAGCTAGGGGGCCCAGGTACCGAAACTAGTGAAGCGCGTTACACTAGAGGTACCCAAAGCAATGCACCAAAGGCAAAACCAACTCCAAACAGACCCTATGCAGGTCTGAAACAGTGGGAAATTGACCTAAAATGATGGCTCAGAATGCAACGAAATGGAGCTCATTTAATGGTCGGTAAATGGGGTACACAAGTCCGACTCTCAAACGCATTTAAAGAGATGAAAACATGGAAAAATGGCATTCAAACAAGCGCTGAAATGTGATGAATAATAGGCTCAAAACATAAACACACCTCAGTATATGCATGGAATGGATCTCAAAACTCAAAGCTAAGCATGGACCTTGAACTACAAGCATGCAAAACTAACATCATTCAACCACAAGACCCAAAAACAAAGCTAGGGCAGTCCAAAATAAGCACATTATCAGTTCAAGGCATAGCCAAAATATGCTAACATGTAGGGCCAAAACGACACGCAACCTAGGCTAGTGAACCATGAGTTGTTCTACAACTATATGAAGCATATGAGGGCTCAACCAACCAATCAAAAATAGAAGTATTTTATGCCAAAATATGTCCAAATAACCACTGAAATGCATCCAATGCATGCAAAAATGATGAGCTCCTTTGGAGGGCCATGCAAGGGATTACTCAACACATACAATAAGAACACTTAGCATGGCAAAGATAACTCTGGAAGTCAATTATGACAGCCCTAAAACTCACCAAATTGGCCCTGAAATGGGTCAAGGAAGCATACAATAAAAGGCCCCTTCAAAAGGCCTTGAATGGAATTGCTCTACACATGCATCATAGACATAAAATATGGCAAAATGGACTATGGACAAAGCTAATGCAGACCATATAACTCACAAAATAAGGCTTGAAACACGACTTCAATGCATGCAAAAAAGAGTCCCTTTGGAAGGCCAACAATACTAGTAAATAGAATGAGGGGTGAGAGGGTCACCCGTCTATGATTTTGAAGCTCAAAGATACATCTAAGCCACTAAAAATCTATTGGATTTCAGTGGCTAAAAGTCCAAATCAAGGTCAATGCAAAGGCTCACATGCATAGCTCAAAACATGAAGAAATAAAGCATGAAAGGGGGGAGATGACCCCAAACAGAGAAAGTATCTTAAACAAACATGTTTATAAGATCAAAATTAAACTTTTTTTAGTTTATGAAAAATCTCAAAAATGCTCACAAGTAGGACTAAAATATGATGCAAAATAGACCTACAAAGAGGGATAAAGCATACAAGGGTGTAGGAGACCTTAAAAACAAAAGTGTCCTTATAAAATCTTCAAGAAGAGCTCAAAATATGACATTTTCAGTTTATGACAAAGTCCAGAAATGCCTTCAAATAAGGCTAACCAATGGAGCAAAAAAATACAAGTTTAAGGGAAATAGGTACTTACCCTTGAAGAGCAGCAAAGCAGGAGCTTTTGGACCAAGTTGGTGAACCTTCAACCCTTTCAAATCAGTCCCAAAGTGCTGGAATGGATGATGGAGGTGGTAGGCTAAGGGTTGTAGTGCAAATGGTCCAAGAAAACTAGGGTTTGGAGCTTGGAATAGTGAGTTATGGAGGGTGGAGGGTATATGCCTTAAGCAAATTTTTTTTTAACCCTTGAAAATGAAGCCAAGGAGAGGCTCTAAAATATCTCAAAGAGACCTCACATATCCTCCATACAAGTGTATGGAGGATGGTCCAATTGCCTCACAGCTGGCACAGTTGTGATACATTTAGAAAGAGCAAAAAGCAAGAAGCAGGCCGGCCAGTTCAAGTGGCCGGCTGGCCACTCCCCCTGGTCGGCTGACCAGGGGTCAAAAGGTTCAAGAAGAATTGCTGGCCGGCCATCCCAAAAAGGTGGCCTCTCAAATGAGTGCAACACAACTGTATGGTGAAAAACTAGAAAATGTGACACAGGAGAGAGAAAAACTAGCTTTTTAGCAAGGTTCAAAAGGGTCAAGATGAATTACTGGTTGGCCTACCTATATTGGTGGCCTCCCAGATGAGCACAACACAATGCTGGCATGAAAAGCCAGAAATTATGGCTCAAAAGTGAGCAAAACCAGCTTTCTATAAGAAAAACCGGCTTTAGGAGAGAGAAAAAGAGAAAATTGGTTTTTCAGGGGAAAAGGTGGCCTCCCACCATACTACCACCTCCCTAGCAATGAAAATAGGGTCCCTACCAAAAATGGACCAAGACGGATGCAAAATGAAGGTTCGGGGGCCCAAAACAGTCAATGTTAATCGGAGGTGGCGTATGACCACGAAGGTGGTCTCCCAGGCCACAGTGTCCCTCTAAAGGGAGGAAATAAGGTATGTACCAAAAACCGGAGCAATCGGAGGTAGTTAAGCGGTCCTGAACCGAGGCGCACGGCCGACGGCTCCGAAAACCAGAAATTGGCCTCCAAACGGGAAAAATGGTCTACGATCACGAAACGTAGCCTACGGCCACTGAGAGATGGTCTACGAGACCTCTCCTTCCCTTCAGGAAGAGAAAACAGAGAAAACGGGACCTGGTTCGCAAACCGAAGCAGAGCACAAAAGAGCCCGGAAGTCCGGAGGCAAGGCTCGCAGCCGAGACTCTGAAACTCCAGAACGAGCACAATATGCACTATCACCGAGCGCTCAATTATTGATGTCTGAGTCTTACGGTCGGTCAAAAATGGGGTGTCTACACTGGCCATCACGATACTTAACCCTTCGGTACGGGGAGCGGGTCGTGACAAATACATGTTATACAGCTACATTATTATTAAATTGTCTATTTAACCTATTAACTATGGATTGAGTTTACTAACCTGTAACACCTCAAATTTTGATAATATAATACAACGATGCACCGGGGTTTAACTAGTGGATACACATCATTTTTAAGCACAAAACACAAATAATTACACTAAAAGAAAATATTAATAATAGTTACAGATAAAATTCTTCAAGTCTTTAAATACAGATCAATTCCTTGATACAAAAAGATTATCCAAAATACAGGAAATATAAAATCTAATCTCTAAGGCAGTCATGGTTCTTCAAAGCTTTTAGGGATTCTGTTATCATTGTAAAACTCGCCTTCACCTGGCATAAAACACCATGAGCTTGGAATGCCCAGTAAACACACACACCCCGACCCTTTTCCCATTCCAAATACACAAGTAACATAACGACACGATCATAACATATAGTGAAAGCAATAATTAAGCAGAGTTTATAATTAAATTTCAGTTCTTATGAAAATAATCCATTTTAGTTAGTTCTAGGCAACTCTTCGCGGAATGCCGTTCCTATCCAACCACTAATATTGGCCATGGACAATTATGACTCTCTCTTGGTTAATACAATACCAATGCGTCACTTACCGCAAAACCACCAGTGCGTCGCTTACCGCACAATTACCAATGATGCCCACACACCTTGGTTACATACCCGAGTGGTGACATCACGGTCTACCCCAAGGGAATGGGCTTCGAGGGATACTCTCCCTGTGTGAGACCCTCACTGCCATCCTTATGCCTCCCATTTCCGTTAAACAGCCAGAATACCTCCCGTGCCATGTTAGGGTTCAAAAACACACTTGCGCAAGACTACACAAAAATGGAACACCTTCCACTATATCATACTCGTGAATCCATCGTTCATTATCTCATAAAATTTAATAGAATGATCACAACCAATTACCATCCCATTTGATTTCCTCCTTTATTAAGTGCATTATGTTCTTAGTTATAGCAAAGCATGGCCAATATAATTACGAATCCAAACTAAACAACAAGTAATTTATTCATGGTAAAGCAAATTCACAATTTATCATAGATTACATATAGAGACTAAAACATTCAAGAAACATAGAATATAAGAGTTGCAAACCAAATAAGAGCATATTAACACAAATTTCTAGATTTGAACTAGTTTGAAAATAATTATGGGAAAAATACTTTTACTGGTCCTAAGTACCTAACCTCGTGTGAGTTTGTAGATAAATAAGTCTAGTTTCAAACTCAATTTACGAAAGTAAGATGGGTATTTTAGATTTTAAGATAATTCAGAAGTACCAAGATTTGTCCAGATTCGTTGACCGTTACACAAATTGGTTTTTCTCTCGAACCCCTCACTCTCTTGAGTTGAAAAAATTTTTAGTTAAAATATAACACCAAGATTAAGATTTTAACATAAAATTGGACTCAAGACTATTTTTCTGGAATTTTATAAAAATAGAGAAAGTTGACTGTTTTTCTGGTTCTGTGAGTAACAAACTTAGAAAATTTTATTTAGGTTATAAAAATACATCCTTAGGTCCTACCAAAATTATCTCATACTCTAGACATACCAAATATTACACCATAAAAACAGATTTTGAGTTTATTGATTTTTGATAGGAAAATAAATTCAAGAGATGTAAAAGATTTGCTACTGGAAATTTAGAAAAGAAAGAGAAGCATACCATTTCTTGATTAATACGCATTTATACAAGAGTGTAGACCTAGACTACAACATATATATATATATATATAAAGAGCATGTATTAGGAGGGGAAAAACAAGTGGTAAAAAAACTTGAGAGAAGAGGTGATGTAGGTTTACCTTTGTTGTACAAGACTCAACACAATTCTTCTTTTTCTTCTTCTCTTCTCTCTCTCTCTCTCTCTCCCTCTCCCTCTCTTTTTTTTTCCAAGATCACTCTCTCTCACTCCTCTAGTGCATGGCTGAAAATGTGTAAAATGAGGGAGGAGAAGTGTGCATATATATATATATATAGAAAAGGATTTGGAGGTTTCTTAGGGGCCAAGTTTTATAAGTGTAATTTGTCAAAGTTGCCATCAAGACCCTTTCATCCATCACATGGTCAACTACTTGGGCTCCAAGAAATATATATATATATATATATATAAGATATTTGTATTTATAAATATAAAATTATAGGCATAAGTAAATTAATTAAGAAAATATTACAATTAAGGTTTAGAATGAAACAAAATAGAAGTATATAGCGACCAAGTTTAAATTTATGAAACCTTGATATTTAGTACACAATATACTAACATTAGAAAATAGTTAAAATAATAAATTTGGGTCCCGTTAAATTCAAGTGCAAATAAAGGTGAGAAACCGAGCGAAAACAGCATTACCGGGAATTAGGATTTCAAAGTGATTAATCTATAATTATAGGGCCTAATAATTAATAATAGGGTTTTAAAGGTGATTATTAATCTACAGGATCGATTAGGGTTTACTCGAGTTAATCCGCGATGCTTTCCGATTCTAGGGTTTAAAAAGCAATTAAGCGAAAATTCAAGGACTTTATGGAAATAAACTCAAGGTTAGGGATTTAACGGTAATTACAAAGATTAGGTTCTCTACATAACTCCCTAAAGTACATAAATCAAAATCAATTTACTCCATAAACTATCGATTGAATCTATTAAATCCTTAAAATATTCAATTCAAACTTATTTAGTTTCTGAAAAGATTACAAAAATAAAATACAACCACATAAGTATTATAAATTAGTAAAAGACCTTATCTAGTTAAAATTTTATTTCAAAAAAATCTTAAATTTTTATTTTATCTTTGAAAAGTGAGCGTCAATTTTTATGGTAAATTTTCTTTATAAGGGTAAAAGTAATCTATAGTATTTTCTTAATTATTATATGATAGATTTTGTTTATAATTTGTAATTAATTGTTTTTAAGTTTTTCTCTAAGTTCTTTTTATAACTTAATTATTTTGTTCTATTATTATTTAAATTATTTCATTCTACTTCTTCAGTATATCTAATACTAATATAATTTTATTGGCAAGACTAATAAACTATATTTCAATGCTAATTTAAATACAAGGAAATAAAATACTTTTAAAGAAAAATAAAATTTAATATTTTTCTGTGATAAAATCTTAATTAGGTAGGAGCTTTTACTAATTTATGACACTTATGGGTATACATTTTATTTTTATAATCCTTTCAGAACTAAATAGGTTTGAATTAAATACTTTAGAATAGATTCAACCAATAGTTTAGGGACTGAATGAACTTTGATTTATATACTTTAGGGACTGAATAGACTCAATCGATAGTTTAAGGACTAAGTAGATAATTGGGCGATAGTTTAAGGATGGAATGTGTAATAAACCCTTTTTAATAATAAATGAGCTTGTGAATATATGTAATATTTATTTTTACTTTTAATTTATCTTAATTTATTTATGTGAAATTAACTCTCTCTTAATTAAATGATCTTGAGATAACATAATTATAGTCAGTGATAATGAACTAAACTTCTTGTGAAATATTTGAATAACCATCAAAAGAAATGCAATTAGAATTCTAATGAATTTTGGGCCAAACTGGAAGTAGGAGAAAGTTTTACCATGTCGGAAGTGTGGTATGCCATGTGGTAAACCACATGATAATGAATATATATATAAAAAAATTATATATTACATATGTGATCTTTTATTTCCTCTTCCATTGTGGCTCTTTCTTCTTTATTTTCTTTAGTTTTATAATACGTTATCAGCACAAGATTCTAATCAGCTAAGAAGACAAAACTACTGAGTGGTTGTAGAAAGTATAAATAAATTCTAATACTAATTTTATATTTCCTTAATATATTTACGTGACACTTAATATATTGGTTTTGTTAAATTTAGTAAACATGTCAAATATTTCAAAATTGAAATTCTCAACTCTTGACATTTCTAAAAAAAAAATTACTTATCATGGATTCTTGATGTTGAGATTCACCTTAATGCAATGAATCTTGAAGATACCATAAAACATGAAAATGAAGCATCCTTACAGGATCGCGCAAAGGCAATGATATTCATTCAAGAAGAATTAAAAAATGAGTACCTCATGGTAAAAGATCCACTAATTCTATGGAATAATTTGAATGAGAGATATGAGCACCAGAAGACCGTAATTCTCCCAAGAGCTCGTTATGATTAGTTGCACCTGAGATTGCAAGATTATAAATCAGTTAGTGAGTACAACTCTACTTATTTAAAATAATCTTTTGATTAAAATTATGTGGAGAAAACAATTACTAAAAAAGATATGTTTGAAAAAATATTCTCCACATTTCAAACTGATAATGTGCTCATACAATAGCAATATAGAAAGCGTCATTTTTCAAAATACTCTGAACTGATTTCATGCCTTCTTGTGGCTGAACAAACTAATCAATTGTTATTGAAAAATCATATATCTCGTCCAACTGGTTTTGCTCTATTATGTGAAGTGAATGAGGTTACATTTTATGGCCGTAGACGAGGGAGAGGTCATTGTTTTGGACGTGGCCGAAGTAGAAATAATTATCGAATCCGTGGGGGATATGTTCATAAAAATACCATGTCATTCCACCAGAAGTGGAATAATTCTGGAACATTACAAAAAAAGCGGAAAAGGTTTACATAATAATCCTTCCAAGAATCATAAAAATGCTTATTACAGATATGGCATGACAGGGTATTGGTCGCGTACCTGTCGTATGCCTAAACATTTGGTAGATCTTTATCAAACCTCGACAAAAGAAAAATAAAAGGAAAAGGAATTGAGATGCATTTCATAGATCATTATGAACCTATTGATATTAATCATCTTAATGTGTTTGATTTCTTTGAAGACCCTGACGAAAAAATTGATCATTTAATTCGTGATGGAAATGCTTACATTGATTAATATGATTTTCTAGATATCATGTGTTTTGGGTTATGCTTTGTATTGTCATGTTTTATAATTTTGAAATTTGTCTTTTTCTATTTTGGAATGTTCATTTTTATATTTTAGTTAGGCCTTCAGAATTCGTATTTTTGGGTTTTGACAGTTTGTATTTGTCTTGTTTTGATAATACTGAATTTCAATTTTTCATAAGCATGGCTTTCATTGATGCATTGACTAACTCCAAATTGATTGGTGATGATATCTGTCTAGTGGACAATGCAACTATACACACAATCTTACGTGATGCAAAATATTTTATACAATTAATCATAGGAAAAGCTAATACAATTTCAGGTTCTGCAAACCTAATTAAGGGCTCCGGAAGAGCCAATATTATCTTATCAAATGGAATAAAAATTTGTATTAATGAAGCTTTGAAATCTACTAGATCCCAAAGAAATCTGTTAAGTTTCAAAGATATACGTCGTAATGATTATCATATTGAAACTCTAAATACAGGTTAGGAAGAGTATTTATTGATCACTTCAACTAATTCTAGTCAGAAGCTAATATTAGAAAAACTTCCTACATTTTCAATTGGCTTATATTATACGACAATGAAAATGATTGAATCACATATTGTCATGCACCAGAAGTTCTCTGACGCAAAAACATTTATGCTATGGCATGATCGACTCGGGCATCCGGGATCTATAATGATGTGTCGAATAATTAAAAATCCACATGGACATCCATTAAAGAACTAGAAGATTCTTTTACCAAGTGATTATCCATATTCTTCTGCTCACAAGGGAAATTAATTACTGCACCATCACCCACAAAAGTAATTGTTGAATCTCTATCCTTTTTGCAAAGAATTTAAGGGGATCTATGTAGACCCATACACCCTTTTTGTGGACCATTTCGTTATTTTATGGTTTTAATATATGCATCAATCAGATAGTCATATGTTTGGTTACTTTCTACACGTAATGTTGCATTTGCCAGACTCCTTGCTCAAATAATTAGATTACGAACACATTTTCCAGACCATCCTATCAAGATCATTCGTCTTGATAATACCAATGAATTTACATCCCGAGCATTTGATAATTATTGCATGTCTATTGGCATTGATATTCATACTCAAACTGGTTTAGCTGAATCTTTCATTAAGAGACTTCAGTTGATTACTCGGCCTTTACTTATGAAAAATAAATTACCTGTTTCAACATGGGGTCATGCTATATTGCATACAACATCTTTGATTTGTGTCAGACCAACTGCATATATGTGAGCACTTGCTATTACAACTTGTATTTGGTCAACCACCAAATGTTAGTCATCTTAGAGTATTTGGTTGCGCAATTTATGTTCCTATTGCACCTCCACAACGCACTAAGATGGGTCCACAACGTAGGTTTGGAATTTATATTGGTTTTGATTCTCCATCAATCATTAGATATGTAGAACCTTTGACTAATGATGTGTTTAAGGCACGATTTGAGTGTTGTCATTTTGATGAAACAATTTTCCCATCATTAGGGGAAGACAAGTCACAGCCTAAAACTTGACAGGAAATCACTTGGAATACTTCGACGTTATCTCATCTTGATCCTCATTCTAATCAATATGAACTAGAAGTTCAAAAGATCATTCATTTGCAAAGTATTACAAATCGCTACCAAATGCATTTACCGACACAAAAAAAAATGTGACAAAATCTTACATACCAGCAGCTAATACCCCATCAAGAATTGATGTTCCAGTCGAACAATCAGTGGATATAATAGCAAATGAGTCCAAGGCATGCTAGAAGCGTGGGAGACCCATCGGTGCAAAAGACAAAATTCCTCGAAAGATGAAATCTCAAGAACTAACACTTGGTAAAAGAAACCATAAATGAATCTCCTGGAAAGATCATACCCATAAATGAAAGCACCCCTGAAGAGGCTAGAATCACAAAACAGGCTATAGTAAGTCTATCCAAATCTCCTACTTATGAACTTCCAGAAGAAGAACCTTCAAAAGAGAAATCTCCTAAAGAATTATTCTCTAAAGTGGAAAAAGTACCTGAAAATAATGAAATCTCAATACATTATACGAGTATAGGAGAAGTTCGGGATAGAAATCAAATTGTTGTCTATAACATATTTTTGTTTAAAGTTGCTCTTGTCATTACCAGAAATAATGCTGGAAACATTATCACAAGTGATGATGCCAATGAATCACAAACTGTCGAGGAATGTAGGTAGAGAGATGATTGGCCAATGTAGAAAAAAGCAATACAAGTAGAGTTAAATTCGCTTACAAAATGTGAAGTATTTGGACCCGTAGTCCAAACCCTTGAAGGGATACAACCTATGAGATATAAATAGATGTTTGTTCGAAAACACAATGAATAAAATGAAATTGTAAGATATAAAGCATGACTTGTTGCGCAAGGTTTCTCTTAGAAACCTAGTATTGATTATGAGAAAACATATTTGCCCATAATGCATGCAATTACATTCAGATTTTTTATTAGCTTAGTAATCACAAAAAATTTAGATATGCATCTAATAGAAATAGTTACCGCATATTTATATGGATCACTAGATAGTGATATACACACACACATATATATATATATATATATATATATGAAACTCCCTGAAAGATTTACAATGCTAGAAATATCTAATTCAAAACCCAAAAATGTTTATTCAATCAAGCTACAAAATCTCTATACAGGTTGAAACAATCCGGGCATATGTAGTATAATCAGTTCAATGTATATCTGTTGAAAAAAGGATATGTGAATGATCCGATTTGTCCATGTGTAGACAGTTCATGGGGACCTCGTTACAGCTCGGACTCGAATTGTGTCACGGTTCTTAATCTTGAACCAAAGAGTCCAAATCCGGCAAATCGGTTTGAGAAAATAGATTTTTAGAAAAGAAGTGTCAAACATGGACTGCTTTGCCAGATACAGAGTCGCCACCTAAAAATTTTATTTTTGGGAAATTTAGGAAACCCCGACTCGTTGCCTAAGGCCACGCGTGTCCGTCATCACCAAAGTTGCCTCGGCTCGAACTTGGGTACGATTGGGAAGGTCACTGTGAGCATTCTCGCTGTTCGATCAAAGATCGGCCTCTACTAACCATGATATTTAGTTTTGAAAATTTTGTGTGCTCTTATTCCGGTTATTAGCCTAGATTTACTATGTGATGCGCACAGCATACAAGTATAGACTGGGTCGCCTGAATTGGAACAAAACATTTCATGTTTGTTTGTCTGAAAATGGTTTGATGGTGTTACCCGCAGGTAGGCTAAGACGTGGATTTTCCACCCTCGGGTGGGCTTAGAAAACATGTTTTCGCCACTATCTAGTGGGCTTAAAACAAACAGTTGATGATTTGTTCCAATCTAAACGACCCAACTTTTACCCACAGGCATTCAGGCAGTTATATCACATAAGCAGTTAGCCTCATGGTAAGCATGCTATTCATGGCAGTCACTCACACACATGCAAGGATACTAAAGCATAAAACTCACCGAGTACTCCAAGCCAAAACAGAAACTAATTAGAAATCCATGCATGATCCTAATTATACAGAAATGCCTAATGCAACACATGCAAAAATGCAACTATAGCAGGCTCGGCTATTCTAAACATGGCATATGAGATGCAACAGCTATCAAGTATTCAACTCAGAATTGAAATACAGATGCAGTTAATATGATGCGCCGAGCCCGGTACATGCAAGACAGATGAATGGGTGCAAACATGCTATCATACTGTATGCTAATTGAAACATGCCCTAATCTAACCATCATAAGCAGGTAAATAAAAGGGAGAAAGACGTGGGGTTGGAAGACATGCATCACACACACGCACACTTATTACAATATTGCCATCGCACAGAGGGTCCAAATAAATAGTACAGTCCAAATAATACAGTCCAAATATATACAAATCCCTAATTAATTTACAAATTAACTAAGAAAAATAATAAATTGGCATGCAAGCCAGGGACTGTCTTGACTCTTCTCCAGATGATGAATGATGCATGTCCGGGTTGCCTTGTGTAGAAATCCACTGCGGTGCCCCAATTAGCCTCTGTTTGCAATTGTTTTTGGAATGAGTGCCAAGCTCCGGAAGGCTGCTGATTCTTGATTTGCTACAACAGAGAGCAAGAAAGGGGCATGGCAATATATTTTCACATATGTATGCATACCTCGATCCTCGTGTCACTAATCACGCATCTCGATGCATGATGGCCGAGGAGTCGAATTGCACAACTCAATATGAAATGAATGCACATATGAACACAATAAGACCTAACTCCATCATGGATAATCCGGAGTGTCGGTGACTGGGGAATTGAGACACGTTCCATCACTCGGAGTACAAAACGCCCCTCGTTTCCCGTGCTCGGGCTAACTCCTATCCTGAACACAATGCAATATGCATGACATGCATGAAATGCAACTAAGATACAACCTAACATGCACAATGCTATGAAATGGCATACACGATGCACGAGGTAACATGGCATATGCAATGCGCTAACATACAGCCTAGCATACACAATGCTATGGAATGAAATGGCATACACAATGCATAATGGATTTACACCAACATGAGTGAACCTCATCCACACTCACATAAGAGGCCACTAGATGAAAATAAGACACTCAAAATGCGTGCACACGTGCACGCAAATCGAGGACCGACCCTAAGGCACCGAATGCCACTCTAACAAGACACATGGCAAGACATGGAATATGACATACTAGCATGCAAATTTCAGTAGCAAAAATTGATGCAAAACAGCCCCGAAACATGGCAAAAGTGCGCCCAATGCATGAAATGAAACCCGAAATCCAAAATTAGGCACATGGAATGACTTATAGCTATACAAAGCATGCATTATTTGAACATGAAGCATGAAGACAGAAGCAAGGAAGTCCCAAAAAATGCATATTTATAGTTTTAAGCAAGGCCAAACAGTGAACACAAATGGGGCTAAGCTAGCATACAAAAATGGCCCTAAAATTGAGATAATGAAGCAAGTAGCAGCTTTTGGCCCCAAATGGCTGAGAGCCCTTCAACAAAGTTGAATAGGAGCTCAAAAAATGGTATTTTACAGTTAGTGACCAAACCCAAAACAGTGCACAAGCAAGCCTAAAATACCATGCAAAAATAGGCCTAAAAGAGAGTTAAAGAGGCAAGTGATAGTAGGAGACCTCAAACAGCAAAAGGTCCTTAATCAAACATGAAAAGGAGCTCAAAATATGACTATTTACAGTTTGGGTCGGAGCCCAACAATGCTTACAAGCAAGGATCGGGGGCCAAAACGCGCAGCTCGGGGCCCCAAAAACTGACTATTAGGCACCGGAAGTGGTATTTGACCACGAAGTTGGTCTCTCGGACCACAGTGTCCCTCAAAAGGGAGGAAATAAGGTATGTGCCAAAAATCGGAGCAAACGGAGGTGGTTAAGCGGTCCCGAACCGAGGCACACGGCCGTCGGCTCCGAAAAACCAGAAACTGGGCTCCAAACGGGAAAAATGGCCTTACCATTTAAACGTAGCCTACGGCCACTGAGAGATGATCTACGAGACCTCTCCCTCCCTTCGGGAAGAGAAAATAGAGAAAACGGAGCTTGGTTCGCAAACCGAGGCAAAGCACAAAAGAGTCCGGAAGTCCGGAGGCAAGGCTCGCAGCCGGGACTCCGCAACCTCAGAACGAGCACAATATGCAACATCACCAAGCGCTCAATCGGTGACGTCTAAGTCTTAAGGTCGGTCAAAAATGGGGTGTCTACACCATGCATTTTTATTAAGAAATCAAAATCCAGATTTTGCAATTGTTACAGTATATGTTGATGATTTAAATCTTGTAGAAACTCCAGAAGAGCTTACAAAAGCTGCAAAATATTTAAACAAGGAACTTGAAATAAAAGATCTTGGCAAAACAAAATTTTGTCTTGGCATGCAGATCGAACATTTTCCAAATGAGATTATTATACATTAATAAACAAATACAAGAAAAGTCTTGAAGAACTTTTATATGAATAAAGCTCATCCTTTGAGTACTCCTATGGTTGCTTGATTTCTTGATGTGAAAAAAGATCTTTTTCAACCTTGAGAAGATAATAAAGAACGCATTGGTCCTGAAGTACCATATCTTAGTGCAATTGGTGCTGTCATATATCTTACAAATTGGATCATGCCTGATATTGCATTCCTTGTCAATTTATTAGCAGGATATAGTTCCGCACCAACTCAAAGGCATTAGAATGTAGTAAATCAAATATTACGTTATCTTCATGGAGCAATTGATATAGGTTTATTTTATTCAAATAAATCCAAGGTGCAGTTAATCGGATACGCATATGCTGGATATCTTTCTGATCCACATAAAGTCAAATCACAAACATGATATGATTTTACCTATGGACATACTGTTATGTCTTGGCGATTAGTAAAACAGATATTGACTGCTACTTCTTCAAATCACTTAGAGATACTTGGAATTCATAAAGCAAGTCGAGAATGTATTTGGCTTAAATTCATGATCCATCATATTCAAGAAAGATGTGGATTGTCTTCAACAAAAGATAGTCTAACCATGTTATATGAAGATAATGTTGTGTGTATCACACAGATCAAAGGAGGCTATATCAAAGGTGACAGGACTAAACACGTTTCACCAAAATTCTTTTACACACATGAGCTCTAGAAAAACGGTGATATTGACGTTCAACAAATACGCTCAAGTAATAATCTGGCAGATCTATTTACTAAAGCATCACCGATTGCAACATTCAAGAAGCTAGTGCTTATTATTGGGATGCGTTGACATAACACCTATTGTGCAACATTGAGGGAGGGAGTTATCAATTTTAGTAGATTTATAGATTGTACTATTTTTCCTTTGTCTAAGGTTTTTTTCTGACTGGATTTTCCTTAGCAAGGTTTTAATGTAGCAATCTAAACAAATCACATACAAGAATATCGTAATTCTTTTCCTTCACCAAAGTTTTTTCCCACTGAGTTTTCCTTGGTAAGGTTTTGACGAGACATATTCTTAGTATATGGTTATCCAAGGAGTGTTGTGAAATATTTGGATAACAATCAAAAGAGATGTAATTGAAATTCTAATGAGGTTTGAGCCAAAGTGTAAATAGGAGCAAGTTTTACCATGTGGGAAGTGTGGTATGCCATGTGGTAAACCACATGGTGTGATGAATAATGGTATATAGTGAAAGTTTTATCAACTATAAATATGTGAGTTTGCATGGCAATGAATAATTGTGTATTACATATGTGATATTTTATTTCCTCTTCTATTGTGGTTCTTTCTTTTTTATTTTTTTTTAGTTTTATAATAAAACTATAATTATAATAATGTAGCGGTCAATCGAGTGGATAAATAATGGACCAATGGCCCATATTATTGGCTTCAACACTTGACCATTTTACAACATGGGTTGGCCCAAACTTAATTTTTTGTGGCTTACAGAACTTTCATTCTTGGGAGATCATTTTAGTACAGTCCAAGTCCACTTTGGGCCAACCCAATCAAACTTGGTCCATTGTCCAACAACAAGTAGTCAAGCATCAACAATACAAGCTTGATCTAAGAGATGTGATGGTTTCACAAGTGTAACTAGCCCACTTGAGTTCTTAGACATGAGAGTGACCAAATAATACTTGTTTGCAAAATTAAAGTATGAGATTAAACAAAAATTATCACATAAGTTAAGAAGATCAAATGATCATATGCTCATCCAATGGGATATTGTCATTTCTCCATCTTTCTTGTATTTAGGGTTATTTAATTATTATGCCTTCTGCTATTAGTTGAGCACACCACTAACATGAAATTGCTAAAAGACAGGATAATTACTCAAGGTTAAGGGACAAAGAACTAACTGTCATCCAAGCCCCTCCTATTTGGGTGTTCTATTGACCACAGATGCACACTTGGATATGAGTAATTATCTAGTTTTTCAAAAATTTCATGTGGCAGTGTTTCTATCCAATAGGAAGGGATTATATACTTACATCACCCAAAAAAAAATGAATAATACAAGAAAATCACAAAATGTTGTTGGTTTGACACACAGTAACGAGGTGTTCTCAAATGACTAGATAATTTATGCTTGGATAGGCCTCACGCCCTCAAAGCTAGAGGTGGCAACAAGTAGGTCAAGCGAGTCAAAATGAGTTTATGCATTAAAATAATTCTACTTGAACTTGTCCATTTAATAAATAGGTTTAAGGATATTGAGTTGAATTAGATACAAAACAAACAAAATCAACCCGATCGACCCATTTACTTCTTGGGCTTGTTTGTTTTAGTTCAAGGCCCTATTTGTTTTTAGAGGTAGAAGCTTGAGATTGAACTATTAGTAAGTTTGGAGTGCTAAAATTATGTTTGCTTGCAAATGGAGTTTGAGATTGGTAGTCCTTTGGGACTAACATAGGCCTTGAAGGAGGGAATTAGCAAAGGCCTCCAAGAGTTGGGTTTCAAAACTAGCGAGGGGATTAATTTGGAAAAAGACTATTTTGCAAATGTTATGTTTGTATGTGTGTGGTTTTCTCTCTCTCTCTCTCTCTTTTTCTTTTTTTTTTAGGGTATTATGTCATTACATATATTATGTGCCTGTTTGGTGCAGCTTAAAAGCTACTTATTTCAGTTTTCAGCTTAATTTAAGCTATTTTGATGTGTTTGATTTAGCTTATAACTTTTTGGAAGTCAGAAATCAGCTTATTCTTTGAGTGGGGCAGGAGATGTTTAATTTATAAGTCAGAAATCAACTTATGTTCATAGTTATAAGCTATAAGCTGTTTAGGCATAAGCTATAAGCACTTTCTCACAGCTCTACCAAATAGGGCGTATATATAAATATTAAAATAATATAGTACACAAAAATATTTATAAAATACAATTTTCAATATTAAAATATATTGAAAACATCAAAGGGTATTTATAGTAATTTATATAGTTAATCCCCTCATTAAAGTATATCACAAACAAACACAGTTTTTCTTAGTTACTTTACTAACAATTCCCACACTAATAATCTCTTTACTAACAATCTCTACAGTAACAATCTTATCTAAGAGCATCTCCAATGGAGCTGTCAAAGGAGCTACGAAAGCTAAAATTTGGCAAGAGTAACAAAAAAATGGTCTCCAATGGTTTGCTATTCTTCTTGCCAAAGATAGCAGATGCTATTTATGTTCTCAAATTTGGCAAGTTGAATAGCAGGTGCCAAACATACCACATCATCAAATATCAACAGATTTTTGACTTCAAATTTAGTTGAAAAAATAAAATTCATTCACTAGAAAAAACCTCCCAACATAATTGAAAAAACAGAATTCATTCAAATATCAACAGATTTTTTTTTTCTTTTTTGCTTAAAATTTCTTAAGTACCAAAAAATCAAAACCTTTACAATCCAAAATTTTCAATTTTATTTACTCAATACCATTCTATCAGTAAACAAACAGAAAAAATTTGAAACCCTATAATCAAGAAAGAGAGAGGAAGCAAACATATGGATATGTGTCTCTTAATCAATCGCTTATCGTAAAGAAGTCCAGACTTTATCAAAAGCACCAGTTCCTCCGGCACTTCACCGAAAACTGCAAAGAAAAAGCAAAGATCAGACAAACCACTACAATAGCCATTCAACAACAACATTTATATATATCCATATATGTATATTATATATCGATCGATTGATCGATCGATCGAGAGAGAGAGAGAGAGAGAGAGAGAGAGAGAGAGAGAGAGATGTAGAGAGAGAGATTTCTGATGAAGAATGTGAGAAAGGGGGGTTGTGGTTGTTGTGGATGAAGATGGGACACCAGAGAGAGAGAGAAATGCTCTCATCTCAGTCGAGCACAGTGAATGAGAACAAGAGCGAAAGGGCTTTTCTCGTAGATAGGCACAGATCATTCTAGAGCTCTCATCTGAACGGCTAAGATCTTGTTTGTTAATGAACGGCTGAGATCTTGTTTGTTAATCAACAGCTGAGATCGCCAACAATTGTGCTATTTTGTTCATAAAAAAAAATAAATAAATAAATAAATTGTCACAAAACAGAAGCACAACGGCTATAAATAAACGGCCATATTTTTTAAAATTCTCAACAGCCACATTTAGAAGGAAAAAATAAACGGTTATATTTTGTAATTCTATAAATACAAACCCTCAATCTTAATTTCATTTTACAGCAAGCTTCATAAATTATATTTTTCTTTTTTTCCTTTCATTTTCTCAATTTCATTTCACAACAAACCTCTCAAATTACATTTCTATTTATAGTTTTTTCACATAATAACTATTGAAGATTCATCAAAAACAAAGAAAGGAAAATCATTCAGCATTGATGAAAATGTGGCGCTTTGTAAAGGTTGGTATCACATTTTTGAAGACCCAATTGTTGGCAATTCACAATCTTATACTCACTTTTAGAAGAAAATTTATGAAAATTATTGCTTACTTCAGAATGATTAGTCAAGAACATAAGTGTCTATCCAATCCTGATGGGGTATAATCATGAAATGTTCCAACAAATTTCAGGAATGTTTAGCGCAAGTCGAAAATCTACACCCAAGTGGGATGTCCTAAGTTGATATAATAAGATTTCATCTTCATTTATTATGTTAGTTTTTTTTTTTTTATTTCGTGTCGTATAAAAATTAACCAATTAATTTATTTAATATTTTATCCATATAGATACTTCAAGTAAAACTTTCATACCATCAAGATGAAAAAAAATATTTTGCTTTTGAATATTGTTGGCAAATGTTGCAAAACAATATCAAGTGGCAAGATGTAACTCTTACAAACATAGTGAAGTCAAGGATACATATACCATTTTTCCCTGATTCAGTCCCCGAATCTCCTGTGGATAACTGCATTTCTCTTGAAGACGATAACAATTCAAGTGTTGGTAACAATCCAATTGTTGGTAATAATCTAATTGGCGAGGGTAGTGTCTTTACAAGGGGTAAAAGGCCCATGGATAGGAAATTTGCAAAAGAATTGTTTCAAAAAAGTTAAGCTGTTGAAACTGAAGTCCACAAATTTAACAATTTGTTGGAAACATTTAACTAACACCTTACTAAGAAGGAAATGAAAAAAAATTGAAAGAGAAGAAAAAAGGGCTCAAGTATTGCAAGAGATGAAAGAACTTGAGATTACATTTGTAGAAGATGAAAGAACTTGAGAGAAAAAAAGGAAGAACATTTGATAATAACTACGGACATTTTTCATTTGGACCCTTAAAAGAAAGCGTATTATATATTGCGCAAAAATAAAATTTTTACCAAGTAGTCCGCATATGTTAACAATCCAAATTATTATTTTTCCCTGCCTTTTGATGAATAATTATAGAAGAATATTTTTTTTTAATTTTGTAATATCATTTATTTGTCAATGTAATTTTTATTATTTCTTTTTAAATATAAATTTTATTTTGCAATGTAATGTAGTGGTCCATATAATTTTAATGTGGTTAATAATTTATTTATTTTTTAAATTTTGTAGTCGTATGTTTTTCTTGGTAGGGTGAGTTGTATAAAATAAAAAAATAAAAAAAATAATTTTTTAAATTTTTTAAATTTTTTATATTTGTCTAGTCGAATACAATACAAATATTTAATTTTTTTTAGTTCGAAAAATGTCACAAAAGAAAAAAACATAAACAATAAAAAATCACTAAAAACTTATATCTAAACAATACCTATAAAATTGAAGGAAAAGTTGATTGAGATTTGTTACAATAACATTTGACCATTAGAGCACCATTGCTATAATTTGACAATTTACTAATATTCATTGCCAAATTATAACATTGTAACATTTGTTATTGGAGATGCTCTATCCTAACTCAGAAAAAATCAAACCCTAAGGGGCACAGGATTGGATTGGTAATCCCATGGATCCTACAAAAATTGTATTTGTTTACAATAAAAGCTGTAGGACTAATAGTCACTTGGGATTGCTAATGCCCTTTAAGGAGGGGATTAACAATTGGATGAGGGAGGTGGAATTGTTATTCTAGTCCAATGGGATTGGAGAATTGAAGGAGAAAACACAATTTTTCCCTCCATTTTATAAAGACAGCAAAGTTACATTACATATAATAAGGATTTTTACGTAATTTTATATATTTAGTTACAACTAACTAATATCACAACACTAGTAATAGTTTATAAACTTATACAATTTTTATTAATCCTTTTACTAATAATTCTCACGCTAATAATCTCATTCAATTTAACTCTAAAAACAAACGAAACCCACGAGACGAAAGTGTTGCTGGTGATGCTCTTGGGTAGGGGACTATTTGAAGTACAACAAATCAAATATTATCTTAAAATTTATTAACATTGACATAGAATAAGTCACGGCAATAAAATAAATTTTAAAAAAAAATTCCTAAATTTAGTTTAGAAACTTTTGTACCCAACTTTTTTTGGTATTAAAAAATTTAGGTGAGGAAAGCTATCCCGTCCAAGATCCGGATAAGTTGCAAACCTTAGCGATAACTTACTTTAGACTTATAAATCACCCATTAAAGAGTACTGCTAATAGTAAAAATCAAACGTAAACTTTAAATACAAAAAATCCGATCTTACCCATTTAACCAACCTTGGTTGGCTTCTATACCCAACTTGAACATAGCATAAAGCAACTTTTAAAATTTCAAACAAAATGGTTCCAATCAAGAGAGGAATGCAGCCAGCTAGTCTTTGAACTGTGGGATAGAAGCATGAACCCTTTAAACACTCTTTTTGCCAGTAAATGTGTGGCCAGGATCAAGTCAAAGACGCGTGGGCGTGAATCATTTTGTAAATGAGTATTCCAAAATATATGGTCTGTTTTTTTAAAAAAATAAATGTGATAAATTGAATATATTATTATTAAATTAATTTAATAATATTATTATTATTTTATGTGTGTGTCTATGATATGCATAAAATATTTTTATAAAATGAGTGTTTCAAATCATTAAAATGGAATCCGTGATGTACTTACAAGCTTAGACAATCTCTTTCAAGAGAGAAGTCTCCATTGTTCAATTTGTAAAATTCTTTGAGTAGATTATACGTGCAAAAAAATATATATATTATAGATTGGATATCAACATTTACTTGATTGGATCATTTTTTTTAAATAACAAATATAATTTTAAAAATATATCATTTTTTTATATAATTATAAACAATTATGTAACTATTAATATTTAATTAATTTAATTTTTTACATTAATAATTATTTAACCAACTTTACAAATTGAATGATTCAAGAGTCAACTAGACTCAAAGTGGACACAACCATGAAAATGGAACCCTCCACGAATTGGAGTAGAGAACAACTTGGTTATTGTGATTAAAAAAATCTGTATACATATAATTTCTCCATCACAAAATTTTCCTAATGATATGATAAGAAAAAAATTAATTAATTACACTATTTTCTTCTCTCAAAACCTTCTACTTATTTCAAGAGTTTGTGAAAGAGAAATCGTATAAATGTAGCTGTTAATTAATTAAGTGTATTATTCTTTATTAGTTTATATTATTACAGCCCAAGTACAACTTAGGGTGCGTCGTGCAGGAAGGTTTGTTTAGGTACACCTGTAGTAAATTATTATATATAAAATTAAATAAATAAACATAAAATATAAAATTGGGCAGCCTAGCCAATAGAATGCATGCATTAGGAAGGGCATGCCCGAGACCACTAGGGTATGTTCCCTTCATGCACAGAACCACAAACCTCATCGTGCAATGTGAAAGGGAATGAATTGGGAAATTCACAAAATCCCCCCAAAAAATAATAATAGTAATAATTTATTAAAAAATGAGAAAGTCACTGAGTTTTATATGGCGCATTTTAGTTTTGTAATATTTTATTACCAATAACACTATATTATATTTTTTGTAGTACTTTAATGAGGTTAATGTGAGTTGTTGTTGCAGATATGGTTTTCTTGTCCATCACTATCTGTGTTGCTTGATAAAACTTCCTACTTGGTCAATTAATAAAAACAAATACAACCATTTTTATTGAATATTAGGGTGTTTGACTCTCTTTTTCTTCATCCAGTAGAGTTGCTAAGGATCCCTCTCAAAAAAGGAAAGAAGAAAAAAAATTACAAAAGAAAAGAAAATGAAAGAAAGAAAGAAGGAAAAATGAAAATAGTATTTGGTAGAGTTTTAGAATTATAATTTGATAATAGAGTTGTATTTTGAGTTTGTGAATTTTGGAATTATGATTTCAGTATAGAAAATTTATTTGGTTATGAGTTTTTTAAAAATTTTAAAAAGAGTTTTGTATTGAGTTTGAAATTTTTAATGTGACATATGATATTTTATTCGAAAACTTACAACTTATAACCAAACACATAACCCAAAATTCTATTCAAAACTCATAAAAAAAATTAAAAATATAAAAAAAAAAAAAAGACCACTGTTTCGGTCAACCTGGCCGGACATCCAAAGAGACGACCGGGTAGACGTGTTTTAAAAAGTAGGTGTGAAATCAATTTTTAAAAACGCTAACCAAACACCACACGCAAAGCAAAGGGTAAAATTAAGTTTTGAAAGTCTAACCAAACACAACTTAGTTTTTTATTGATTACTAAAAGTATATTAGAAGATTTTGGGAGATGTTATGATGTGCACTCTTAAAAAAAGTGCATATGGTATGCCTTTTATAACTTTTTCACAAAATTTCATAACTTAAACCCAAAATGTCATAACTTTTTCATTATGAAAGTCATAATTTTTTTTCACTGAAAAATGTCATAATAAAATCTCAAAATGTCATAACAAAAATCACAAAATGTCATAACATTATCATTCCTAATTTTAAAATGCACATCATAAATTCACTATTTATAACTTTATTACAAAATATCATACATATATTACAAACAATCATAACAATCATTATAAAATACCATAACCTTTTTTTATAATGGCCACCATTTAAAATGGTGCACGCTGTAAATTTCTCCAAAGAGGGATTTGTGATGCACACCCAAGCAATATTAAAAAAAGTTTGTGCTAGCCTGCTTGGTGGAGCTTTTATTTACAATTTATAAATCATAAACAACGTGAAAAGATTTGATAATTTGAAAATTAGAAAAAATGAAGATGATTTACTTCATGTTGCATATTATTATCTTTTAACTTGAGAAAAGTTACATAAAATAAACTCAATGCAAGTCCAAGTTAATGTGCGAAGAGGAAAACTATTAGCTAATTAGAGTGCTATATGTTATTGACTTAACAAAGGAGAAATCGGACAATATATTAATTGAATTATCTATAGTCCCTCAATTATATAGGATTAATTATCAAAAAGTCCTACCTACATATTTGGTGGTAGCTTAGGTCCTATCAAAAAGTTTTTGAACCATTAAATCTCATTTATAGGTAAAAAGACGTTTTTTCCTTTAATCTCAAAACTGAAAATGTTCTCAATTTTAAAACTGAGAATATTCTCAATTTATAATTATCAAAATTATGAAATTTCTCAATTTTTTTCTAGTATGAACTAAAAATATTATCAAAACTAAGAAATTTATAATTATCAATTTTGAGAAATTTCTTAATTTTTTTCATGATTAAAATTGAGAATATTATAAACTGAGAATGTTCTCAATTTCAAATTAGAATTCAGAAGAACAATGTAGTTGAGTACATAGGGTTACAATTTCAGATCTGGTGAACTTTTTGACTTGGAAGGTTGCAATTTGGAGTTCGATTCGAAGCCATGGTGTGATCTGCGTACTTCTTGACCTATTCTTGGTTCAATTGGGTGAAACTTGAGTAGGTTTTACGGGCGATCCGAAATGGATCCAGATTTGGATTCCGATCGTTGTCATTCTCAAACAAGCTTGAGAGATCAAATCCTTGCGAGAGAGAGATGATATCAAAGGCATTCATGCAAGTTGGCTTCATGATCATAGAACTTGTTGTCGCCTCTCCTCTCTTCTTCTCTATGATTTCTGAATCGAATTCAAATACTTCGTTGAAGTCTAGAAGGCTGCGAGGTGTGTTGTCGTGTTCGTCTTGAATGGGCAATGGGACTTCAATTTGTTTGAATCCTTTCTTAAACCATGAATTATCCATGAGCTTGGCTACTGTGATTCTTGTGCATGGATTCGTCGAACTGAAGTTGCGTAGAACTTCAAATTGCAACTGTGAAGAGAGAGAGAGAGAATGAAGACAACAATAATATTTGGCAGCTATGAGGAGGTCTTGGAAGAATAAATTAGGCTATTAAAAATTAATGGAACTTGAAGGAGTAAATAATTTTATTTAGGATTTAATGGATTATAAATTCACAAAATAGAACTTGTATGTAAATCTCCCTTACTTAATAAAGATAAATTGTTATTGAATTCATAAAATTTTAGAAAGGGAACAACTTGAGGTTTGAGATATGTTTTTTCTGGATCTCATTTTCAATACTCACTAGTTACATTAAGTTTTTTGAAATCAATTCATATAAGACGTTTGCTATGGTTTTAAATAGGGTGCATGCAGACAGAAAGATTGATTTTCAAGATTAATCGAAATGTGTGTAAATTAATTTGAACACCAATTATTAAAATAAAATTTAGGGAGGGAAGGTAGAGAGAAAGAAGGGAATAATCGGGTGGGGCAGCCATATTATATGGTGTTTTTGAAAAGTTAATAAAAAGTTGGTTTTTTAATATTTTTTAATTTTTTATATAAAAAAAATTAAAAAAATAATACGATCTAAAAATAATTAAAAGACTAAAAAATTGACTTCTAACTGCTTTTCCAAAACGCCCCTATACAAATAAAGGGATCAGTGGAGGGAGGGAGGGGTGGGTCACTCACTGCATTGCAGAAACTGAAAAGAAGAAGAGGAGAGAGAGAGAGGACTCTGAAGTTCTCAGATTAGATTCCTGAAATCAGGAAAACTACTACTCTACTGCTAATTTATATTCTCTCTTTTGAATTCCCTCACCCTCCCCCCAAAGCTCCCCCATCTCCACTGACTCGTGAACCCCCCTCTCTCTCTATCTCTCCATAGACATATATTCTCTCGGCGGCTCCCCCAATACATTCGCCATGTCCACTATCTCTATTTTTTTTCCTTTTATTTTAACGTCTAATTATTTATTTATTTTTTATTTGTTATGGTTGAGTTATAGAACTCTTTTGCCATCAGGATTAACTCTTAAATTATGCAGCTGAGACCTTCTAACTACATATATATGAAGCGGGTAATTATTAAGGACAGGCTTCACTATCTCGTTCAGTTTGGCTCATCACGAGTTTTACTTTAAAAATTTAAGAATATTTTTACATTTTCACTAGAATTGACCTCTTTGAGGCAACAATTTTGATAATGAATTTGGCATGCAATTTGGTTATGTCTAAACTTGTAAAATGAGTTAGCAATTGAGATGTTTTGAGCAAATGACAAATTAAATGTCAAATTCTTTTAATTTTATTATTTTGATCATAAGAACCTATACAAGACTTAAAAAATATTAAAATAAAATAATAAATGTGACAGAGCCGATGGAGTATTTATTTTTAGATATATCAAATTTACGTATGTTAACTTGACACCTAAGTCCCTCAAAAAAAATTTGGCATACAAATTTTTTAAGCCGTTCATTTTGTAATCTTATGTGTAGATTATTCAAGAAAAAAAAAAACATAAATTAATCTAATAACCATAATTAAATAATTTCATTACATTTTTTTTTTAAGTAGTGGGCAATTGCTTTATGTAATTTTTCTTTCTTTACTTCTCTTTTACTTATTGTAAAGTTTTTAAAATAATAATAATAATCAGAATAAGGATAATTCTGTTGTAATATCTGTTTCAGCTCCCGGAAATCAAGTAGGTAAACTAGATAAGTTTGTTATAAACAGAGTCGTGACATGATTGGAATACCGGAATCCAAGCAATATAATGAATGATTTAATTTTCAGTGTTTTCGAAATAAATTATTTACGAAACCTAACAAGTTATTTAATATAAATAGTTATATGTTTGATTATATTTATGTTAACAAAATTAATATATATATATATATATATATTCTAAAATATGTGAATATTAATAATTAATATAAATTTTTACATGAATAATTTATTTTTAAACTATTAAAAATCGAACTTTCAAAATTTTTTTAAAAAAAAGGCAAATTACAAACACACATTTTAAGATTTACTTAAATTACAAATTATTTTTTATGAATCTAAAAATTACATTATGCCTCCGAAAGTTTTTAATTTCATAACAAATAAATCATTTTATTAATAAATCATCAAGTTAATTAATAATTTTTAATAATGTTAAAATTATATTTCAATTAATAATTCAGATAATTTTATTATTGTATAGATAAATAGTTAAAAATTTTACCTTTTCAATTAATTTTATTAAATAAAAAATTCTGATAAAAAAATATTTGTAATTTTTTAAATTACAAAAAATAATTTATATTTTAAACAAATCTAAAAAAATTGAAAGAAGTATATTTATAATTTACACCTTAAAAAATAGACAGTGCGGACGCGTCTGGTCCCACCAAACCCACTCACTCAGAGAGCGTGGAACTTGGAACTTTGAAATTTCTATTTCTATTGTTTCCCTTGTTTTATACTATTTGTTCATCACGACAACAAATAACCCTTTCATTTCATTTTGAGTTCATTCATTTATTATAAAATCAATCCTCCCTTTAATCTCTCTCTCTCTCTCTCTCTCTCTCTCTCTCTCTCTCTCTCTATTTCAAATTGGGTTTGGGTGTGGTGTATTTTTACATATTTTGGGGGGTTTGAAGCAGTAGTGATGACATCTCCGAACATGGCAACAATCACAGCATCCTTGGAGAGATCTCTGCAAAACTGTTCTCTAAACCAAACCACAAGCAGCGACACACCCTCCGGAATTGGCATCTCTTCTTCCTCCGATTCGCCGGGACATCATCATAACTCCACCGATGCCACCTTAGACCTTCACTCCCAAATCTCCCTCCCTTACCATTGGGAACAGTGTCTCGATCTAAAGGTTCGATTCCATCACCGTTATACCCAATATTTACTTTCTCTCTCTTTCTCTTTCTCTTTCTGTTCTCTTATGTACTATTTATATATTTGTCTCTGTTTCAACTTGCATTAAATTCAATTGCCATGATAGATCTTGATTGCTCCATTACTCATTTACTCTTTATAAATTATAATCTTTTTATTGTCTTGAATGATGTCTTTTGATTATCTTGTGTTCATTGCAATCTCTGTCTCCTTTTTCACCACACGAGCAAACCCTAAAAAAGCCCAGAGGCTTTTTCCTTCCATCAGAAACTATTTCTTTCACCCCAAGGGGAAAAAACAAAAAACAAAAAACAAAAAACAAAAAAATGAAAGAGAAAAGAACAGAGAAAAAGAAAGACTTTTCTGGGTTGATCCATTTCATACTTTTTCTTTGATGGTACATATTTATTTATTTTCTTTAATTCTTTTTCTTGTTCCTTAATCTTTTCCCTAGCAACGCTACATTGTATAGTACCCTTTACTTTTCTTGTTTTTTTTTCCCTTTTTAACTTGTTAGTTCCAAACAAAAAAAAAAAAAAAAACAAAAAAAAAGCATGTTAGTTTTTTTCTTAATCTTTATGATGACAATTTTGTATATGTAGTACTGGGTAGTATTATACAAATAGAATGATAGTCGCTTTATCATTATTTCATTTAAATTAAAACATCGGTTTATAATTTCAAATATCACACTCTCATATTATTCTAAATTAATTTTTTTAATTAAAAAAAAAAATCCTGTTTGTAAATCATTTTTCTGTAAAAATGGTGTAGACTGGGGAGATATATTACATAAACTGGAGGACAGGGATGAAAGCAAAAGAGGATCCGAGAACGATGGCAGATTTCAGTGGTGGTGGCGGTGATTTTTACTCGGAAGAAGACGATAGCTCGTATGATAGCGAAGAATCTTCGTCCGAGTCTTCACCCTCTTCTTCAAGAAACCAACAATATGATCATCGGAGCTCCTCCTCGTCCGATGATCGAAAAAACCATGTACTGGTGGTGGCTGGGTGCAAGAGCTGCCTAATGTATTTCATGGTTCCCAAACAGGTTGAAGATTGCCCCAAATGTTGCGGTCAACTCCTTCATTTTGATCGATCCGAAAATGCCTCTCCTTGATTATCAGATACATGTCTTATTTTTATTTTTTTTAAAATTTATTTAAATTTCTTTGTCTGTCTTTTCATCTATGTTTTTCATTGTGGACGATTGATGAAATGAGACAAATGATTAGTTTTGAATATTACTTTTTATTATATGAGTGTTCTCTTCTTTAATTTCATGCCTTTTATTTTTATTATTTGTTTTGAGTAATGCCAGAAATGAGTTCTTGAGGGTTAGCAACAAGGTCAATGAGAGAAGAAAGGATGAATAATAGCATGTATTTTTTTTTTTTTTTTTGGGTGATAATTTGGACGTGTTGCCACGGTTCTCCTTAGTTTTGCTTTTGTTTTGTTCCTGTTTCTTTTTTTTTCCTTCATAATTAATTGATATTAATTTTTTAATCTTTGCAAATTCTATTTTATTTTTGGAGTCTTCAACGAGGAGCCTGATAATTGTTATGTTTGAACTTTGAATATGTAAATATTTATTTTACATTGCCATCATAATAAAATACCAATAATAACATATTAGATTATTTGCCATTTTGGGAACATAGCAAAAAGTCACGTTTTTGGACAAAATGTCCAAAAACGCAAGTGCCAAAAACGCCAGAAAATTGGTTTGGCAAGTGCTAAAAATACAGGTGTAAAATTACAAATTAGGGCCTATGAAAAAAAAATAAAAAAAAAAAATTTCTTATGTTGGGTAAGGGTATTTTGGTCATTTTAATTTGATTTGACACCATAGATAAATATTAAACTAAAAAGCAAAAAGTCAGCTTTTTATCAATTTCCAAATCACTTTCTAAAAAACTAAAAAGTTTGATAAAAAACCAAAAGTCAACTTTTTATCAACTTCTCAAAACACCCTAAAATTACAATATAGATGATATTTAATATTTAGTACTCATATTTGATCACCATGACATTATTGATAAAACATTCATCACTCACATTTGCATAGCATAATTGGAACTTGGAAACCATAGAATGTTGTTTACTTTGGGTGTGTTTGGTAACGTTTACGTTTTCAGTTTATATTTATAAAAATTTTATAAACTGGTTTTTGTTTATTTTTAAAAAAACATAGACTACAAACGCGTTTGATAATTGACAAAATATTTAAAAAAATCTAAAAATATAAAAAAGAGTGAGAAATGACAAGTTGTGGCAAGTGGCGGCGGAAGACGGTGGTGGTGGTGGCGGGTAGTGGGTGGTGGCGGCAGGTAGGTGGCGGGTGGTGGTGGGTGGTGGTGGGTGGGTGGTAGTGGTGGGAGGTAGGTAGCGGGTGGTGGTGGTGGGTGGGTGGGTGACGGTAGCGGTGGCGGTGGTGGGTGGTGTTGGCGCGTGGTGGGTGGTGGATGGATGGGTGATGGGTGGTGTAGTAGGTGGGTGGTGGTGGCGAGTGGTAGCAGTGTAGTGGTGGGTGGTGGTGGTGGTGGTGGTGGGGATGGGTAGGGTGGTGGTGGCGGAAGGCGGTGGTGGAAAATGGTGGCGAGTGGTGACTAGTGGTGGGTAGTTAAAAAAAAAAAAAACTAAAAACTCAAAATGAAAACACATTTTTTGTGTTTTCATTTTTTGGCCAAATTTATAAACTGAGACCACTGATTTATAAATCAAAAATTTTACCAAACAAGTTTTTATTTGAGTTTTTTAAATTTTTGTAAATATAAATAGAAAACTGAAAACGTAAATGTTATCAAACAGCACCTTTGTTTTTTTATTTTATTTATTTTTTTAAAGTCATCACTTGGGTACATTGTCATGATCTGGGCACGTTCATTACAAAATCTTTAATTGAAAAGAAAAACTAGTTTAATCCCAAAAAAAAAAAAAAAAAAAAAAACTTTTCAGGATCATTTTTAACTATGCAAGTGGTCAATGATGATAAGATATTGCCTCATGGTTGTTTAATCTTAACACTTATAATTGGCATATTGTATAATTAGAGTTAATGCAACATTGAACAAACAAGGTGAAAGTGCATCGTCTTACCGTTCAAAAACATGATTGTCGTTACTGGAAATTGGTTGTCACTACTTAAACGGATTTTGAAAATTATTAACATGTTTTTTTGGACTAAATTCTGTTGTTGGCTAGCCATTAACAAGAATTGAGATTCTAGCGTTAGAGACACATGCCTTCATTCAATTCAACCGTTTGGCCCCAAAAAGCTTACATTAACTCTCGAAAGAGAAAGAAAGGTTATGGTGGATGATATATTTGGAATTATGAAGAGTGTAATGAGAATGAATAAAAATTTTGAATTTTGAAAGTGTGTAATTAGAAAATGTGATATGGAGCAAAGTTTTAATTTAAGACTTTGGATATGATTATTCACTAATATATTGGTCGTTATTATCCGATATCAACCGATATATGATTATATTATTGATAACGATACATATCTTAATATTCTTATTTAAAATCATAATAACGAGATGGAAGTATTATGTAAATAGAAAATTTCATTTTTGTTTTCTTAAAACTAAACGACATATATACCATTGTAACGATATTAAAAAATTTTAATACTTGGAGGATTAAATTGGAGAAATCTAAGTCTAAGGAGTAAGGTGAGAATTAAGTAATACTATAAAAAGTGAAAACTATAATTTATCATATTTTCTTTGAAAGTTGTAAAAGATATTTAAATTAATGAATCCCAAAGTTTAAACATGTGGGACTCGAGTATTTATAAAATCATGTGTGTAAAAATTATGGAAAATTTTATAGTACGCACTTTTTTTGTTCAGCAAAGAAATAAGACTTTATTGATGGAAAGAAGATACAAATCAAACATACATCAATAAAGCAAGGGAAAAGTTATAAGTATCATAGCTAAACTCAACGATTCCAACTAAGTTGGTACCGCAAAGCTAGCACAATCATATGCTAGCAAAGTCTCAGGTTGATGAGAAACTAACCAAAAGCAAACAGAAAACAAAGGAAATTTCAGTTATCATACGTACCTTTAGTTATTTCATGTACTTCTAGTTATTTTAATTTTTTTTTTAGTTATAATTAATTTTCTTCATAGTTCTAAAAATCGTCGATACGCCACGACGGTCGACACGATCAAAAAATAAGATACCGCGACAGACACAAACCAGTATACCGCTAAGATTAAAAATCATAGGCATATCGGCCGAATCCCAATACGTATCGGTCTGTAATTGTTCACAAGCCATTACACAAACCGCGACGGGCCGATACTCACCGGCTCGGACCAGTACGGGAAAGAAAAAAACTGTGAAATGATTTTTAAAATTTCACCGCCGCGACACCCGATTCCCGATACGCACCAATTGATATTGCCGATACCGATACTCCGCAATCGATATCGTTACGTTATCCGATACTGCGATTTAGAACTATAATTTTCTTCTTTAGTTATGATATTATTTTGATATGTTTAGTTACGCCTCATGAAGTTTTTATTATTTTTTTTATCAATAGAAATTTCCATTAAGGTATGAAAGCTAAACGGCACTTACAGGGAATCCATCTAACAAAAAACATACCCCAAACTAAGAAAGAATAATCAAAAGAAAGCACGAATAACTAGTTATGAGAAAAATACGACGCTAATCTTGTACTGTAAAGCAAAGTCGATTATAAGAGTTCGACAATAGGGCGAGTCGAAAAAAACAATCATAGGCTACATCCACAGAGATGGGTAAGCAACAATCAAACACCGATAGAAACCTGACTACACAATCAAACACCAAAAAATAAAACAAACTAGGAGACTACCTCCAGACCTTAGACACGCATGACGACGACATTTACACCGAGAATCAAGGCGAATCACGGTGGAGCAAGCGGAGAAAGGGTAAAGGTAGATTTGAAGTGGGTGAGACTGTGGAGGTGAGGAGAAGGCAAATCTAGTGATAGTAGTGTTGACAAAGTCGGAAAGAGACGGAGGAGGAGATTGAAGTAGTTTCGATATAACCACACCTCACAAGGAGAGAGAGAGGAATGGAAAGACAAGCTTCCAAGTTTATTTGCAGAAAATTGAAGAAACGAAAGAAGAAAAAAGAAAAAGGTGTAGAGGGAGGAAAAATGAGGCCAGTGAGCTAAAACTCCCTCCCTCACCCTAGTGGCACTCCAACGGCAAAAGCCGTGTAAGAGAAATCCTTTAGAGAGAGGCTATGTGTTTTAAAGAGAAAGTGTCTGATGTAGTGTTTAGTTATAATTTTTTTTATTATTTTAATTATGATTTAAAAAGTATAAAATTATATCATTTTTCTCAATTGTAAAGTATATAAGAAGTATCTATCATAATCTTTCTAAGAAATTATATATAAACTCTGTATTTATATAATTATTCCAGCAAAGAGGAAGGTTTTTTAACACAACACACTTCTTATTGGTTGAATGAGGAGAATGGTCCCACAAGGTGTGAAATTGGGCGTGTGTTTGGGAACAAATTCAGAGTGCCTAGAAAGCTGGCTAAGCAGTTTGCAGCCAAATTGGATGCAAATGGTTACACGGAAAGAGCAGTTTGCAGCCAAAGTGGCAAATGGCTACCTGGAAAGAGTAGTGATCAAGGAGTTCTAAAATTATAATTCTAATTTAAATTTTAATAATGTGACATTAAAAATAAAAAATAAATAAAAAAAAGGCACCAAAATTCGAGCTTCTCTCTAAAATTAGAATTTCTAATCATTTTTGCCACAGAAAATGTTTTAGAACTCTAAAACAAGAGTTCTAATTTATTTTCAAAAATGCTGTAGACCAATAATTGGTGGTGACTCTAATGATGTGGCAAATGTTTTAGAACTCTAAAACAAGAATTCTAATTTATTTTCAAAAATGCTGTAGACCAATAATTGGTGGTGACTCTAATGATGTGACAGTAAATCTCACTCACTGCTACAATGTGTGTTGTGCCATATTTTTTATTTTTTATTTTTTTTAATTTCCACCTCACTAGTAGCAGATTTAGAACTCCTTATTTAGAGTTCTAAATCATTACTGATTTATTTTTTTCCTCACCATGATTTGTCTTCTTTTTTTTTATAATTTTTTTTTCACTACTAACTGTATAGACCTTCATTTAAAAATTTATACATAGAGCTCTCCATCACCGATGATTCCACTGCTAGGTGTCTGAGTCTGAGTCCTTTCGTCATTAAAGATTCGAGTTTTACATATATATATACAGAGAGAGAGAGAAAGGTGTTTGTAAAGAAGAATGAAGTAAATGGTCCATGGAGAGAGAGAGAGAGAGAGAGAGAGAGAGAGAGAGAGAGAGAGAGAGAGTATTAGGTTAGCTAGGTGGACACAGGTACTGAAGAGAACAAAGGAACCTTTCTTTTGGGTGGCAGAAGGAATCTAAGCAGGAAAGGGGCTTAGAGAGAGAGAGAGAGAGAGAGCACGACACAAGAGAGAGAAAGAAAGAAAGAAAGAAAGAAAGAAAGAGATAGATGGTAATAGAGAGTGAGACACCACAGATATGCATACATAAAGATTTTCAAATCTCTTTCTCCCCCATTTGTCTCTTGTTCCTTTTCTTGCTGTTTTCTTTCTACTTGCTCTCTCCCTCCCATTGTATATAGGCTATGTTGGGGATATTATTTTGGGCTAAAATAATCATATATGATAAAAATGATTATTTTAGTTAAATATAACGAAATTTGATATTTAACCCATAATAATTATATAATTTTTTTTTATGAAAGTTAAAAAAATTATTTAAAGTGAAAATTTTTAATCTCAAAGTAAAATAATTAAAAAAATTAAAAAATTAAAATGTCAACTCACATTCCAAGGAATAGATACACCAATACTACATATTTGAAAATAATAATTTTTAAGAAAAACAATATTTATGAATTACAAATTATTATAAATGTGATTAATATCTCACTAGACACAATTTTAAAATCAAATTTAAAACAAATTTATGATAACTTTTTATTATTATATATATATGAGTTCGTCAAAGACACAGATTGATATATACAAGGGAGCGGGTAAACCACCACTCCCACCCAGATCCTACTGTTCAACTTTTTTATACTTTTTTGTCAATGGGGCTCTTGTGGGGTTGTAGAATCACCTTTTGTCCTTCTGCATTTTTTTTCCTTCACTTTTTTGTAATCTATTTGGAGGGTAGCATCAGGCTCTCTACAATGATTTTAAAATTATTATAAAGAGCATCAGTATCAGATATATAATTTATCAGACTCGTTATACCTTTTATTCATTTTGTCAACGCTATAGTTCTTCTCTTGATGAAGCGAGTCACTATTTATCGCTATAATAAGCTTAATTAGGTGTTACGGATATCCATCCAAAAGTCCGATCGTCAACCGATCAACAAATTTTATTTTTTTTTCATATTTTTTAAGAATTGTTTAGTTGGCAGCTCATCAATTTAATAAAAAATAAATAAATAACAAATACAATAAGGCCTCGTGTAGACACCTCATTTTTGACCGACCTTAAGACTCAGACGTCACCGATTGAGCGCTCGGTGATGTTGCATATTGTGCTGCTCGAAGTCTCGAGTCACGGCCAGGAGCCCCGCCTCCCGACTTCAACCCTCTTCTATACCTTGCCTCGGCCATAACCAGACGCAGCTTTTCTGCTTTCTTCTGAAGGAGGAGAGGTCCCATAGACCATCTCTCGGTGGTGGGCTAAATTTCAGAGTCAGAGGCCATTTTGCTATGCCCTTCGGAGTTCTGCTGCCGTGTGTCTCGGTTCAGACTGCCTAACCATCTCCGATTCCTCCGATTTTTGGCATACATCTTATTTACTCCCTTTGAGGGACACGAGGTCTGAGAGACCCACTGTGACTGTGATGCCACTTTCGGTGCTTGATGTACCTATTTTCGACCCCGAATCGCGTGTTTTGGCCCCGAGCATTCGCTTTGCATCGGCTGCTCATTTTTGGCAAGTACCTCTGCTTTTATCACCAGAAGGTCATTGAAGGGTGGAGGCCAGCAATTGTCTCAAAGAACTAGTTACATTCCTCCGACGCCCTCGACGCCTGCTTTTTCTCACTTCCGAGCCAATGTTGACCACCCTAGGGCCATTTTCTTCAACCCCAAACCACGTATTTGTGTTGTACACATATGGGAGGACCCTAAAAGTTTATGGCCGGCCAGTAATTCTTTTTTCCATTTTGAAACCTCTTTGAAAAGTGGCTTGTTGTCTCTCATGTTTTACAGTTGCCAATTTCCAACCACAGGGTCTTGTTGAGAACACATGGGAGGCCACCAATATGTGGTGGCCGGAAAATCACTTTTCATTTTGCCCTTGGCCGTCGGGCCATAGGGTGGCCGGCCACCACCTGCAACAAAAATACCTAGTCGGCCATGATCCTTGGGAGGTGTGCCTTACAGCTGTATAGCTTTTTCCCCCAAAATATCTGATTTCGAGAGACTTTTTGTAGAGAAGGGAACTTAATCCCTTAAGACTACACACTTTCCCTCCATTGCTCATCCATCCTTGCATACATACAGCAGCTCTAGCTCTCCCTCAAAGGTTGAAACACTTGGCTCAAGCTCACATATACATATCTCTCCATTTCTCTCTCATTTTCTCTAAGTTTTGCACCATTTCTCCATCACCACCAAGCACCACCACCACCACTCCATTTCCAGCAGCTTTGGGGGGCTTTCCAGCAGCTAGGAAGCAACATTTCTCAAGCCAAAAGGGAGCAAAAGTTTGGTCTTCAAGGGTAAGTTCATCTTTCCCTCTTTTGTAGCATTTTTTTGTCCTATTTCTTAGCCCTATTTGCTTGCTGTTTTGGGCTCCAACCCTAACTGAAAGGGTCATTTTTTTGAGCCATTCTTCATGTTTGTTTAAGGGCTCAACCCTGTTTGAGCCCTCCATTTGGTACTTGCTTCAATACCTCTTTGTATGCCATTATTTTGCATGGTATTTCTAGCCTATGTGTGATCTGTTTTTGAGCATGATATAAACTGTGAGTTGGCTTATTTTGAGTCCCTCTACAACATTGTAGAAGGGCTCAACACTGTTGGGGGCCTCCATGTGGCACTTACCATTATACCCCTCTTTGGCCCCCATTTTTGCATGCTTTGTTGGCTTGTCTTGCTTCTGTTTTTCGGCCATCATCAGAACTTAAAATGGCCATATTTTGACCTTCTTGGCATATCTCATTAAGGGTATTTGGCTGTTTGATGTATATTTGGCCTACTTCATGTTATACCCCTCTTTGGCCCGAATTTTTGCATGCTTTTGTTGGCTTATCTAGCTTCTTTTTTCGGCCATTATCAGAACTGAAAGAGGCCATATTTTGACCCCCTTGTCATGTTTCATTAAGGGTCTTTGGCTATTTGATGAATTCTTTTTATACTTCATGGTATACCCTCTTGTGGCCTATTTCTTGCATTGCATTTTGAGCATGATTTCATACTGATTTGAGGCTTGTCATCTACTGTAAATGTTCATATTTTTAATCCCTCTTCAGTGTTTTAGAAGGGTATTTTTCCATTTGGGCTTTTCATCTATCACTTGCTTCATTGCCTCCCTTGCAGAGCCATTTTTGTGTGCCATTTTAGCCCTACTTGTGATTGCTATTTGGCTATGTTTTGTACTGTAAAAATGTGAGTTTTTGGGCTGCCTTGCTTCTTCCTTTTCATGTCATGTATCAATTATGCATGTATGGTATAGCTGTAGGCCATTTTATGCATTGAAATCCATGTTTCGGGATCATTTCATACATCGGGTATTATTTCGCCTCATTTCAGGGCTGTTTTGCCCCTCATTTTGTCACTGATTTTTGCATGTTTGCATATCATATTCCATGTCTTTGCCATGTCTTATTAGAGTGGCATTTCGGTGCCCGAGGGTCCGTTCTCGGTTTGCGTGCCCGCGGGCACGCACTTCGAGGTATCTTGTTTTCATCTGATGGCCTCTTATGTGAGTGTGGCCGAGGTCCGCTTATGTTAGTATAAGTCCATATTGCATTGTATATGCCATTGTAGCCTCATTACATTGCGTATGCCATTTTCGCTTATGCATCTGTGCACGATTTCGAGGCATCTCATTTTCATCTCACGGCCTCTTATGTGAGTGTGGCTGAGGTTCACTCGTGTTAGTATAAGTCCAATTTGCATTGCGTATGCCATTTCATGCCTTAGGATCATTTTCTCGGTTTGCGTACATGTGTGCACGCATTTCGAGGCATCTCATTTTCATAGCATTGTGCATGCTAGGTCATATGTTAGTTGCATTCATGCATGTCATGCATATTGCATTGTGTTCGGATAGAGTTAGCTCGCACGAAACGAGGCACGCCAGACTCGAGCGACGGAACGGGTTTCCATTCCCAAGTCACTGACACTCCGGATTATCCATGATGGAGTTAGGTTTTGTTGTAGCATTCATATGCATTCACCCTATATTGAGTTGTGCAATTCGGCTCCTCGGCCATCATGCATCGATATGCGTGATTGGTGGCACGAGGATCGAGGCATGCATATATTTGTGAAATACATTGCTATGCCCCTTTCCTGCTTTCTGTTGCAACAAAATGAAGAATCAGTAACTTTTCAGAGTCTGGCACGCATTTCGAGAAACATTGCAAACAGAGGCTAATTGGGGCATCCCAGTGGATTTCCGCGCAGAGTAGTCCAAACATGCATTATTTCATTATCCGGAGCGGAGTCAAGGCAGTCCCTGGCTTGCATGCCAGTTTACAGTTCTTCTTAGTTAATTTGTTAATTAATTAGGAATTTGTATATTATTCGGACTGTAATATTCGAACTGTATTATTCTTTCATTTTGGGACTGTATTATTTATTCGGACCCTCTGTGCGAGGGCATAATTGTAATAAGGGTGGGTGAGTGCGATGTATGTCTTCCAACCCCACGTCTTTCTTCCCTTTTTATTTACCCCGCTTATGATGGTTAGATTAGGGCATATTTCAATTAGCATACAAGATGACAAAGATGTTTGCATCATTCATCTGCTTTTGCACGCACCTGCTCGGCATCATATAAACTACATTTGTATTTCAATTCCAAATTGAATACGTATTAGTTGTAGCATTCCATATGCCATGTTTAGAATAGCCGAGCTTGCTATAGTTTGCATTTTTGCATGTGTTGCATTAGGCATTTTCTGTATATCTAGGATCATGCATGATTTCTAATAAGCTTCTGTTTTGGCTTGGAGTACTCAGTGAGTTTTATGCTTTAGCATCCTTGCATGCGTGTGAGTGACTGCCATGAATAGCATACTTACCATTAGGCTATGTGCTTACGTGATATAACTGCCTTGAATGCCTGTGGGTGAAGGTTGAGTTACTTGAATTGGGACAATTCATCAAATATTGTTTTTAAGCCCACTAGATAGTGGCAAAACCATTGTTCTTCTAAGCCCACTTGAGGGTGGCAAAATCTGCATTTTAAGCCTACCTGCGGGTAGCAAACCATTTTCAAAACAAACATGAAGTGTTTTGTTCCAATTCAGGCGATTCAGTCTATACTTGTATGCTATGCGCATCACATAGTAACCTAGGCTAATAACCGGAATAAGAATTCACAATGTTTTCAAAATCAGATATCATGGTTAGTAGAGGCCGGTCTTGATCGGCGCGAAGGGTGCTCACGGCGACCTTCTTCCCAATCGTACCAAAGTTCCCGAGCCGAAGCAACTTTGGTGATGACGGACACGTGGCCTTTGGCACCGAGTCAGGGTTTCCTAAATTTCCCATTTTAAAAAAATATTTAGGTGGCGACTCTGTATCTGGCGAAGCAGTCCATGTTTGGCACTTCTTTCAAAAAATCTGTTTTCAAAACGATTTGCCGGATTTGGACTCTTTGGTTCAAGATTAAGAACCGTGACATTTGAGTCCTTGAACTGTAGTGACCCAATATCGAACTAGAACGGGGGGCACTCGCACTCCCTTTCCCTGGGATGCGTTCGGGGACGTCCACAGTTTCTGGCGACTCTGCTGGGGATTTAGAGAACTTGACTCGAACTCATGATATTTGGTTTTGACTACACTTGTGTGTTTCTTTGCATTGCATTTGCATTGGTGCGCCTAGGACACCGTGTTTGCCATCTGCTATTCCTGAGCGGTTTGCCGGAGGCTTGTCTTGTCAAGACATGTCCATAAGGTCGACTTACTGCCTCGCCAAGATAGAACACAAACCCCGGTTTTACCGGGGCACCCTTTTTGACCATTCGACCTAGTGCATATTCGGATCCATAGTGACCATTCCAAACTAGGACAGGTTGCTTACCCGTTTATAGGTTGTTTGAAACCGCTGTGTGCGTAGTAAAACCCTAGCTCCTGACAAAATAGGACAGGGAAACCCTACCCCAACATAGGGGTGTTTTGGCTCTCACTTATCTGCTATGTGCTTGTTAGAGTGTGTCTCTACAGGGAATGCATGTATCAGTCTATGAGTTTGGGCATCAGGCCTGCGGGCATCAGTCAGTATCTGAGAATCAGTTGTCTGCGGATATCGGATTCAGTTTTGGGGAACAGTGATCAGTGATTGAGGACAGTGTATTTTCAGCTTATCAACTGTGTGTTGTATGCCCGACTGTGTGTTGTGTGTATTTAATTTAAGCTGTTATGCTGCCCGTTTATCTGGTTATTTATTTCCTTTTCGCTTTATTATCTTTTTGCTAGGGCAGTTTTTAGCACGATTGCTTCCGAACTAGTAGATACTCCCCAAGCACTTTGGACACGAGGTCGCCGACTCAATCGATTCGAGGATCTGGTTGACGGACATCCAGTGTTCCACTCTCTACCCCCAATTATCAGAAGAAGGCCGAGGCGCAGATGTGTCGAAGCAGGATTACCGACAGAGGGCTACTTTGACAATAAACAGTCAAGTTGAGATTTCTCGGTTCCGCCATAGAGATACATTTACCGTCATTCGGATGGAAATAAAGAGAATACATCGTGATGGAGGCGATGATGCGCCAACTCCACGAAAGCATAAAACAGATGCAGGAGGATGACATCTCCCAAGCGGAATTTGCTAAACAACAAGTCTGCCCATGGCCCGAAAGTCGAGCCGATCACTAGGTCGCAACAGAATCGCAAGTCTACTTCACATCGCTCCTTTTTTCCACCGCTCCACTACCCGAAAGCGTGCACCTATTGGTCGTAATACCGTCAAATCCTCGTAATACCCTCCCGAACACCCGTAACACCCTACCCAATGTCCGAATACTCAAGAGGACACCAACCTTCCAACTGCCGCTCCCGCTTCGCCGCCAAGAATCGTCCAAGAATCTACACCCAACCACCCGACTCTCCATTCGAGTTCGAGGTAGATCATACTGACTCTAAAACCGAGTAAGTTGGAGAAGCTTTTCAAGAAATCGCAGGTGAAGGCCATTCCGACATATCGAAGACGGGTACACCGATGTGGCCGTAACATTGCCGAACAGATTCAAGATGCCACAGTTGATCGTTTTGATGGGTCAGGATCCTATGGTCCATCCCCGCTATTTTCAAACATTCGAGGCCAATGGGCCTAACCCACCACAAAGCTTTCGCTTGGGCGAACTTTGTCGGGTGTGGCGACCATTTGGTACGCAGTTAGAAGATGACGTGAAAAGAAGCCGATGAGATGATCGAGGCTTTCGTTGCACAAGATTGTGACAATACATGGTCGAGATTACAACTCGTGATCTCAAAACGACGAGGCAGGAACCCAAGGAGTCTTTCTCCGATTTTGTAACTAGATGGAGGGCAAAGGCGTCGATGATGACCTTGAGGCCTATAGATAAAGATCAAATCCGGATGATTGTGCGCAATCTCCAACCGAAACTCATGCAGAAGATGATCGTACTCCTCTTTCCCACATTCTCAGATTTACACGAGATGGGGGTACAGATCGAGGATGCGATGAAGCAAGGTCTGATCGACCAGGACCGGGAGCAGCCTCGAAGGACATTCAACCGCAATAACAACGTAGGCCCGAGTGGCGCTACAAACACAAGGACTTCGGAGGTCGGTATGGTCACCACCGCTCCCCTTCCCCATCCAAGGCCCGCGGCGGCCACACCCTTTTCCAGTACATCCGGGAGCAGTACCCAAGCCCCGAGATATCAGTCTAGAGGCTAAAGAACCTTCACTCCACTATACATGCCTTTGTCCAAGGCTCTCGGGGTTCTAATCAAAAAGGGACATCTGAAACCCCTAGAACCGAAGCCATTACCAAATCCACTCCCCCATTCCCACAACCCGGCCAAGTACTGTGCGTACCACCAGCAGCATGGCCACGATACAGACCAATGTTTCCGGCTGCGTCACGAGATTCAGGACCTCGTTGACAAAAATATTATTCTACCTCCCGAAAAGACCCAACGTCACAACCAACCCACTCCACGCACATAACCAAGATCCACCACCCAAAAGAGTCAACCTCATCCAAGCTGGGGTCGGGAACGTCCAACGTCACAACCAAGATCCACCACCCAAGGTTGCGGGAACGTCCAAAACAGGACAACACAACATCAAATTTCATGTTTTGGACGTTCCCGCAACCTTTAACTTACTCTTGGGGCGGCCGTGGTTGCACCAAGTAAAGGCAGTCTCTTCCACTCTACACCAGATGTTGAAAAACCCTCACGGGAAGGGGGCAGCTATTGTTTTTGGAAATTCATCCATCCACCCACCACCGGAAGTGTCTACACTAGTTTTGGAAATCGAGCACGGCGCGGAGGATGTATTCTTATCAGGGTTCACCTTGGCAGAGGCTCGAGTAGTGCAGAATATTATGGCTGTGAATGAAGGTGTGTACGTCAGTGCACAATCCGTCTACCTCATGAACAAGCTACAACATATTCCCGGGATGGGATTAGGAAGGAGCAGCAAGAAAGGAGTCGCTGCGTTGGCCGAAGTGCCACACAACCCGCATACCTTTGGACTGGGTTATCTGCCCACCAAAGAGGACTGGGTGAGGAAAGGAAAAGAAATGGCCGGTAGAGCGAGGCAGCAGGGAAGCCTTTTGAATTAATACCAGGCCCATCCGAGGTACCTTGAGCGGACACTTTGTCGGGAGGAGGACTTTCCATTTGCGGCTTCCCGAGCCATGGCTAAGCGGAAAAAGCGCGTGCGAGCTTCAAGATCTTCTTCGACTGCAACTATCCAGGGATAGCGTTGCCCTGAGCGAGCAGACCCAACAGTGAGGTTGAAGCGAGAATAGCGATGGATCTGAGGGCAGAACTTGAAATGGGGTAGCAGCATGTCTCCTCTCGATCCTCCGTCGACCAAGAGTGCTTGGGGATAACCGTGGTTTCCATGATTGGGGATGGAGCAATTTGTGGGCCTACCATGACTATCTTGGATGCATCAATCACACCCTCTCTCACTTGGCGGTCTGAGGAGGAATTTTGTCAGCGATGCAAGTCGGGTAGTGGCCGAATCTGATTCCACCGAGTCTGTGAGTCGAATCGAGTTCGACTCGTGAGTCTGAGTCTGGTACTCTGAGAAGTTAACGGATACCACATCTGTCTAGGTCGTCTTTTTCCTTTTCATTTGAGTCTGTTGTAACCAATGAATCGGACGATTTGGATGTGCCTAATGAGAATGAACTATCGTGGTTTACGAGTATTTTTACGTGCCCTTGATTTATTGCATTAATTGGACTTTCAAAATTTTGATGAAAGCAGCGAGGGCGAAGTTCCTCGGTTTTTCTAGCGTTTAGTTGAACAAGAGCAAGAGAGATTTGTTAAACCATTAATGGATGAAATCATTCTTGTGAACATTAGTCTTGAGGAGGACCATGGCTTGGTCGGATCGGGTCCACGTTGTCTTCGAGGAACTTGGCGCTTAGTCGCTTTATTAAAAGATTTCAAAGATGTTTTCGCGTGGTCCTACGAAGGCATGTCTGGAATCGATCTGAGATTATGCGACATCGGATCCTCTTGACCTCGAGGCTGACACATCAGCGAAACTTCGGGAGGATCCGCCGGATTGGGCTCTTAAGATTAAGGAAGAGGTCACCAAACAAATCGTATGAGCTTCCTTGGTATCTGAATATCGACTTGGTTGGCCAACATTGTTCAGTGCCGAAGAAAGATGGCGGGGATCTGGTGTGTATAGACTTGAGATTTGAGCGAGCTAGTCAGAAGGGCGACTTCCTTACCGCGCATCGATGAGTTGGTAGACTTCGGCCGGGACATGCATTGCTCTCATTCATGGATGGCTTCTCGGGATACAACCGAGATAGTGATGGCACCGAAGATAGGAAAAGGCGCATTCACCACCCGTAGAACATCTTCTAGGGTAATGCCGTTTGGGTTGAAAACGCTAGAGCTACTTATCAGCAGACGCGACCACAATACTACATGATATGATCCACAAAGAGGTTGAGGTGTATGTGGGCGACATGATTGTCAAGTCCAAGGAAAGAGACACTACAGCCTTGCATAAGTTTTTCCAAAGGATCAGGGAATTCCAGTTGCGGCTAAACCCTCAGAAATGTACATTTGGTGTTACAGCGGGAAAAATGCTGGGGTTTCTGATTACACAAAGAGGCATCGAGGTCGATCCTTCCAAAATCAAGGCCATCTTAGAAATGCCACCACCAAGGACTGAAAAGGAGGTGCGAGGCTTTCTGGGTAAAGTGCAATTCATAAGACGGTTTATTTCAAAATTAACCTTGACTTGTGAACCACTTTTAGCCTCTGAAGAAAAAGAAGTTCAATGGGACGGCCGATGTCAAGGCTGCATTTGAGCAGTTAAAGAATATCTACAAAACCCACCCGTTTATTGCCACGAGCAAGAAGCCGTTGATTTTGTATCTGTCGATGGTTGAAGCGCAATGGGCTGCATGCTTGCACAAGAATCAGAAGATAAGGTGGAGAAAGCCATCTACTATTTGAGCAAAAAGATGCTGGAGTATGAGACCCGATATATATCGCTGGAAAAGGCTTGCTTAGCTCTAGTATGGGCTACCAGGAAGCTGCGGCACTACCTGTTAGCTCACTCTGTAATGTTGGTTTCATGACTTGATCCCATCAAATATCTCTTCGAGAAACCAGCACTTACGGGTAGGCTAGCTCGTTGGTTGCTGTTGCTCTCCGAATTTGATCTCACATACGTGACCGCAAGTCGATGAAAAGGAAGAAGCGATGGCGAGTTCATTGCCGACCACGGTTGAGGATGAAGCGATTGAGTACTGTTCCCGGATGAATCAATTCTGCATATCGGCGATGAAACTTGGGCGATGTACTTTGGCGGAGGCGTCAAATCAACATGGGTATGGGATAGGAGTGTTCTTGATAGCACGACAATTCCGTATCCTCTAGCCTTCAAACTCGATTCAAAGTCTTGAACAATGAAGCGAGAATCTGAGGCGTGTATTCTTTGGTCTAGAAGCAGCCCTAGAACTAGGGGCAAGACGGTTGGACATCATTGGGGATTCGAACCTTGTTGTGTCTCAAGCTAAAGGAGACTGGAAAGTGAAAGAGGAAAAGATGATGATGTATCACAAAACCTTGGATTTGCTGACTCCTCAGTTTGAGAAGCTAAGTTTTACTCATCTACTAAGAGAGAACAACAGGTTCGCAGATTCTTTAGCAACTCTATCATCTATGATAGACATCCCATGTGGAGTCCGAATGTGTCCGATCATCATTGACCAGAAATTCGCACCTGCCTATGAGTCGATTGCAGCCACAGATGAAGTTCAGGACGAACACCCCTGGTATTACGACATCTGGAACTTCTTGGAGAAAGAAACATACCCGCCAGGGGTAAATGCCAAAGATAAGAGGGCAATCAGGAGAATGGCAGTCCAGTTCATCATCTGCGGAGATAAAAGCGTATAAGCAGGGTCATATGGGAATGCATAAAGCGTGCGTTGATGCCTAGAAAAGTCAAAAGCGTCGATGGAAGCCATCCACGGGGAGAATGTGGTGCACACATGAATGGGGTAATGTTGTACGGAAGATTCTCGAACGAGGTTATTCTTGGTCCACCATGGAGGAGGATTGTGTTAGTTTCGTCGGCGATGTCACAAGTGTCAAATTTATGCAAATCCCATGAACATCCGCCGTCAATCTTTGTACAACATGACTTGCCATGGCCGTTTACATGCGGGGAATTGATGTAATCGAGATCACGCCCGAAGAAGTCGAATGGGCATGAGTTCATCTTAGTAGCGATAGATTATTTCACAAAGTGGGTCGAGGCCCCAATCTTATGCGGTGTTGAAGGGTCGCATGTAGCAAAAATTCATCAGAAATAACATCATCTGTCGCTACGGGGTCCCAAATGAAATCGTTTCAAACAATGGTTCCCACTTCAAGAAGGAGGTAATTGATTTGTTGGAGAAATACAACGTGGTTTTCATAAGTCATCTACCTACCGACGCAAACTAATGGGCGATTGAGGCCGCCAACAAGCATTTCAAGCGCATACTACAGAAGATGGTAGAAACCTACGAGGACTGGCCAGATAAGCTGCCGTTGGCTCGGTGGGGCTACCATTAGAACTTCTACTGGGGCGGCTCCGTACTCATTGGTTTATGGGATGGAGGCCCTTCTACCTATTGAGATTGAGGTCCCGTCATTACGAGTATTAGCTGAGTGCCAGATAGCCGAAGCGGATTGGTAACATGATTTGAGAACTCATGCTTTTCGATGAAAGAAAATTTGAAAGCAACGTACCCGTCCAAAGTTATCAACGAGAATCATGAAGCTTTTAACAAGAAGGTTAAGTCCAGGAATTTGAAAGAAGGAGATTTGGTACTCAAAGACAACTGAGCTCCCATCCACGACCCAAGGGGCAAGTTCAGACCCAATTGGACTGGTCCCTACATTATCAAGTCAATCTGGTCAGGTGGAGCTGTGGTTCTAATGGATTTAGATGGCTTAGAGTTTTTCCAACCGATCAACATGGACAAGTTGAAGAATGCGCCACGGTACTATCCAGACTAGGGGCAACTTTCCAGTTGCTAGGATCCGGGGTTGTGCGTCTCAGTGACAAATCTCAGGCGTGTCCAGTTCTGATCTATATCGAAAATAGTTTTGAAAAGTTTTAATAAAAGTTGACTTTGCTCAAAATTAATCTTTTTACAACCAAGACCATTTTTGGACCAAAGCGGAGAATTTTCAGTACCACAACCTTCAATTTCATTGATTTCAAAACAGAGTTCTCTCGCTCTTACATACAATTGAAGTTGCTTTTTATTACACTCATGATGAAAACTTGAAAGTACTAGTAAAGCAATAAATCCGTTGCATAGTCCAGTCAGGTGTCCCTGCGCCCCCTTCCAGAGCTGGTTGAAGCCTCTGATGCCAACCTAGGCCCAATCTGTGCCTCCTCATTGAGCCAATCGGCCTCATCGAGATAAAGTGCAAGCGAAAGAGGGGCAGAGCTCTCTAGTCCTCCAGGCCATAGTATGTCGGGCAAGGTGTGCACCTCGGACCGAGAAAGTGACCGGGTATTCAATCCCCTCCGCAGGGCAAGTCTGATCATGACCAAACTGATGCAGAATACGGAATGGGAAATAGAATGTGATGGGTCGAGCCAATCAACGGATCGGTATCTGGAACATGCTATAGCTCATCGCCGGAAGGTTAAGCCAGGGCGGCGCCAAGCAATGCAAGTTGCACAAGTTTTATCCATTCAAACCACCATCCCTCATCAAGGCGTCGACCGGCGTTGTAGAAAAAAGTAGCCCGCAAATTTGATGGCGAGAACAGAGTCCACAACTTGCAATTTATCCATCAACCATATCTGGCGAGGATGAAAAATGAGAGAATAAAGAATAGAGATGTGCGATGAGAGAAAAGTAAGATGAGGATTTTGTGAGAAAAACCGAACGAGGGCAGTGATGTGAGCAAATACATATGTGAGCTTGGGTGTGAAACATTACTGCGATAGTAGTGGACTCCCAAAACTGGTTGTCTCTTGGCGGTAGAAGGCATCAAACCCAGCGGTGTCTCGGCCAATGTCATGGCGATCTGACTCTTTCCTTCCCTCAAGCCTTGGCGACTTCAATCAAGCGGATGCTAGCTCCTCCGGAACCCGAGACAAAGCGAAAATGAAATAGCATGCAAGCGAGGGCATGTTGTGGAAACCTTGCCAATGATGGTGCTGCGGTCACCGCATCGAGAATCGATGCATCGGGCTCGGGATATCCAACATCCCGTTCTGGGCCGAAGATCGAGCATCATCTTGGCGTTGAGACCACATCCGCCCTAAAGCTTGGGCGTGGCCAAAAGCAGGCGAGGCAAGATCTCTTTCGAGTTCAGACTCCATCAAGACTTGAAAATCTTCGAAAGTGGGACATACCTCTTGCCCTCCGAAGCTGAAGACATGCGTCACTGGGTTCCAAAACCTTACCGCGGCATGGAGGAAAGGAAGATGCAGTGGAGTCCGGCCCAACGTGAATAGTGCATTCAAGCCGAAACCCCAGAAGTTCAACTTTTCCGAGCCATCTAAAAAAGAGATCCAAGATGTGAGATTTTCTACGAGAAATGCCTCCATTTTTGTGCAAAGCAGTGATGAAATGAAAGAGTTCCAAAGTTGGAGCTTTATAGGGGGGTAAAACACTATTCGGGGACAAGTGTCACAATTCTAGTAGCTGTAGGGAAAGGTGGCCGGCCGGCCACCTATTCTAGCAGGCCGGCCACCTTTGACTCAAAACATGGCCGGCCGGCCACCTTTCAGTCTCCAAAAAGCAAAATGTAGCCGACCATGCATTGGTCCTGTTTTGCCCTCCGGAAGGAAGTTTGAGGCATTTCTATGCATCGGGGATGTCGAAGGCCTCCATTTCTCTCAGTTTCGGATGCGTTCCATCATCCAGATCATCCGTCCGAAGTACGCTTTGTTGTATTTTGCTTATCGAGTTGTTGCTTTGTTTATCGAGTTGTAAGTTTTGTCGAGCTGTCGCATTTTGTGTTTTGAGTCGTTATTTTTTGTTTACGCAATTTTGTTAAGTCTTGTTTATCGAGTCGTTAACATTGTTGTATTTTGCTTATCGAGTTGTAAACTTGCTAAGATTCTGTTATTTCTTAGTGAGTCGAGTTGTTTGATTTGTTGCGTCGATTCATTACCTGACCTGGTAAATACACAAGGTACATTCCCATTCAATTCCATTTTTGTGCAAAATGATGCGATACGATGCTAAGAGTTTCAAATACAAACACCTTTTCAAAAGCTATTTCATTCCATCATGTTTTACAACAAAATAATGGTACAAGTTTTACAGAAAATAAAACTGCCTAACAATATGCAAAGTGCTACAAACTACTAGCAAAAAGTAAAATAAAGTAGGAAACAGCGTCAATATCCTCGGGAGCGGGAATGAGGAGGCCCCCTCATCCTTTTCTGCGGGACAACCTCTGCACCATCATCACCATCCGGGTCGGAGCTGTCATCCTCAGGATCCCCCTCAGCCTCGCCTCCACTCCCGGAACCAAGACCGGAGCCCCCCTCCTCAGCAGATGTCTCTGACTCACGATCTGCGACCTCCTCCTCCTCCTCCTCATCAGGCTCTGCCTCTACAACATGTGCCCTACGTCTACGAGACGACCCCGTTCCTCGAGCTCCCTGGTAAGACCTAGATGGCCCTGCTCCTTGAGAAGGCCTGGATGGCCCAGCTCCTCGAAAGGACCCAGATGGCCTAGTACCTCGACCTCTCCGAGAAGGCCCGGGTGGCCCGGCCCGCGGCGGTGCATATACAGGAGGCATCTGAAAGTGAAGAGTTCAATACATCAGTTCAAATATGAAAAGCAGATGAACATACAATATGCGAAATGGGGTGTGTGTCAGATGTGCTCTACACAGCCTATCAATACAGCAGAATGTTCAAAACCAGTATGTCATCAGAAACATGCTAAATACGGGAAAGATGAACAGTACCTGCACTCCCATAATGGCCATCTGTGCCTCCCTCCGTAGGATCATGCCCTCAAAAGTTGCCAACATCCCAAGCATCTCATCCATGTACTCAACTGGAGGCTACAGATACAAATGCAAAAACTATCAGTGAAGGAATGAATGTCTGAGTATCTGACTGATAAATCAAAGCTGTAAAACATACCGGGGGTGAATCAGGATCTCTGACATATCTGTGGTCAAGAAGAGGAGGCTCCAGCGAGACCTGGTAAGGAGTCCCGAATCACCAACTCGTCAACTCGGTCGGCATATCTGGCCACCCAGGATGATGAAGAGTCGGAGGGATTGGGGGAATCGGCCCACTCCCACCTCGAGATGTATCAGCCCTGCTGGAGGAGGGGATATCCATAGCACGAGCCCGACTCGAAGATGGTACATCAATAGGCGTCAGTGGCAGAGCACGCACTCCCGTCAAGGGAGGCATCAGATATGTGTGACGATAAGTGGCGTAGTCCCCGTCCGTAAGGTGTAGCAAAGCATCGGTGCCCTGCATAGCACTAACGACCTCCTGGGTAGAGAGTCTATCGGCGATCGCATAGTGGTGGAGGTCTTTGCGGGAGGTCTGATTGTACCCCCACACGCGAAGCGTTCCCCAGAACCACGCCCTACCAACGGTCCTTCAAGCGGAACTGTCTTTGGAGTTACCCGCTCCTCCGGGATACTGAAATCGGAGACCATCGCCCAAGACCGCCCAGGGCTGCCACGTAATCTGCGGATAACCAGTACATGAATCAATCAGAAATCGGGAATATACAGGGCAGATCAAAGATGAAAACGGAAAAGAACTGAGAGTTCTGAAATACCTCTATCGTCCGAATAGTGTCAAAATACTGTCGCATGTAGAAAAGAGTCTCTCGAGGTCTCGGTTGGTGCTGGCCCTCGAATACCAATGAAAACGGGGTCATAAGGAACCCTGCCACCTCCATCTCCGGGGCTAATGTCGAAAAATATACGTAGACCCATAGCTGAGAAAAGCAGTGCGGAATGTAAATACAAAGTGCTGAGGGCAAAATACAGAATGTAAAGTGCGCCGTGTGTGCAATGAACAAGTAATGAGAAGCAGAAATGTAAATCGAGAGGACAGAACGTACCTCCCAAGCTCTCCAATAACCGCCAAGTGAATCCCCCTGCCCGCGGGATGCCGCACTCATGTAGCAATAGAGGGTAGCCAGGTCGGCACCACCAGTCCTCTGGCCCGACTGTGATAGGTCCACTAGGGCACTCAAAGATACAACCCTTGATGTTCCCCTGTCAAAAGCAGTGGTGCCAAAGAGGAACATAAGGAAACTGCGGGCGTACTGCTCCGCCTCCTCAGGAGACCCGGGCTCCATCCTCCCTCAGCAGAAGAGAACCAGTGTGCGGATTCTCCCGAAGCTCTGTGCCTGTAGGCGGGCCCCCAGCAGATGTACCCAAGCGGCCTCCCATTCGCCCATATCCTCGTCGTAAGGAATGGGCCAACCTCCTATGTCTAGGCCGGTAAAATAGTCTGAAGTCTAAGCGGGGTCATGGTCGGATCCGGTGGCGAGAAAAATGGAAGGTGGTGGTGTCCCACCATCTCTCCACAAAAGCTGGCAGGTGTCCTACTGGCAGGACAATGTGATAACCCCATGCAGAAGGCCCCGAACCCTGCTAAGTCAACCAAATCCCGGACAGCCTCCGGGAGCTCGGCATACCACTCTCTTGCAGTAGTGGAGCCATATCCTCGCACGGTACGAGAGCCAACCAGCATTCAGAATGAACGCATGTGTCAGAATCAGAATGAACAAGCTGTGTGCAAATGAAATGAATAAGCTGTGTGCAAATGAAATGAATAAGCCGTGTGTAAATGAAATGAATAAGCTGTGTGCAAATGAAATGAATGAGCCGCGCAAAGCAAATAAATGGGTGTTTGTTCGGACAATCAAAATATGGGCTGCGTGTTCATCTCAAATGTCACGGCATGTGTTGAAAATCGATTAGTGCAGGGCTGTGTGTTCAGAAAATCAAAATATGGGTTGCGTGCTCATCTCAAATGTCTGGGCTGTGTGTTCAGAAAATCAGTGGTCTGGGCTGTGTGTTCAGAAAATCAGTGTTTTGGGCTGCGTGTTCAAATCTTAATCGATTAAATTGCGTGTTAAACTTTCACTGGGCATGTGTTGGAAAATCGGTGTTTTGAAATTGCGCGTTCAAATCTTAATCGATTAGTCTGCGTGTTCGCTTTAATCTGAGGCGTGTGTTGAAAATCGATTAGTGCAGTGTGTGTTGGAAAATCGGTGTTTTAAGTGCGTGTTCAAATCTTAATCGATTAAATTGCGTGTTGAAAATCGGTGTTTTGGGCTGCGTGTTCAAATCTTAATCGATTAAATTGCGTGTTAAACTGTCTGGTGTGTGTTGAAAATCGGTGATCTGAAATTTGCGTGTTCAAATCTTAATCGATTGGGCTGCGTGTTAAACTGTCTGGTGTGTGTTCAGAAAATCAGTGTTTTGGGCTGCGTGTTCAAATCTTAATCGATTAAGCTGCGTGTTACGCTTTAATCTAAGTGTGTGTTCGGAAAATCGATTAGTGCAGGCTGTTGTAACAAGCCCGCGAGGACTTCTTCTGATTCGGACTTCGATTTTGTCGCGGTTCCAAACCTTGAACCAAAGAGTCCAAATCCGACCAAATCGTTTTGAGAAAAAGCAGATTTTTGAAAGAAGTGCCAAACATGGACTGCTTTGCGGATAAAAAGTCGCCACCTAAATATTTTTTAAAATGGGAAATTTAGAAACCACGACTCGGTGCCAAAGGCCACGTGTCCGTCATCACCAAAGTTGGCTCGGGAACTTGGGTACGATTAGGGAAGGTCACATCGTGAGCACCCCCTCTCGCCCGGTCAAAGACCGGCCTCTACTAACCATGATATCTGTTTTTGAAAACTTTGTGCGTTCTTATTCCGATTATTAGCCTAGGTTACTATGTGATGCGCACAGCATACAAGTATAGACTGAATCGCCTGAGTTGGAACAAAATATTTCATGTTTACTTGAAAATGGTTTGATGGTGCTACTCGCAAGTAGGCTAAGACGTGGATTTGCCACCCTCGGGTGGGCTTAGAAAACATGATTTTGCCACTATCTAGTGGGCTTAAAACAAACATTTGATGAATTGTCCCAATTCAGATAACTCAACCTCCACCCACAGGCATTCAAGGCAGTTATATCATATAAGCACATAGCCTCATGGTAAGCATGCAATCATGGCAACACTCACACGCATGCAAGGATGCTAAAGCATAAAACTTACCGAGTACTCCAAGCCAAAACAAAAGCTGATTAGAAATCATGCATGATCCTAAATGTGCTGAAATGCCTAATGCAACACATGCAAAATGCAACTATAGCAGGCTCAGCTATTCTAAACATGGTATATGAAATGCTACAGTTAACATGTATTCATTTTGGAATTGAAATACAAATGCAGTTAGTATGATCTTGGCAAAGGCGGTGCATGTAAAGCAGATGAATGATGCAAACATCTTTGTCATCTTGTATGCTAATTGAGATATGCCTATATCTAGCCATAAATGGCGGTAAATAAAAGGGAGAAAGAAATGGGGGTTGGAAGACATACATCACACTCACACACCCTTACTCTGACATTGCCCTCGCGAGGGTCGAATAAATAATCTGATTCGAATAAAAGAATATCTGATCGAAATAATCTGATTCTAATTAATTGACAAATTAACTAAGAAAAAGCGTAAGCGGCATGCAAGCGAGGGCTGCCTCGATTGATGAATGATGCATGTTGAAACGCCTTGGCGGAAATCCACTGGGATGCCCTAATTAGCCTCTGTTTGCAATGTTTCTCGAAATGCGTGCCAGACTCCGAAAAGCTATTGATTCTTCATTTTGCTAGCAGAGGCGAAAAGGGCATAGCGATGTATTTCACAAATATATGCATGCCTCGATCCTCGTGCCACCAATCACGCATATCGATGCATGATGGCCGAGGAATCGGATTGCACAACTCAATATGGGGTGAATGCAGATGAATGCTACAACAAAAACCTAATTCCATCATGGGTGTCGGGTGTCGGTGACTTGGGAATTGAGACCCGTTCAAGTCACTCGGTCTGAAAGCGTGCCTCGTTCCCGTGTCGGTCTAACTCCTATTCGAACACAATGCAATATGCATGATATGCATGAATGCAACTAAAATGCAATCTAACATGCGATGCTATGAAAATGAGATGCCTCAAAATGCGTGCACACGGGCACGCAAATCGAGGTGATGATACTAAGGCATAAAATGACATGAAAAATGATGTACAATGGGACTAAAATGAGATACCTCGAAATCGTGCTTACAGACGCATAAGCCAGCGATGACATCTGAGCATGAAATGGCATCTGAGAATGCAAGTTGGGCTTACACTAACACGAGAGTGCCTCAGCCGCACTCACATAAGAGGCCGTCGGATAAAAAAAAAGTGCCTCGAAATGCGTGCACACGCATAAATCGAACAATGGCATAGAAGCATTAGAATGGCAAATTGGGCTTACACTAATATGAGAGGACCTCGGCACTTTTCGCATGATTGTAGAAGATGAAAATGAGGTGCTTGAAATCGTGCACGCAGACGCAAACCAATTCAATAGCATCTGGAATGCAAATGACATGAAAAATGCAAATTGGGCTTATACTAACATGAGAGAGCCTCGGCCGCACTCACATAAAATTTCGTCGGATAAAAGAGTTGCCTCGAAATCGTGCACTGCAGACACATAACCGGCATAACATCTGAGAATGCAAATGACATGGAAAATGCAAATTGGGCTTATACTAACATGAGAGGGCCTCGGCCACACTCACATAAGATCTTAGAGACAAAAATGAAGTGCCTCGAAATCGTGCACCTGGCACGCATAAGCCGAAACATGGCCGTAAACCTGAAATGACATCTTGAATGAGATGTGACATATGGCATATGGAAAATGCAAATTTCAGCAGCTAAAATGATGCACAAATAGCCCCCGAATTATGACAAAATTACACCCGATGCCCGAAATGCGATGTAATGCACCCGAAAAGGCCTACAGCTATGCTAAACATGCACAATATGGACACGACATGTAAAACAGTAGCAAGAAAGCCCCTAAACTAGCATTTTCTTAGCACAAAGCAAGGCTAAATAACAACCACAAGTATGGTAAAAATAGCTTGCAAAAATGGGAAAAAGAGGGGAATTACAAAGCAAGTAGTATATACAATGCTCAAACCAAAAAAAACAGTTCTACAACATTAAAGAGGGACCAAAAATATGCACATTTATAAGAGATAACATCCCCCAATTCAGTAGGTAGATAGGCTAAACATAGCATGCAAAATAATGAGCCAACAAAGGCTATAACATGAGGTACCAAAAGCATGCACCAAAAAACTTTAGACCCTTAACAAAACATGAAGAATGGGTCATTTTAAGACACTTTCTAAGCCTGATGAAGGCTGAAAACAGATGCTAAGAAAGCCTAACAAAGCATGTAATTTTACGGTAAAAAAGAGGGTATTACATGAAGTACCAAAATCATTCACCAAATGGCCTAAGACCCTTAACAAAACATGATGAGAAGGCCAAAACAAGGCTCTTTTCAGGCCTGATGGAGACTCAAATCAGAAGCCAAATAAGCCTAACAAAGCATGTAAAACATGGCCAAAGAGAGGTACAAAGAGAGGCCATTCATGGAGGCACCAAAAAAGATTGGTCCCTTCTACAATGTTGTGAGGACACAAAATAAGCTCAAAATCAGTTTATAGCATGCTCCAAAAATAAATTCATATAAGCTAAAAATAGCATGCAAGTTTACGGTAAATTGGAGGATTTGTGAAGCAAGTGGTATATAGAAGTTCCAAAAAAGGTTGAGCCCTTCTAAAATGTTGTGAGGGATCAAAATGAACCTAAAACCAGTTAGGGTCAGGCCCAAAAACTCAAGCAAAGGGGGTAGAAAAATGATACAAAATAGAGCTAGAAAAGGGAAAATAGCAACTTACCCTTGAAGAACACTTCTTGGCTGCCTCTTGGACTGAATTTGCTGCCTTTTTAGCTGCTAGAAATCAGCTCCAAGTGGTGGAAATGGAGTGGTGATGGTAGTGCTTGGTGTTGATGTAGAAATTGTGCCAAGACTTGGATGTTTGAAGCTTTTTGGAAGAGAGGAATGGAGGAGATGTATATGCAAGGCTCAAAGGATTTTTCTTAACCCTTAAACCAGCTGGTGGCCCCTGGTTTTTATGGCCAAGAAAGGGGTCAAAAAGGAGGGGAAAAGGGAGTGGAAAATACACCCAAGCATTCCCTCTAAAGATATTTTCCAAATCTAGATATTTTGCTCTAAATATCTTTCCCCAAATCTAGATATTTTGAGGGCAACCAATGCATATCTGGAATACACTCAAAGAGAGGAATAGGGCCGGCCAACTCATAGGGGCAAAATCGTCATTTCACAAAAGGGGTGGCTGGCCAGCTAGATAAAAAAACTGCCGAGAAAACCACTGGCTGTTGGGTGCTAGGGAAGTCCAAAAATGTCCATTCAAGTGTTCAAATTGAAGCCCCGGAAGTTAGCTTTCCAATGCCGCAAACCTTGCATCAAAATTCCTCCTGTAGAAAAAGTTATGCCAGTTTCCGTAAAGCCGCGCAGATTCAGTCCAACCGGACTTCAACCAACCATATCTCCTCCCCCCAGATTTGGACTTAGGAGATTCTTGAGTGAAAAATGAAGCCCCGGAAGTAAGCTTTCCAATGGTGGTGACCTCATATTTTAATTCCTCTTGTGCAAAGAGCTACGCTTGTTTCGGTGAAGCCGCGCAGACTTTTCTCCTTCTGATTCATCTTTGAACCACTTTTGACCAAGCGAGATAAGTTCTTTGAGACAATTGCTGGCCTCCCACCCTCCGGTGATTTTCCTGGTGCTAAAACAGTACACCAAAATTGAACAAAAACTAATGCAAAAGCAGCTCGGGGACCAAAAGCGCGAGGTCGAAAATGGGAAACAAGCACCGAAAGTGGCGTTGCCACGAAAGGAATCGAGGGCAGTGTCCTCAGAATGATAAAACAAAGACACTTGCCAAAATTGAACAAAAACCGATGCAAAAAGGATGCTCGGGGACCAAAACCGCGCGGTTCAAGGTCCGAAAATAAATTTATGAGCACCGAAAGTGGTGTTGACCCACGAAGTGGGTATCAGAAGCACCGGTGTTCCTCGGAATGATAAAATAGAGGCACTTGCAAAATTGAACAAAAACCGATGCAAAATGAATGCTCGGGGACCAAAACCATGATTCGAGGTCCCAAAATAGGTATGAGCACCGAAAGTGGTGTTGACCCACGAAGTGAATATCGAAGGCCCAGTGTTCCTCGAAATGATAAAAGCGAGGCACTTGCAGCGAAAAATCGGAGATGGTTAGGCGGTCGAGCAAAGAGCACCTGCACTGGCAAGGCAAGACTCGAAATGGGCAAAATGGCCTATGGGCATGAAGCGTAGCCCACCCAGAGATAGTCTACAAGACCACTCCCTCCCTCGGGAAAAGCAGAAAAAGAGTCGATTTTAGCAAGAGACAAAACCTGAAGAGTTCGGAAGTCCGGAGGCAGGGCGCACGGCCGCGACTCTGAGACTTCTGAACGAGCACAGAATGCAACATCACCGAGCGCTCAATCGGTGACGTCTGAGTCTTAAGGTCGGTCAAAAATGGGGTGTCTACAGCTGTGTGTTCAGAAAATCAGTGTTTTGGGCTGCGTGTTCAAATCTTAATCAGTGGACTGCGTGTTCGCTTTAATCTGGGCTGTGTGTTTAGAAAATCAGTGGTCTGGGCTGTGTGTTCAGCAAATCAGTGTTTTGGGCTGCATGTTCAAATCTTGATCAGTGGGCTACGTGTTCGCTTTAATCTGGGCTGTGTGTTCAGAAAATCAGTGTTTTGGGCTGCGTGTTCAAATCTTAATCGATTAGTGCATGTTAACTTTAATCTGAGCGTGTGTTGAAAATCACAGTGTGTGCCGTGTGTTCACCATCAATCTGGGCTGTGTGTTCAGAAAATCAGAGTATGTGCCGTGTGTTCACCATCAACTTGGGTGTGTGTTGAGAAAATCGAGTTTTTTGCGTGTTCAAATCATAATCGATTGTGGGGTGTGTGTTCACCATCAACTTGGTGTGTGTTGAAAATCGAGTTTGGGGTGTGTGTTACGCTCTTAGTCGAGTGTGCCGTGTGTTCACATTCAAATTAAGTACGTGTGTTCGACAAATCAGTGTTTGAGCCGTGTGTTCAATTCTTAACTAGTGTGTACCGTGCGTTCACAATCAATCAATGAGCCTAGTGTTCAGAAATTCAAGTGTTTAAACCACATGTTCAGGATGCAAGCAAAGTACTATGTTATAAGCTAAACTGTGTGTTCAAGCATGGCAAATGTATGAAATGCACGAAAAATACAGAAAATGAAGTAAAATACCTCTCGTGCCTCGTAAGAAAGGTGATGCTCCGGCTCTCGTAGAAGTAAATCTCTGGGTGCCCGATCATTGAAGTCAGTAAAATGACGAAAAACGGCTCGTGGAAGAATGTGCACCGACGGGGCGTATCTCTCGGGAATAAATGGTCGGACCCTCGGGGGTAGCGTCATAATATCGAAATCATCCCCGGCACCTAGAGGACCTCCACCATGAGGGAAATTACCGGCCATTTCGAAAAATCTGCAAAAGGAGCAAAAATGAGCCAAAATTGGAAAAAGTCAACTCTCGGGAAATGGAAAAGTCAACAAAAGTCAACCCCCGAGAAAATCTTCCAAATATTGAGACAAACTTACCTCAAGCGGTGAAAATGAGAAAAGAAGCCCCGAAATCAAAATTTAATCGGTCCAAAGTGCTTAAAATTGAATGTTTTTGCGAAAACAACTTGCGTGGGAGGTGAAATTTGAAAGCGTATAAAGTCACGATCTGAAGGAAAAAAAATGGTTTGGGAAGCAAGGGAGAAGTTTTCGCATTGTGGGTGTGATCTTGAAGTGAATGGATGAGAGAATATAAAGAAAATGGGCGAAAAAGACAAAAGCGCCCCTATTTTGGACGGTGGTGGCCGACCATTTACTTTTAGGCGGCGGTGGCCTCCTTAAACAACCACCTGGCCGGTGGTGTTCCCCACATGCCCACCTAGCTCTCTGCCAATTTTGAGGAAGATTGGAGTTCCCGGGATCTGAAAAAGTTCAAGAAAAGTGTACTTTCTGGCGCGAAATTGCTCTGCCGGAACTTCAGCTGCAATTTCTGACGTGTATCTCATTATTACACATCAAAATCAGAGTGTATCCTTTTTGAGCATGTTCTAACCTCTCCGGGAGGTGAACTAGAGGCCGCGATTGAGTTGCCTTCGCCGAAATGCGCGTTTTCTTACTCGTTGTTTCGCAACAAACGGGCACCCTGATTTATGCTCGTTTTGCATTGTTGTGCACCTAACTTGCATTCTCATGAGCATTTTGCATTGTCATGCATGTTTTCTTGGTGTACCATACCTCTGTGCTCGAGCATGCGTTGTCACGCACGTTCCTTTCTCGCATTGCGATACATTCACTCGCCAACACTGCGTGTGTCAAACTTTCGGAATCACAGGAATCACATTGAATATATGTTGTTAGCATATTGTTCTTGTTGAATTTCTTTCTTTTGTAGGCACGATATTGTATGTACGGTTCATTTGAGGCTGGTGCGACCAGACGAATCGCGCAGGTATCGTATTTTCTCCGTGTGAGACGCGACGAGAATTGAATAAATTCTCCGCATTCCTAACTGCATGAAATCACGATTATTGCTTCATTCTTGCTTAAGCTGTTGCATCTTTGCGAATACTTGCTTCATTCTGACTTCTTTGCACTTGCATGATCATTAAGTTACATCTGGCTCCGTGCATATCGCTTTGCATTTTGCCCCCTTTGCCTGCGGGCATGCCTGCGGGCACATATCTCTGTTCATCTTGTATGATTGTCTAAGTCTTCGGCCTTGTCAAAAATGGGTCGTCTCTAGGCTTTGACATTCACTCCCGTCACTTGTGACTTCTAAGTTCTGTCAAAGAGGGCAAGTAGACACCCCATTTTTGACCGACCTTAAGACTTCGAGCGTCACCGATTGGCTTCGGTGATGTTGCATATTGTGCTCGTTCGAAGTCTCGAGTCGCGGTAGTGAGCCTTGCCTCCGGACTTAGAACCCTCTTCTATACCTTGCCTTGGTTTGCGAACGGTAGCGGTTTTCTCTGTTTCTCTTCTGAAGGGAGAGGTCCGTAGACCATCTCTTAGTGGCCGTGGGCTACATTTAAATGGCCGTGAAGCCATTTATAATTCGGAGCCGGTTCTAGGTTTTGATGTCGGGCCGTGTGCCTCGGTTGGACGTCTAACCATCTCCGATTCCTCCGATTTTTGGCATACATCTTATTTACTCCCTTTTGAGGACCGAGGTCTGAAGACCCACTTCGTGGCAGAATGCCACTTTCGGTGTGACGGTCTATTTTGGACCCGGCTGCGTGTTTTGGCCCCCGAGCATTCGTTTTGCATCGATTTTCGTTCATTTTTGGCAGGTACCTCTGTTTTATCACCAGGAAGGTCACTGAAGGGTGGGAGGCCAGCAATTGTCTCAGCAACCAGTTACATTCCTCCGGCGCCCTCCGACGCCCGTTTTTCTCACTTCCGAGCCAATGTTGACCACCCTAGGGCTATTTTCTTCAACCCCAAACCACGTATTTGTGTTGTACACACATGGGAGGACCCTAAAATTCTATGGCCGGCCAGTAATTCTTTTGTCCATTTTGAACCCTCTTTGAAAAGTGGCTTGTTGTTTCTTATGTTTTACAGTTGCCAATTTCCAACCACAGGGTCTTGTTGAGGACACATGGGAGGCCACCAATATGTGGTGGCCGGCCAGAAAATCGACTTTCATTTTGCCTTGGCGGCCGGCCATAGGGGTGGCCGTCCACCTGCAACAAAAATACATAGTCGGCCATGATCCTTGGGACGTATGCCTTACAGCTGTATAGCTTTTTCCCCCAAAATATCTGATTTCAGGGGACTTTTTGTAGAGAAGGGAACTTAATCATAAGACTACACACTTTCCCTCCATTGCTCATCCATCCTTGCATACATCTGGACTCTAGCTCTCCTCAAGGTTGAAACACTTGGCTCAAGCTCACACATACATATCTCTCCATTTCTCTAAGTTTTGCACCATTTCTCCATCACCACCAAGCACCACCACCACCACTCCATTTCCAGAAGCTTGGGGGGCTTTCCAGCAGCTAGGAAGCAACATTTCTCAAGCCAAAAGGGAGCAAAAGTTTGGTCTTCAAGGGTAAGTTCATCTTTCCCTCTTTTGTAGCATTTTTTTGTCCTATTTCTTAGCCCTATTTTCTTGCTGTTTTGGGCTCCGACCCTAACTAAAAGGGTCATTTTTTTGAGCCATTCTTCATGTTTGTTTAAGGGCTCAACCCTGTTTGAGCCCTCCATTTGGTACTTGCTTCAATACCTCTTTGTATGCCATTATTTTGCATGGTATTTCTAGCCTATGTGTGATCTGTTTTTGAGCATGATATAAACTGTGAGTTGGATTATTTTGAGTCCATCTACAACATTGTAGAAGGGCTCAACACTGTTGGGGGCCTCCATGTGGCACTTACCATTATATCCCTCTTTGGCCCCCATTTTTGCATGCTTTGTTGGCTTATCTTGCTTCTGTTTTTAGGCCATCATCAGAACTAAAAATGGCTATATTTTGACCTTCTTGGAATATCTCATTAAGGGTCTTTGGCTGTTTGATGTATATTTGGCCTACTTCATGTTATACCCCTCTTTGGCCCCCATTTTTGCATGCTTTTGTTGGCTTACCTAGCTTCTGTTTTCGGCCATTATCAGAACTGAAAGAAGCCATATTTTGACCCCCTTGTCATGCTTCATTAAGGGTCTTTGGCTATTTGATGAATTCTTTGTATACTTCATGTTATACCCTCTTGTGGCCTATTTCTTGCATTGCATTTTGAGCATGTTTGCATACTGATTTGAGGCTTGTCATCTACTGTAAATGTTCATATTTTTAATCCCTCTTCAGTGTTGTAGAAGGGTATTTTTTCATTTGGGCTTTGCATCTATCACTTGCTTCATTGCCTCCCTTGCGGAGCCATTTTTGTATGCCATTTTAGCCCTACTTGTGATTGCTATTTGGCCATGTTTTGTACTGTAATAATGTGATTTTGGGGCTTCCTTGCTTCTGCCTTTTCATGTCATGTATCAATTATGCATGTATGGTATAAATGTAAGGCCATTTATGCATTGAAATCCATGTTTGGGATCATTTCATACATCGGGTATTATTTCGCCTCATTTGGGCTGTTTTGCCCCTCATTTTATCACTGATTTTTGCATGTTTGCATATCATATTCCATGTCTTTGCCATGTCTCATTAGAGTGGCATTTAGGTGCCGAGGTCCGTTCTCGGTTTCGTGCCTTGAGCACGCTTAGTATCTTGTTTTCATTTGATGGCCTCTTATGTGAGTGTGGCGAGGTCGCTTATGTTAGTATAAGTCCATATTGCATTGTATATGCCATTGTAGCCTCATTGCATTATATGCTATTTTCTCGGTTTGCGTGCCGTGTGCATCATTTGAACATCTCATTTTCATCTCACGGCCTCTTATGTGAGTGTGGCGAGGTCCACTCGTATTAGTAAAGTCAATTTGCATTGCGTATGCCATTTCATGCCTTAGGATCATTTCTTGGTTTGCGTGCGTGTACACACATTTGAGGCATCTCATTTTCATAGCATTGTGCATGCTAGGTCATATGTTAGTTGCATTCATGCATGTCATGCATATTCATTGTGTTGGGATAGGAGTTAGCGCACGAAGCGAACACGCGTTTAGGTACTCGGCGGCCAGAGCAGGTCTCAATTCCCAAGTCACCGACACTCCGGATTATCCATGATGGAGTTAGGTTTTGTTGTAACATTCATATGCATGCACCTATATTGAGTTGTGTAATTCGGCTCATTGGCCATCATGCATCGATATCGTGATTGGTGTACGAGGATCGAGGCATTCATATATTTGTGAAATACATTGCTATGCCCTTTCTTGCTCTCTGTTCTGACAAAATGAAGAATCGGCAACTTTTTGGTCGCGCATTTAGAAACATTATGTGAGGCTAATTGGGGCATCGTGGATTTCAGCATAGCGATCAAACATGCATTATTTCATTATCGGGCGAGTCAAAGCGATCCACAGCTTGCATGCGATTACAATTCTTCTTAGTTAATTTGTTAATTAATTAGGAATTTGTATATTATTGATTTGTAATATTGATTTGTATTATTCTTTCATTTTAGGGAATTGTATTATTTATTAGGACCCTCGTGCGAGAGCATAATTGTAATAAGTGTGGGTGAGTCGATGTATGTCTTCAACCCCATGTCTTTCTTCCCTTTTTATTTACACCTTATGATGGTTAGATTAGGGCATATTTCAATTAGCATCTGATGTAATGACATGTTTGCATCATTCATCTGTTTTTGCATATAGACTCGGCGTATCATACTAAGCGCATTTGTATTTCAATTCCAAATTGAATCGTGTTAGTAGCATTCCATATGCCATGTTTAGAATAAGCCGAACTGCTATAGTTTGCATTTTGCATGTGTTACATTAGGCATTTTACGTATATCTAGGATCACGCATGATTTCTAATAAACCTTTTTGGCTTGGAGTACTCGGTGAGTTTTATGCTTTAGCATCCTTGCATCTTGCGTGTGGTATTTGCCATAAATAGCATACTTACCATGAGACTATGTGCTTACGTGATATAACTGCCTTGAATGCTTGTGGGTGAAGGTTGAGTTACTTGAATTGGGACAATTCATCAAATATTTGTTTTTAAGCCCACTAGATAGTGGCAAAACCATTGTTCTTCTAAGCCCACCTGAGGGTGGCAAAATCTACATTTTAAGCCTACCTGCGGGTAGCAAACCATTTTCAAAACAAACATGAAGTGTTTTGTTCCAATTCAGGCGATTCAGTCTATACTTGTATGTTGTGCGCATCACATAGTAACCTAGGCTAATAACCGGAATAAGAATTCACAATGTTTTCAAAATCAGATATCATGGTTAGTAGTGGCCGGTCTTTGGCCAGCGAAGAATGCTCACAGTGACCTTCTCAATCGTACCCAAGTTCTCGAGCGAGGCAACTTTGGTGATAGCGGACACGTGGCCTTTGGCACAGTCGGGGTTTCTAAATTTCCATTTTAAAAAATATTTAGGTGGCGACTCTGTATCAAAGCGATCCATGTTTGGCACTTCTTTCAAAAAATTATTTTCAAAAGCGATTTGCGGTTGGACTCTTTGGTTCAAGATTAAACCGTGACATTTGAGTCCTTGGCTATAGTGACCCAATATCGAACGAGCAGGGGACTAGCACTCCTTTCCTGGGATCGTTAGGGGCGTTACACCTCGTTTGGGAGCAGGATTTTTAATAACTTTTGATTTTTGGTTAAAATGTGATGTAAAAAACTAATATGTTTTGGAGAAATTTTTGACTTTTTACGAAAAGTTATGCAAAAAATAGAGAAAATAAAATATTTGACTTTTTGGTATGAGTTGTTGACTTTTGATTTTTTAATAACTTTTGACTTTTTAGCAAAAAGAGACACTTGTCAAGCGAGGCCTGAGATAATAATATTTTAATAAAATCAAGTTATAATACAGAGTTTAATACAATAAATACTAAAAAGGTGACTAACTAAAATAACAAAATAGCTTTTTTTAACTCTAATTTGACTAAGAATTTAAAAACATAATACCAAAAGAAAGGTACATAATTTAAATTTTATTTTATTATTTTTTTACCAAGGGGAGCTACATCTCTAATGAGTGAGTTTTAAATATACAACTATAAAAATAGTAAGTGTTTTTTTGTTTCTCCTACTGAGTGCAATTTTTACATGTTGAGGGGCTATGATCATGGTAGCATCTGCATCTCTCTCTCTCTCTCTCTCTCTCTCTCTCTCTCTATCTCTCTATCTATCTAAAGGGACACATGATACGGGCCTTGTCCTTGTTTTTCATGATAGGTCTCTGCACGGGTGTGATAAGATTGGGCTTGACGGTGGGCTATACAATGTACCTTGGGTTGGACTTTACACCCCCAATATTTTAGGGAGTCAACATTTTCATTAAAAATAAAAATATAAAAAAATAACAATAAATTTTCTTAAACTATGATTTATTTAGGCCAAGTTTGGCATGTCCAGGAAAAGTCAAAAAGTCAAAAAGTTACTCAAAAAGTTAAAAAGTTAACACCATTCATCAAAAGTCAACAATTACGACTGTACAACTCCCAATCCTAATTTTCTCCTACAAACCAATTTTTACAATTTTTTATTACACATTTTTCTATAAAAAGTCAAAAAGTTAATCCAAACATCTATATTTTCTTCCTCAATTTTTTAGTCCAAAAAGACAAAAAGTGCATTTATTTAGGACACCCCAAACAACCCCTTATATTTTGTCCATTTAAATTTTAAAATTCAACAGTTAATCACTTCAAAATATTTTATTATTAGAATTAACCCATTTTGTTTAGATTGTGTTAAGAGTTTACACAAAATCAGATTATGAGTAAAACATATGACACATTTATTGAATTTTTAAAGTAATCATACCTTTATTTAGTAATTACGGTTGCACTTTGCCAATAAAATAAAAGAAATAAAGTGTAAATGAGATCACGAGATAAGAATATTATTGTTTTAAAAAATCAATAATCATGTCATGTGTACCTAATTCCATTTAAATCAACATAATCTTAATGAAAAAGTATAAAATGTAACATAGTTCGGCATAATTAATTATTAAATTTTGAAATTCAAAAGGACAAATTATAAATGAGTTAGAGTTCAAAAGAATTTACTATAATTTATCCTTAAAAATGTTAATCTACATTAATAGGGTGGGATAAAGTTTGACGATTTTGACATTTTTCATGTCGTGAAGGCTCCTCTTCGTGCTTTAACGTAAAATCTGTTCTATAAAATTGATTCAAAGCCTAACTAGTATTTGGGATTACGTAAATAATTATATTTTTTAATATTTTATAAAAAGATATATAAAAAAGTAAAAATATGATGTGATTTAAATAAATAAACTTATCTAAATAAGTACATTTATATAAGTTATGTCAAGTATCTTTTAAATAAAAAGAAGGAAAAAAAATGTTAAATAGCCTAGCATAAAAACTTCATACAAATTCTCATCACTTATATGAATATAAATCTTGGAAAATGGTTTGTAGCTCGAATCCTCGTTTCCCCGAATCCCCCGACTGTCCAAAACGACGTTATTTTGGGCAGTTTTTTTTTTTTTTTTTCTCTCTCCTTATGCAGTCTGAAACAGAGGGAGATAAAGAGAAAGAGGGAGAGAAGAGAGGGGAAGAGGAAATGGAGAGAGAGAGAGAGGGTCAATCGCCTCCGCCTCCGCCTTCTCCTCCGATCGCTGACCTCCTTAGCCCATTTTTTTTTTTTTAGATTGAAGCCCAGTTTTTTTTTTTTTTTTTTCCCTAAAAATGTGTTAATGATGATGATGGTGATGTCGATGAAGATGTTGTTGATGATGCAGATGATGAATGGTTGTTGATGTTCTAGTTGAATGGTTGTTGATGATGATGTTGATGAAGATCTGAAGATGATGATGATGATGTTGTTGATGATGATTTTTTTTTTTTCTCTCTCTTTGCTACTCTCCTCTTCCTCCTCCTTCTCCTTCTCCTTCTTCTTTCTTATTCTGCGTTATTGAAAAAAAATATATATATCAAAATGACGAAATAACGTCGTTTTGAATTCGGGAGATTCGGGAAAGGGAAGATTCGAGCTACGTAGCATAACTGATAAATCTTATACACCTGTTTGTTTTAGTGAAAAAAATATATATATTTTTTTATAAAAAACACTTTAATGTTTGCTTGAAATTAGTATACTAATGTTTGCATTAATAATGATAGTAGTGACGACAGTAAGCTGAAAGCGAAAGTAAAAGTGTCAAAAGTAGATATAACAGTGACAATAGTAGTATAATGATGGTAGTAATAATAAGATAAAAATGATAATAATGAGGCAATAGAGGTGATAATGACAATGATAATGATAATGATATAATGTGATGATATTAATTAAACTTTTATTCGAAAAACATCATTCACCTTTTAAATTTAAAAATATTTTCTGAACAGGAAAAAATAATATTTTCCACCACACAAATGTAACGTTAATATAAATGCTCATAAAATCGCTAAGGGATATGAATCCCAATATAAATAGAAAACATTACCCCACCGATATACAAAGGAAAAAATATAAAATATTTCAGTTCATATTTGTAAAATACAAATTCAATCCACAACTTTATACATTGCAAAAAACATTAGAAAAAAACGAAAGAAAGATGCAACATGAGCTCAACACAGAAACAAACACGCGGATAGATATATGCATGAGACTCAATTGAGGACGACGAAGGACCCAACAATGAGTGCATCCACAGCATCCTCAGCTAGCAAGCCGGTGGTGGTGGTGGTGGTGGTGGTGGTGGTTGTGCTGCTGAATGTTCGGTGGCTCGGAAATCGGAGAGGCTGTCTAAGAGGTGATGTGATGCTTTTTCGAAATTCACAAATCCCATGAACCAGAAATCATGACCATCTACTGTCACAATTTGTATGTACTTCTCAGATGGTTTTTCTCTCATAATCACGGGGTTCACTGTTGCAATGTTTGCCAATGGTATCAGAGCCTGTCAAATTCAAAATTCAATCCCATACATTAGTCAAGACATGACACAACCAAATGACCACTGGTCTATAGTTTTTTGATTCTTCAACTTGGTGTAGTATTGTCAACTAGATGAATTTTAGAGAAAAAACAATTCCTTTTGTTGACCCAAAATAATTCTTGTCCGTATATTTCAATTTTGAGTAAAATTTCAAGTAAGTTTTTCCAAATATGTAACCCAATGTTCGTTTTTATGTGACAAATAAGACAGTGTTATACCTTGTAGTAGCACCAAGCCTCCTGCCCAGACGGAGCCATGAAAGACATAGGCCGATCACTGCAGAAAGCCGCCCGAGCCGTGGACAGATAAAGGGTTCCAGCGACCGGGCCGGTGGTGGTGGAAAGGTAACAGGCAAATGTATTCTTCAGCTTCTCGTTGGGTTCAGTTGGAAAGGTCTGCTTGAAAAGGGACTCGAATCCACCCTCTGCCATAGCTTTGGCCGTCAGATTAAACTTTCCCCATGCACTTTCACACACAGAATGCCCTATTTTCACTGTAATATGACATACAAACACATTCATGTGAAAACTATGCTTAATGATTTGAATTGTTTGCAAGAATCAAATAGAAGAAGAACCAATTTAGGGAAATCAAATTGATAACATTATTTAGAAATTGGATAAAATCAGAGACAACATGATAAAAACTCCAACCTCCCAATGTTGCGAATGAATTTCTGAATGAGAGTGAATTTGACGTCTATCCATTCAAAGATTCATTTACAAAATAAATTATTTCAAATTGGCATCAACTTCGCAATTTGAGAAGGCTGACTATTGCCAACCCATTTAGAAATGATTTATTCAAAGAGATCAACCCTTCAATCATTCTGAGGAGTGAGGAGTGTGAATTGACACTGGTTCTACTAGAACAATTTTTAAAAGATTAATTATACAAATTTGTCATACAAAAAATATTAACAATTGGAATCAATTAAACTAATTTGAGGCAAAGTTAAAAAAATTCAAGATCAAATATCAAAAGCGATAGTTAAAATTGTAGAACCAAAATAAGATAAAAGAACTAAAATACAAGGACTAATAATCCTAAGTATAATCAATTAGATTAAATTAATTCAGTATATAAAATTCAAAAAAATTTTTTTTGTTGATATAATTAGCAATAGGATGATCAAATTGACATAATATACAAATTAAAGAAATTAATTAGGGGTTTAATTTGCTCAAAGAGTTAATAAAAAAGCAAAATGAGACTTACGATTGTGCCAAATATCTCTAGCAACAGCCTCAGCTTTTTTGCTCCAAGAATTAAACATATCAATGACAGGTTCAAAAGGGTTGTTGCTGGGTTTATCCACTGGCGAGTATTGCAGGTAAGGGTGTTGCTGGTGGAACAACTGCTGGTGATCGGCGGCGCTCCACGTGGCAGCCTTCTGGTTATCCGGGTGCGCGGTCGGCACTGCCGGCGGCCCCATGATGTGGGTCCCCCACTTCTTTGTATCCTCATCGGACTTCGATTTCGTCGGATATGACGATGACGGCGGCGGTGGTGGTGGGTTGGTTTGTGGTTCCTCAGGCTTGCCTGTCATGGTTGATATTGATCGGTGAATAGAAGGTAATTAATGCTCTGTTTTTGAAGAATTTGAGAAGTTTTTTTTAGGAAGTTGACGAAGAGGGCTTGATGGGTTTTTATGGAAGATGAGGAATATTAAATATATATAGTAGAATTGGATGATAGGTAAAATACAAAACCGCCATAATCAGCAAAGTTTGGATTGCTTTGGTATGAAGAAAGGTGTAGAAACTTAGCAGCGTCGATTTTGAATAAGGGATGGGAGGGGATTTGGGGGTTGAGAAGTCGGTAGACAGGTGGAAGGAAGTAAAGGAGTAATTGAGAAGGTTCCAGATGTAGATAGAATAGTTTGATTCTTTTCTGGTTTCTTCTTCAACATCATGATGGATGGATGGATGGATGGATGGAGATAAATGAAATGAACTATGTAGTATATGGGGCACCTATGAGTTGGATTATCTATGGAGTTGCTTGTTTTTTCATTATTAAATTTAAAAATAGATTGTTTAGTGCACTACTAGAAAAATGACTTTTTGCGTCTATTTTTCGGACAAATTGATTTTCTTGGAGTACAAAAATCTCTTTTTAATTGACCCAACCGTATTCTGAACTCTCTCTCTCTCTCTCTCTCAAAATAAAAAAACCCCCCAAATCATTAAAATGACCCGTCCCATTTTTTCCCCTTATTTTCCCAAATCTGAACTCAGTCACTCAACTCTCCCCCAAATATGTCTCTCTCACTCGACTCTCCTGCTCGAATCTCAGTCTCTCTCACTAGACTCTCACTTTGAAGAAGATTTGAAAATTTTGATCGATTGTTGATGAAGATTTGAAGATTTCAATCTGCTGTTTATGAAGATTTCGATCGATTCATAATCGAGATTCATAATCGGTAAGCCTAAACACTTCTCTTTGATTCATCTTCATCTTCATAATCAGGATCCATAATCGATTCATCTTCGCCATCTGAATCTTACTTTGTGTAATATTTTGGCGTATCTTCATCGATTAATTTGTAATGTGTAAATTGAAACATTAATCGATTCAGCTATGTCTCTCTCTCTGTAATCTTGCTCTCCTCCTCTCGCTCTTCCGTGCTCTCTCTCTCTCTCTCTCTCTCTCTCTCTATAACTTCTAGAGGGTCATAATCATTTTACATTTTAGTGTTTGGATAACATTTCTCCACTTCTTGTTCTTCTAATCATGAAAATCCTAAATGGAGATATAACATTTATGTTTCTGAGTTTTAATATTTTTTATTTGCTTACTTTGCCATAGATCTATCATCATGCAAAAAGCTATATTCCGTACTATGTGTTTGTGTATGTATGGATATCTAGGTGTTTGGATCACGGGAATTAGGTGTCCATCCTCTGAGCTAGTCTTTAACATGTCTTAATCAATTAGATCTCACGACTTATCAAGGCTTGTTATTTATAGAGTGGAATGGCTTGGGAAATTCACAAGTAGGAGTTCAATTATTTGAATTTGTTGGCTTAAAGAAGAGAACAATATTAATATCGAGGGAAAAACTCTTTGTGATGCATTTGGTCCCAAATCCATGTATGTGCAATAAAAACCATCGAGTTTTCTTGTAAATTTTGTAAATTAGAAAACTAGATTTGTAATAAGATTTATAACATAAAAATAAAAATGAATGATTTTTTAGCGGTTTATGGATCTATATTATCACAATTAATTATAGAGGTTCATATGTGTTGCATAAACATGTTAAAGTATGCTTAGAATTTTAGAAAGCAAAAATACTCTTGAAGCTTGCATAGAGGCTATTTTATTGGCGGCTTGATATTGATATTTACATATGTTGTATTGTCCTCACCTTATTTTTCATATGTTGGATTATTATTAAGTCGTATACCTGTGGTCTTCATCTTTGTTAAGAAATAGTCACAAGAAAAAAGGCCAAAACCGACTTCGGGACGTTGGTGGTGATAAACATTTCCACTTTGGGAATACACCTATTAACCAAGCGAGAATCGATCAAGCTTCCTTTTTTCCTCAGGCGAGAATCTACTCTCCAACTGTTTGAAGTTACCTTGATTTGAAAAATCCGCCTATATTTTACTTTATTCGAGGTCAAAATTGAGCACGGCTTTTAATACTCCTTTTGAATTTTGATATTGCTTGCATGTTGAATTGGCTAGCTCCCTCCTTAGCAAGCATTAGTAATATCTTTATTTAAATGAAATTTCTATGGGCACCATTACATAGAATAGTACATTTTGTTTTGAGATTTTCCAAGCTAGAGCATGATCTAAGAAAGTATACTTTCCGTTTTGTTTTGGTCAGAGTTTTATTTGAAATGCCCTTCTAAGTGTACCCAGTGGCTTAGAAAGCATCTATCATTTATATACTAAAAAGAGGAAGGGGGAGGTTTGAGATGGAGTCCATTTTTTCTTGAGGTAAACTTTTAACAAAGCTTAGGTTGAATATTTGGAAATACACATGTAAATGTGTATATGTGTATATATATTCATTTACTTAATACCACTGTAAATTATGATAATTGGAATGGATAGACACATGTACTATGCAAAATTGATGCGCAACACCAAATTTAGGAATTACTACGGCATAGTCATTGACATCGTAAATATTTTAGCTACATTTTCATGTGAATTTTAGTGCTAGACATTTTATCTGCAGGTATTAATAGTTCTTGAATTTGTTTTTTGTTTTGTTTTTTTGGTTTTATTAGTGAAAGGCGTTCTTTGTTTGCTCTATAATCTCTTGATACAAATAGATATTGTAGCTTGGTTGGTATTCTTCTTGGAGGAATTGAAACTTCTATATTTGGAGTTATTTATAAAATTACTGAAATATTTGGTTGTAGCAACGAAAACAGGTTTGCTTTGAACTTCTTTATTTTTATCGATGTCGATGTTGTTTTCATCAACTTGTCCTGACTCAAAACTTTAGTTGAAGTTTGGAGTTTTTTGAATGTTACCAACTCAAATTACATTGGCACAAGCTGGAGTAACTAAGCACAACACTAGAACAAATTCATTATA